>OX465274.1:88808061-89203141 GCA_949987645.1 Tachina grossa
TATATTATATATTATATATTATATATTATAATATTATATATTATATTATATATAATATTATATATTATATATTATATATTATAGTATTATATATTATGTATTATAATATTATATATTATATATATTATATTATTATATATTATATATTATATATATATATTATATATTATATATTATATATTATATATTATATATTATATATTATATATTATATGTTATATATTATATATTATGTATTATATATTATAATTTATATATTACATATAATATATTATATATTACATATTATATGTTATATATTTTATGTTATATATTATATATTATATGTTATACATTATATATTATAATTAAACATTACCCTGCAAAAAATTACACATTACCATCAAAAACTACTTGCCATATAATGACTTACTTTCCTTATTACCAAATTTCATTACTCGCTTACAAATTACATTACCTAAAATTTAAAAAAAAATATGTACAAGTTACTAAATGAGGAGAATAATTCTTTTAGGATTGAATCGATTTCGTGAACAAGAAGCACTTCTCAAGAATCGATTATTTTAGTCTCACGCCTTTTTAAAATCATTAAATTGGTAATCTAGTAGGGAAGAGCTTCCACCAAATATGCTTAATTCCAAACCCGATTACCTCTTTTGAAATTTTGTGCTGGGTATAATTATATATTGTATATTATATTTTATATATTAGAAAATATACATTATATAGATGTCATGTATTATATTACTTTTATTTCTATTTAATATACACATATTATTAGTAAATCACCTCTAGTTTTTATTGATGTGTTTCCATATTGGTCACTTTCAATTCCTGATTGATTTAAATAAGCACGAACATTGTAATGGTGATTATCATTTTGATTTCCGGCACTCTTAATAAATGTTCCTGTCGATATGCTTTGGTATGTACTTGGTCTGGATGTTTCTCGAGCTGATTCGGTTGTTGAATATAGATCTGCAGATTGTAATGCAAAAAAAGCGTCCGCCGAATTATTATTTGTCTCATTTTTTGTTAGTTGCAGTTGGTTGTACTTTACGTTGTTTTAGTGCTACTGTGTCGATTTTAGGCATATGCTTAGGACTAGTCAATGCATTTTTTTTTCTTAGACACTGACGAAAAATATCTTTTGAATTATGTAAATAGCATGTATGTACCTTTTGGAATATGTTTTTCTATTTGCTGAAAAATTATTGGTATTGACATTATCCAATTCTTTTTGTGATGATATTTGTTGAATTCTAGTCAAGTTCTCTCTTTGCAAGCTATTTGCATAAGAATTGTGAACAATTTTTCCACATGTACATTTTACATATTGTGTCAAAATGCAACGTTCTCTATTGAAAAAGTAGTTTTCATAGGCCGTGTAATCAATTTCTTTATGACTAGTTCTTGCATCTGCTCCGATAGAAACTTTAATGTGACGAAAATATTCCACAGCAAATTCACACAAATTTTTAGGTTGTTCCCTGAGTACCGCTTTAATTAGATCTTTTATAAGGTTTGTAAGAGCATCTGGTATTATGGAATAAGCTAAAGCAACTGGAAACTGGTAATGTTGAATATTTTTTATATAGGAAAACTCATATTCTAACGATTTGTTTTCAAAGATATTCACTGAGTACTTTTCTTTTTCAAATAGTCGTGAATGGAAATAATTTTCTGCGAAATTGTATATATCCTCTGGCATTTCCTTTAAAATTTCTTTTGTTAGGTCCTTCATCAGATCTCGAAGAATTTGGGGAACTTGAGGTGATGAAACCATAGACATTTTTAATATCTTTATAGTTTCGTTTTATTATATAATAAAGTTTTTTTGTTTTCACTTTGGATGTTGGATCAATAATAAAAAACTATAATCCGAAAACATTGAAAATTAAATTGTTGCCACGGACAACCAAAAACAAAAACAAATAATTAGTATGGGATTTTTTAAAGGAAAAATTGTTGAAACACTCATTGGAATTGCGAATGCCACAAGAAGTAATGGTGGTGGACGACTTTTTATACCCTTTACAAAAAATTGCTAAAAAGATACATATATATATGTAGGTTTTTCATTCCGTTTGTAATTTCCACAATATTAATAAGCGAGCCATAAAGTATACATATTCTGCATCCTTATGCATAGGAAATTCAAATAAGCGATGTCTTCGGTCCTTGACTGGTGTGTCAAAAATAGTCTAAAAAAGATTGGTATTCAAAATCAGCAAAATCGAGCAGATGATTTCAGAGCTGGAAAACTCAAATTTTATTTTGCCATACTAAAGTAACTAACGAAAACTAATTTTCATTATTCTTTTTTATTAAATAAACTTATTTTATAGTTCAGTATGAATAAAATTGGTATTTCTAATAAAAACAATTAAAAAAATTAAAAAGACGTTTCCAGGTTTGGAAAACTTAAAATATTTTTATACAAAATTAACTTACTAAAGCAAATTTTTTCTTTTTTCTATAAATTAAATATATCTTATATTCTTAAAAAAAGAGATTGCTGTAAGAAATCAGAAAAAATCAAAAAGGATGATTACAGGGTTTGAAAACTTACACTTTTTGTGATACAAAATATTAACTACCGTAAACTAATTTTACTTTTATTATTAAATAAACTTATTTTATGCTTCAGTACGAATAAAATTGAAATTTAAAATTAAAAAACAATTAAAAAAATTAAAAAGACGTCTCCAGAGTTGAAAAACTTTAACTTTTTTTATACAAAAGTAACTTACTAAACCAATTTTTCCTTTTTTTTCTATAAATTAAACATATTTTATATTCCATATAATAGGTCTAATTAATTTTTTTTTCTTTTTCTTTATAAATTATATAGTATATTTTACGTTTTGAAAAGAAAAGTTTGGAGTAGAAAATTATAAAAATTAAAACCAGATTTCCAGAGCTGGAAACTTTGAACTTTTTTCTTGATATTAAAGTTAATAAATAAAACAATTTTTTTAATTTGATTTTTTGATATTGCATGACGTGGCGTCGTTTTTGACAATTGGAATAAGGGTGAATGTAAAATATTTCTTGAATACGGAGTGTAGAATAAACTATTAAAATTATTTCTTATATCCAAAAACAATATTTAATCGAAAAATACCGAGGTCACTTACTAAAAATTGCACTAGAGCAAAAAATTATAAATTTTTTCACAAAACATATGCATATGTATGGATGTGCTTATGAATGTATGTTAATATTTCTGTTAAACAAAAACATAATAAGTGTGTTCGTTTACTTTTGCAGTAAAATGCAGTAAATGAGTAGTTACTGCGAACATTTTAAAACTTACTCTCAAAAAGAGCGGTAGCCAAAATAAGTACGCGATCGGAAAAATAGTAAAAATTAGTAAGATTAAAGAAACAGATGACTCCAACTCCACATAGTGTTGAAAAATATATAACCTTTGACTATGCAACTCTTTTAACTATTGGTACTCGATACAATATTTTTATAACACGGACAATCTAAGAATAAATTCTATAATTTATTTCATGTAATATTTGTAATTAATTTCTTTTTGATTTCCTTGCTTGGTTGTTGGCTAAATTACTAAAAATTTCATGACTATTTGCTAATGTTACTGATTACCTTAAAAGCAAGTGGGATACTAAGTACCCAGATACTTTACAGTTTTACAACTCTGAGTAATTAAAATAAATTGCAAAACAAAATGTTTATTAAAATATGTTACAAAATATGTATATTATCAGCTATTATTATTATGATTTAAAAAATAATTATTTTTTAATGACTTTCACGATTTTCATTTAACCTTTTTTCAAATTTTTACACTTTTCCTTGCTTACTTTCCATTTGTTTACATTTGAAATCATATGTTTTTGTCTTACTAAACTTTACTACGACAAATTTCTGCAGTAAAAATTTGCAAAATATTCAGTCAATTTTTGTTCTCATTTACTGTATTTTGGGTAAACGAACGCAATTTAGTAAAATGCAGTAAAGTTCAGTAAAAATTTTTAAAAACTTTTGAGTACACGAACGCAATTAATAACTGAGCAGAAATCTTTAAATGGTGTAAATCATAAGTCATGTACATACGAATGCATATTGATCTAATTAAAATAAAATTAGGGTAGCCAGATACTTAGTTGGTAAAAAAAAGTACAACAAAGGAAAAACGGCAGTACTTTTAATTAAAAAAGTACATATGTGTGTACGGTAAAGTGATAGTTTAAATTCAATTCAGATACAAAAATCTGAACTGACACTATTTTTACCTTATTTGTTCCTACAAGCACTTGAATCAATCAAATAAAAACACCTGGAATGCCTTAAAAAATTATTGATTAATTTCTTTATTTTTAACCCCCGACTAAAAAAAGGGGTGTTATAAGTTTGCAGTGTGTGTCTGTGTTACTGTGTGTCTGTGTATTTGTGTATCTGTATATCTGTACTGATCTCACTTATTTTTCATAAATTTATTTGATGAACTGAGGAATAAAGTTCTGTTTTGTTTAAAAAATATCTTGTTTTGAATTTTGTAAATAAATTCGATACTATCGCGATAGTATCGTCGATATATCAATAGTTTTTCTAACTTTCGATAGTTTTGAATCGATTTATCGATAGTTTTTTTTTAACTATCGAAACTTTCGATAGTGACACTATCGATAGTTTTCCACCTCTATAATACACAAAATGAAATAACACAGAGGCTGTGAACTAAATCCCTGCAAATAATGCGACTAGTCCATACATGCATGTAAAGACTAGTCCAAAGAGGAGTTGGAGTACCACAAAAATACTCCAAATATATGAAAAAAATGGTGGTCGATTTAACATTGCGATGTCCTAGGGTTGTACCACATGGTCCAACTTTGCATTACATTGGACTAACCCCAAAACTACTCCATATGGAGTAGTTATAGGCTACTCGCATACAATTTTTGAGTGCCTAAGAAGAACTATCGTTTTCGTTTAAACAAGCACTCTTATCGTACAGCACTGTATGCTTGTATGCTTGACTGCATTACATGGGACCATGATGTAACTAGTCTGTTTCATCTAGATTGGACCACGTACTCCAATATTATTCGTAGGGTTGTTCATCGCTGGCAACTACCAAAAATGCAATAAACAAGAAAACACAAATAAACACTTATGCTACCCTATTCAAAAAAATATTTTGGGGTTATGAGATTTTTTTATAATGCAAATTTAATTATTAATTAATTAAGTTTAGTTTTTATAAAGTACTAGCTGAGCCCGGCAAACATTGTATTACCCTCAATTATGTTAAATTTTTTTAATTACAAATTACTTCACACGGTGGTCACTTGTTTGGTCAGCAACAAAACAAAAACCTTCCGGGTATTGACCCGAACCTGTGTTAAAAATTTCGGCCCCACAGCTCTTATAGTTCCAGAGATCATGCGTTAGGAACAAACACAACGAAATTTAATGAAACAAAATTAGGTCATAATAAAATGTTTAATGGTTAATGAACTTAAAAACAAAATAAAATGTTAATATAATAAAAATGTTTAATCAACAATAATGGTTAATGAACTTAAAACAAAATTAGGTCATAATAAAATGTTTAATGGTTAATGAATTTAAAAACAAAATAAAATGTTAAAATAATAAAAATGTTTAATCAACAATAATGGTTAATGAACTTAAAACAAAATTAGGTCATAATAAAATGTTTAATGGTTAATGAACTTAAAAACAAAATAAAATGTTAAAATAATAAAAACATTTAATCAACAATAATGGTTAATAAGCTTAAAACAAAATTAGGCAATGTTTTTTAATGATAATTAAATAAAATAAAAAAAATTAAATTATGTTGATGTAACAAGAACATAAAAATGAGATCGAAAATATTGTTAGGAAAATAGCCGTCAACAATGTTAAGCAGCATTACACAAAAATATTCCAACAGAGTTAATGTAAGTGTTACGCGAAAATATTCCTACAGGGTCAATGTAACGAATAATCTAGAATAGTAGCAAACAACTAAATAAGCATGCGCAGCTTGATTAAACGTAAACAAGCAAAAGCAACAACAAAAAGCGTCTGCTTATTAAGAAGATTCACATATTTACACACATACATACATGCCAATTCAAACTAAAAGTAAAAGATAAACAACCACCGTGTATTGCTTAGTTAATGATGTACACACGTATGCATATACACATGTGTGTATTATAGCATTGCACAGATACATCTGTTTGCACTAGTTTTGCGTGTTTTTTGGTTCTGGTATGAACAAATATGGTATTTATCTTTTTCTGTTACTAGTTGTAAATGTTGATTTTTTAAGCAATTATTGTATGGTTGGGCAATGAGCAAATGAAAACAACACATTTATCTTTTTTTTGTTTTTCTAAGGCAAATAAGATACATAAAACTACTTTTACCACAAGTGCCTTATGATGTGTTGAGAAAAAATGTAATTGGCTGATGAATGAATGAATGAAAGCAAAATTGCACATACATATGTAAGTAAATGATACATGTACATGAAACACATGCATTTATAATTACTCTCAGAGCAAAATTGTCTCTTTCTCTCTCTATACTTTGGCTGCGCCACAAAATAACATAACGAACGTCCGCACATACATCTGTACATCATGTATTTGTTTCAATAGTGGTTTTTTCATATATTTGTATTACAATATGTATTTTTTGAGCAAAAACACATCAAACATCAAACTAATGATGCTTTAAAAGGTGGATAAATTCTGAGTCATATAAAGAAAAAAATATTGAGTTTGCTTTTACCGTTCCATAGTTATACCCTTTTTAAATTTTGTGCCTATTTTTTTAAATTAAAAATAATTAGGGATTTCACAATGAGTGTATTAAAATTTTAATGTGGCAATACTGTGCCATCTTAATTTTTTCATTGTGAGCAGGCAACGATATAAATGCACATATAGTGACCTACGCCGAGACGGCTTAGCTGGCTCAGTGCGAGCCGCCGACGATTTTTGGCAGCCGCCTCCGCTAATTTCTCGGCTTAAAAGTAGCCGCCGATTTTTTTTATTTTGACTATCTTTTTATACTGAATGTACTTTAAATAAGCTTTATATGGAAGATAAATCAAATTCAGATGTCGTAAAAAATGTTGGCACTACAGTTCGGCTATAACGAACATCGACTAGAATTTGCCATCAGTTTTAATTTACTTTTTTAGCTGATTTGCTTTAAACAAATTTTATATGGAAGATAAAAGAAAATGAAATGTCTTAGAAAATTATATACAATTAAGTTCGGTTATAACAAACCTCGGTATTATGAATGATAGTCTACAACGAACAATTGAAAAAACCCATGGAAATATATTCGCTTAAATATATACAGTTAGGTTCGGTTATAACGAGCAAGTTATAACTATCAACTTTATTTCCAATTACTTTTCAAGTACACATCACTCATTTACTTCAATAGCTTCCCAACTCAGAAAAACCAGTTTTGCAGCAAACGCGTTTTAAGTTTTCAATTTGCATACAACTCAATGGAGACATGAAAAAATATCCTTCTCTCAGGAGGTGATGGTACAACCTATTTATATGAAATTTTTACACAAGATAAAATACAAACTGCCGCGTTATTCTGCATAATTAACTCAAAAAAAACTTTTATGAGTTATGATACTATTGACGTATATGAGCGATATGTAATTGAATTCTAATTTTATTGGGTCAGTGGACCAAATAAATGATTTTTTAAGTTTTATGTCTTTGTGAGGACCTGATTCCTTTTGAAAAATTGTTTTTTATAATCTTTTTGGACTAAAAATTTCTAGTATTTTATACTTCTATTCCTGATGATAATGTGCCAGTTGAAAAGGGCAGAGTTACATAAAGTAATGAAATCGACACTACACTATTGTGTCACAAAATACCCAAGTATTTGCAAGATTTCGTAAAAGTCGTCTGAATAGGCGTGTCTCCGTCTGATTTTCTAAATATATTAATAAAAAAAAAGTCTGCTTAGCCGAAGTACATAAAACAGAAGGTTGAAATTTTATAGACGTATGTATGTGTAGTGTACTACACTTATAGTAATGCACTGTAACAAAATTACTTGCATTGCTGTAATAGCAGTTCAATGCACAAGCATTGCAACACAACCCAAAACAGCAATAATGCTGAATAGAAAAAAAATAGACATTCTTTTTGAGTCACAATATAATTTCTTATTATTAAATCCCCTTTTTTTGATTGGTTAATAAAATAATGCTTACTATTTTCATAGTAAAGAAAGAAACAAAATATAATTGTAAATATTAAATGTAAGATAGAAAGGCTAACCTAGATTTGTAAAATTAGTATATAAGCAGAATGAAATGTTAAATAAATTCAGACTTTAATTTAAAAACGTAATCCGGCAACAACTTGCCTAGTTTAAAAATTGAATTCTCACTTTTTCTGGCAGTTCCTTTGAACGCCTATTTATAAGCTGGACCCCCTGTACAGCTGGATAAAAATAATAATTGGGCTATAGGGCCTTAGATACATAACACACTACCAAACATTTCCATTTTTAACGTTACATGGCGATCCTTTCTTTGTAACATTACATGGCAATCCTGCAAACACGAATCTGTGACTGAGATCCTTAGACCACTGCAACCAAGATCCTGCGGACAAAAACCTAAAACTGCAACCAAGATCCTGCAATCATCTGACACAAAAAAAATTCGTAACCCGTAACTTTTGACAAATGCCCGAAGAGATAGACGAGAAAGTTGTACAAAATACCTACTAAAACCTGTAGTAAATTTTCAACACGAGGCTACAAGATGTCTTAAATAAATATGAAATTCTACATTTTGAAATCCTTTTATGAAATACCAATGTAATTCAATTGTATTTTGTAATTGCCAGAGGAAATTAATTCAATATCGTCAGCACTCCAATAAGATCCAAAAACATTGATAAAGATGACAACCAAATTTTTAGAAATTAACATTAAATTTTAATACATATGTATATAAAAAAAAAATTCTTTAGACAAACAAAAATAATACCTGTACATAAATATACATTTAAAAATATACAAATTAAGATGAATAACAAATATGGGAGGAAAATCATCAAAAATAGCAAACCCAAACGCTAATGTTATTAATAATGTTGAAATTATAGACCACACTAAACAAATAGATTCTGTATTTATGCTTATGTTAGTATTAGTTACATTAAGCGCACTAAACATATTAATTAAATTATATATCTTACACAAAAGGTCTCTGAGAAAAAAGTATGCTAGCCGTAGTGACAATTTAGATAAAATTTAATTAAATAAACATACATTTTAAATCAATGGAATGGGAAAATATTGTTAGTAAAATAAGATTGACAAGTCCTATAAATGTTTAAACACTGATAGAAGTACAAAAGATGAGACAATTGAAAAACATTTACAAAATTTAATAACAAAATTTGAAGAAATAAGAGTAATATTAAACGTAAACTACAATCGACTTACAACTTCACACAAAGTCGCAGCCGACGCATTTTTCTTAGATATAAGACACAAACTTTCAAAAATATCAACAAGAAAAGGATTAGAATTAGAAATACCTAGCTCTCTACATCAACAATTAATTAGAAAAATTTCGAAAAACTCAGACATGACAAACAACACTTCACAATCAAATGCAACAATGACAATGAACGCTTCAGAACTTGCATCAATTGCAAAATTAATTCCCATTTACTCTGGTAAAAAGGAAGACCTTAACCCATTCATAGCCAATTTGGAATTGATTCCAGAAACCCTAGATGATACAAAGAAACCCAATTTCTTTCAATTCATTTTTAAAACTAGATTAGATCAAAAAGTACAAAACAGAATAAAGCAAAATAGTATACCAAACAATTTAGAAGAATTAATAAAAGAACTAAAGAAAAATTATAAGACAAAGCAAACACCAAATAGCATCCTAAATGACTTAAATAAAATAAAACAACATACAAAAATTTGCAGACAAAATTGAAAGTTTAATTTTAGAACTAAACGAATTGCAAATATCAAGCATAGGTGAAGAAAGTAGAAATGCAATAATACAATCAGACGGTATCATTGCATTGCATTCAACGCATTTAAAAATGGATTAGCGAATAGAGAAATAATTAAAACAATAGAAGCAAGCAGAGTAAAAACATTTGCAGAAGCTTTAGAAATTGCAGAAGAATCCAACAATTCAAATGCCCAAGCACATATTATGCACCAGAGAATTAGAATAAATAATAATAATAATAGAAATCAGAATAGATATAATAGTAATTTTAACAACACAAACCGCATGAATAACCATAATAATAACAGAAATAATAACTTTGTTAACTTCAGAAATAACAATTTTAGTAGAGGAAACAATTTTAATAACAGTAGAAACAACACAAATTTGAATAGAAACAATAATCCAAATACTAGAAATAACACCTTCAATAATAGAAATGGAAACAGTAATAATTTTAATAGAGATAGACAAAATAACATATACAGAAATAACAACAACAGACATATACACACAATACAAAATTCGGGAAACGCATTAGGCTCGGAATACAGAGATATTCCGGACAGCCAAATTTAAAAATACACAAAGTATCTGATAATAACACAAATTTCATAACCACTAAGTACAAAAATAAAACTTTCACATTTCTTATTGACACAGGAGCTGACATATCGCCTTGTCGAATGCAAAATGAATTCCAATATGAATTTTTAAACGAAGAAGAAAGATGCAAATTAACTGGCATTACTACAGAAGAAATCCATTTACTAGTACAATAGAAATAGAACTAAATTTAGCAAATGAAATATGCTTACACCCATTTCATATAGTAGATTCAGACTTTCCTATAGAAACAGACGGAATAATAGGTAGAGATTTTCTCAAAAAATATCTTCGCAAAATAGATTACGAAACATTTACAATTTCCATGTTTACAAATAATACAACCATTACACTCGCAATGCATACAAAATCATTTACGTCATTACAAATAAAAATACCACCAAGAATAGAAATAATACAAGCATTAAAATTAAACTTAACTGAAGATAGTGTAATTTTTAATAATGACTTAAAACCAGGCGTATTTTTAAGTAATTCAATAGCACCCAAAAACGGCATGACTCATTTGAAAATATTAAATTCAACAAATGATGAACTAATTTTAAAAGGCATTAAACTCCAAACTGACCCTCTTAAAAACTATGAAATATTAAATTACAATAATGTTAATAACCCCAAACGTTTTGAACAAATACTGAATGACTTGCAAATAAATAATAATGACAATTATGCAAAAACAGAATTAATAAAAATTTTTAGGAAATATCAAAATGTTTTTCACCTCGAACACGAAAAATTAAGCGTCAACAATTTTTACACAAAAAAAATCGTGACGTCAGACAATACACCAGTTTACATAAAAAACTACAGATTGCCACATGCACATACTGAAGTAATAAACGAACAAGTACAAACAATGCTTGATGACGACATAATAGAACCATCAATTAGCCCATATAATGCTCCACTCCTCTTGGTACCCAAGAATAACACGAAAGACAAAAAGAAATGGAGACTAGTAGTAGACTTTAGAAAACTCAATGACAAAATTGTAAGCGACAAATTTCCACTAACTAGATTAGAAGATATTTTGGACAAACTTGGTAGAGCCAAATGGTTTTCTACACTAGACATGACAAGCTCTTTTCACCAGATTGAACTAAAAGAAGAATCTAGACCACTCACAGCATTTTCTACGCCACAAGGCAACTATCAATTCAAAAGACTCCCTTTCGGACTAAAAATTTCTTCAAATAGCTTCCAACGAATGCTAACAATAGCACTTGCCGGACTAGAATCCGAAGCATTTCTTTACGTAGACGACATAATAGTATATGGATGTAGCTTAAATCATCACAACCAAAATCTAATAAAAGTACTGGACAGACTTCAAAAGTACAATCTTAAACTTAACCCAAAGAAATGTTGTTTTTTTAGACCAGAAGTAATTTACTTAGGACATTTAGTAACAAAAGACGGTGTAAAGACAGACCCATCCAAATATGAAACGATAAAAAATTATCCAATACCTAAAAACACAGACGAAGTAAGACGATTCATTGCATTTTGCAATTATTACAGAAAATTCATACCTAATTTCGCCGACATTGCTAAAGACTTAAACGCACTTTTAAAGAAATCAACACAATTCAAATGGACAGAACAATGCCAACATGCCTTCAAAATACTAAAAGAAAAGCTTATTAACCCACCTGTATTACAATACCCAAATTTTGAAAAACCTTTTATACTTACAACCGACGCTTCAAACTACGCGTTAGGTGCTGTACTATCACAAGGAGAAATAGTACAAGATTTACCAATTTCATATGCGAGTAAAGCATTACAAAAACATGACATAAATAAACCAGTAATTGAAAAAGAACTATTAGCAATACACTGGGGAATAAATTATTTTAAACTGTATCTATATATATGGAAGACAATTTATAGTAGTAACAGACCACAGACCTTTGATTTCACTCTTTTCACATAAGAATCCTTCATCTAAAATGACAAGAATTAGACTAGACCTAAGTGATTATAATTTTACAATTATTTATAAGAAAGGAAAAATGAACACTAATTCTGATGCACTTTCAAGAATAAAAATTGACTCTGACATATTAAAACAAATGATACCATTATAAAATGATGAAAAAGAAAGAAAATTATTAGTAACTACAAGGGCAATGAAAAACAAAACTAATGAGGCAAATATAAAAGAAAATAATGAGGCAAATAACAATAATATAAATGAAAATAATGCGCGCGCAACACAAACAAATATGGAAAAATATGATTCTCAGAAGTCTGATCAACTTCAAATATTTGAATGCATATCCATTAATGACGTCAAAAATATGAAGAAATTGAAATTTAACAAGCTTGAAGATATAAAAGAAAAAAATATATTTATTGAAAATAATATTGTGCACATAGGACGTAATGATAATTCATCGAAACCAGATTCGAATATGAAGAAATTGCGTACCGAAAATATGAACATATTATGTAATGATAATTCATCGAAACCAGATTCGACTATGAAGAACTTACATACCCAAAATATGAATAATGAAATTAATAAGCTAGCAAGATTCAGCGATAACTCAGCGAAACTAGATTCGATTCTGAGGAAACTGATATCTAAAATGAAGAAAGAAAATATAAAAGAATTAGCGCTATCAAATAATGATGAAATATTTAAAATATATACAAAAGAAGAAATAAAAGAAGCATATGCCAAGATAAAGATAAATAAAAAAAGTCCTCATTCATTAATATACAATGCCCCAACAAAAATAACAGATGCAATATTGCAATACAAACTTATTGACGAATACCACAATGCCACACACGCAGGTCACTTAGGAATTAGAAAAACTATCATCAAATTAAAACAAAAATATATTTGGAAAAACATGTCAAAGATGGTAAAGAAATTTGTGTCATATTGTGACAAATGTACGAAAAACAAACAAACAAAACACATTAAGGATCCACTTACACTAACAGACACACCAAACAATAGTTTTGAAGTAATTTCAATTGACACCGTAGGGCCTCTTCGTATTTCAAATAATTACCGATACATTTTAACCATTCAGTACGAACTGACAAAATTTGTCGTTGCTCACCCAATGCCGACAAAAGATGCACTTACAACAGCAAAACACTTGTTGAACAATTTATTTTAAAATACGGACAATTTAAAGTACTTAAGTCAGACAGAGGAACAGAATTTAAAAATGAAATAATGAGTAACATATGTACATATGTTTGTTATTAGGAATAAAACAAAATTTTTCAACATCTTATCATCATGAAGCACTAGGATCAATTGAAAGAAATCACAGGATACTTAACGAATTTCTATTAACAACCGCAAATGATTATGAGTGGGATAAGTGGATTCCATATTTTACTTTTGCCTATAACACGGCGTCATACATTGACACAGGCTACTCGCCATATGAATTAGTATACGGAAAATTACCATCCCTACCATCTGACATTGTAGACAACAATACAAAATTTTATAATTATGATGACTACGCACAAGAACTACGACTCAAATTACAATTTACACTAAAAAGATCTAGAGACTTATCAACAAAAGCAAAACAAAATAGAGTAATAAATAATAAATATGAAAATAGATTTAATTTAAACCTAGGAGATTTAGTACTAGTTAAAGCAGAAAATAGAAAGAAAAATCAGAGCCCATATAAGGGACCTTATAAAATATTAAGTAGAAACGGTGTAAACACTACAATATAATATGAAGGAAAACCAAAAGAAATACACAACAATAATTTTAAACTCTACAAAAATTTATAAATATAAATTCTAGGATAATTGTACATATATGTAAATAAACATAAAACATAAGAATGCTTTTAATACAAACTGTAAGAAAATAATAAATACTAAACAAAAATGTATCTGTAAGCAAATAATATAAAGAAAACAATTACAACAAAAAAAATTATACCTTAGACTCAAAAATAATCAAACATATTAAAATTTTATTACACTTCAAGAAAACATTATATACCAAAATAAATTTATTTATATTTTATATTCTTTTATACACTAAAAACATAATTATTTTAAGAAAATTATATGGAAAAAAAACACTTTTATATTAAGCAAATTATACATTAAAAAAAAAACATTTAACAAATTTATTAATATTGTAACTTTACTGTGAGAATGGTAAGAAAAATTACTTACATAATTTTTCTCTTAAGGGTGAGGGTGTAGTGTACCACACTTATAGTAATGCACTGTAACAAAATTACTTGCATTGCTGTAATAGCAGTTCAATGTACAAGCAACACAAACCAAAACCACAACCCAAAACAGCAATAATGCTGAATAGAATAAATTGAGTGACATTCTTTTTGAGTCACAATATAATTTCTTATTATTAAATCCCCTTTTTTTTGATTGCTTAATAAAATAATGCTTACTATTTTCATAGTAAAGAAAGAAACAAAATATAATTGTAAATATTAAATGTAAGATAGAAAGGCTAACCTAGATTTGTAGAATTAGTATATAAGCAGAATGAAATGTTAAATAAATTCAGACTTTAATTTAAAAACGCAATCCGGCAACAACTTGCCTAGTTTACAAATTGAATTCTCACTTTTTCTGGCAGTTCCTTTGAACGCCTATTTATAAGCTGGACCCCCTGTACAGCTGGATAAAAATAATAATTGGGCTATAGGGCTTTAAATACATAACACACTACCAAACATTTCCATTTTTAACATAACATGGCGATCCTTTCTTTGTAACATTACATACATATGTATGCATGCTCACTCTTGAAAACGCAAAATCATTGCTTTGCGAAAGTGCAATGTGCACCCAAATTTGTTAAATTAGTAACTCACCTAAGACTATTTGTCCACAAAATTTCCAACATTTTTACATTTTGATTTGAGTCGTGGTAGGTCGTAGAGGACGACTTGAGAGATCAATCACGGCTTGGGCTTCAAGAGGAAAGGATGATGTGGCTGGCAAGGAGCACAAAAAGGTATTTAAGTGATATAAAACAAAATTTAGTGCCAGTGAAAAAAAAATTTTTAAGTCTTACAAAAAAAAGAAGATTTAAAATAAAACTGCGGCGTGAATAAAACCATTTAAAACAAAAAAAAAATAAATTAATGATTGCTTGTGAAGAAAATTAACAAAATTTTACAGAACCTAAAATAAAAGAAAAAAAGGTGAACATAAGGTTAATACCAAAAGAGGAAATTTTAATACTTAAAACTATTCAACAAAAGTGGAATTTTTGAAACTTAAAAATAATCAACAAAACTTAAAATCACTTAAAACTGTGGAAAAAAAATAAATACCTAAAATTTAAAACTAACATTAATTAAACTTCAAACTAAACATGTAAAATAAAAATTATCTAAAACCTCAAAATTCTTCAACAAAAATTAAAAATTTTCTTGAAAACTTAAAACTATTCAACCAAGATAAAAATTGCCAAAAACTTAAAACTATTCAACAAAGATAAAAAAATACCTGAAAGATCAAAACTAATCAAACAAAGACTTAAAAATTATCAACAAAATTAAAATTAACAAGACTTAAAATTACTCAACAAAATTAAAATTTAAGATTTACCGAAGCTTAAATAAAAGAACAAGCCCTAAGAGAATATAACTCGCCTTCAACACGCCACATCCAACGAGGGAACTGGCCGAAAACTCGGGCCAAGAGAAGCAGACTAAACGTTTTTGGAGGTGACAGGTACCGTGCATCAGACTCCGGAAATATGTAAATTTAATTAAACGAAGTTTTGTTTTAAAATAATTTCTGATTAAAATTTTTTATAAATATATAGACATACCACTTTTCTTGTACGAGCGTAGGGAAAACACTTAAGGTATAGGTCCATAGCTCGCTTTTTGCGGTTTACGCTTCCTATGCATCTGTCAAAAAAGTAGAATCAATCTAATAGTATGTGACAAGTTACATTGCAAAAAGCGCGGAACGCGTAGGCGCGTTCAAAGCAAAAAGTAAGTCTACTTCCTACTTTTGTACGCGTTACAAGCACCATGAAAGAAAGTCAGCTTTCTTGAAAGCTAAATATGTTAAATAATATTTTATTTCTTACGTTATCGGTAAACATTATTTTGCCGTAGAAAATTTTTTTCTTTTTTTTCAACAAAAAAAATTTAATAGGCTATAGTTCGTATCGCTTTTTAAGCCAAATTACATGTGATAATTATTAATGAACAAATAACACCAAAGTTAGTTGTAAATATTCTGACAACACATAGTTGAACGGAACAGCCAGCCGTTTCCGAAGGCCACTAAACCTTCATCATCAGCGTTCTTTTGTGTTTGGTCCACTGTGTGTGGTGTCAGTTGATGTAGATTTTTGCTTTATATACTTAGCATTATTGCAAATGGAATATGTGAATTGTTTTGATTCATCGTATTTCAATTTGCTGAAAGCTTTTTTGTATTGTAAGCTCACTTTTACCATCTCTATAATTACAACAGTCTTACCATTGTCATTTTGTTCTTTTACTAATTATATACATGTTAGTTAATTTGCTTATTTTTTGTTCTACTTAAGACAAACTTTTTTGGTTTGTTACTATTAAGTATATTTTTATTTAATTTTTGCCACAGGCCCATGGCTATTAATTTTAGTTAGTTTTAATTACTACATTACAGTACATTAAGTTAATTCTTTTCCAAGACTTAACACTCCTATTCAATCCTTCAAAAAAAAAAAACAAACCAGATTTTTTCTTTTGTAATTTTATTTTATTTTAGTGTTTTTACATTTTTTTTATAATAAATAGCTATTACATCTTCTACAATTGCTTTACGCAAATATTAGACTTTACAATGGCAGATAAGTTCTTCTTCTTCTTCTTTATAAGTTGTGTTGGACTGAAGACAACAAGAAAAATGTCCATCATTTTCATCCTCGCGTTCTACTATGCCAAACAGCTCATTCTCCTCAAGCATGTTTATAAAGAACGTAATGAGTTCTTTGTGCTCCCACATCATCTTTTTACCAAAATCCTCAATAAATTTGGCAACTTTAATCCTTATTGAAGACATGGTTCTTTGAATACCGATTTGTGAGTTAATAAACTTCCTTCTTTTAAACAGCTTACTAGCATTTTTGAAAATATATCTTAGGGGTGGTGACTGTGAAACAGTAAGCTCAATATTCCAAGCTTTGTGAAAATAGTATTATGCGGCTGATAGTTTGATATATCAATATTTTTGTTTATATTATTCATCATCGAGTTTTTGCTTAGAATTATTTTTGTTCTTTGCTAAACCAGTTTTAAAACCCAAAGAATAATTAACTAAGACCCATTTTTAGCAGTGTGGGAAAAATATGAATTATATTTATATGATCATGTTGTCAGCCATATAAATTTTGTGAAATTTTAAGAAATTTGTGGATTGTTTGAAGGATAAATAGGAATTTTTTTGATGATAAACAAAAGTTTGTTGTATTAATAGTTCATGTTATATTCATTTTCGATTTTCTGATTAGTTTTGTTTTTGTTCTTTACTTATGTTTATTATTACAAGTGCAATGGAACTTTGGCTAAATCAGTTTTAAAACCCAAAGAATATTTAAGTAAGACCCATTTTTAGCAATGTGGGAAAAATATAAATTATATTTATATGATCATGTTGTCAGCGATATAAATTTTGTGTAATTTTAAGAAATTTGTGGATCTTGCGAAAGATAAATATGAATTTTTTGATGATAAACAAAAGTTTGTTGTATTAATAGTTCGTGTTATATTCATTTTCGATTTTCTGATTAGTTTTATTTTTGTTCTTTACTTATGTTTATTATTACAAGTGCAATGGTACTTTGGCTAAATCAGTTTTAAAACCCAAAGAATATTTAAGTAAGACCCGTTTTTAGCAGTGTGGGAAAAATATAAATTATATTTATATGGTCATGTTGACAGCGATATAAATTTTGTAAAATTTTAAGAAATTTGTGGATTTTTCGAAGGATAAATATGAATTTTTTTTTGATGATAAACAAAAGTTTGTTGTATTAATAGTTCATGTTATATTCATTTTCGATTTTTTGTGGAGTGTCAGAAGGTTAAATATGATTTTTTTAATGATAAACAAAAGTTTGTTGTATTATTATTTCTGTTTATACTCATTTTCGATTTTTGGCTTAGATTTATTTTTTGTTCTTTGCTAAAGCAGTTGTAAAACGAATGCATATTTAAGTAAGACTCATTTTTAGCAGAGTTCTCGTTGAACCTTCATAGTGAAGAGACATTAAAGCGGATTTTTTTTTTACAAACGAAACAAATATAAAAAACAACAAAATCAAAAATCATACAAAAAATATTCGTAATACATATATATTCACCTTGATAAATAAGCTTATTGGCTTTACTAATATTTTTTACATAGCAAGAAATAGCAAAAACAAAAAAAAAACGTAAACACAAACGAAGTTCCCTTGAGGAATAATACTCTGTATGAGTACCCCAAAGGAAAAAAATTTTGAAGTGAGTTCTTACGGCAGAAATGCTTATTTTACTTTGAGTTCTGAAACTCTTAATGAAAAAAATATGAATAATAAATCTGATAAAAATCTTTTTTTAACGGCAAATCCAATTATTCGTCAGCGATCAACTTCGCTTTGTCCAATGCCAACTAGTGAATCGTTAACATTACCATTGCCTAGTACTTCTTAATTTAAGTCTGCGATATCATCCGCATCGGGCTCGCCTTCATCACTAAACCAAGTTATCACTACATATAACAGTAGCTCAAAACCCAAGGTACAAGTGGGAATGGACAGATATATAACAGTGGTAAAGCGTGGGCGAAGCCCAAATTCTTCAAAAATTTCATCTGCTCCAAAGATGTCTAGGGATAACAGCGCATCATCTACCAATCGTCAAAATCGTTTTTCATTACTGCAAGACACCGACGACAAGCCCTCTACATCATCGCAAAAGTTTTTTAAACCACCACCTATTTATCTGAGAGAAAAAAATTCTAACGCGCTTATAAAAAAACTACTGTCGACCATTGGTGAAAATACTTTTCACATCATTCCAATTAAACGAGGTAATATTGATGAAACTAAAATCCAAATATATAATGAAAAAGATTTCCGAAAAATTGTTAGTGAATTCGAAAAAAATAAAACAAATTTTTACACATACCAACTTAAGAGTGCTAAAGGCCTACAGATAGTATTAAAGGGCATAGATTCATATGTTGAACCCGAAGAAGTAAAATGTGCACTTGTCGACCAAGGATTCAAGGTAAAAAATGTTACCAACATATTTAATAGAGAAAAGGTCCCCGAACCCCTGTTTCGGGTTGAACTGGAGCCGAATGATATACAATTGAAAAAAATGAAGCCCATCCAGTTTATAACGTAAAGTATCTCTTACATCGAAAAATCACAGTTGAAGAGCCACGTAAGCGTTCAGGTCCCGTACAGTGCCATAATTGCCAAGAATATGGCCATACGAAAACTTACTGCAAGTTATCTACAGTGTGTGTTATCTTCGGTGAATTGCATGGTACTGATAGCTGCACTAAGCCAAAAGATCAAGCAGAAAAAAAATGTAGTAATTGTGGAGGTAATCACACAGCTAACTATAGAGGGTGCCCTGTATATTCTTTCGTTAAACAGGCTATGGGTCAAAAACCCAAGTTAACTCCAGTTCAACAAGTAAACGCGAACTCCGATACTTTTGCTCAAATCAGCCAACCAGTTACTTCACGTGTATCGTATGCTGATGCTGCTAAGACTAGTTCAATTCCCACGCAAAATGTTCCACCGCCAAATATTTCAACGAATTCAAACTCAAGCTTTAACTTTAGTCGCCTTGAAGCTACTTTTGAGAATCTGGTGCTAACTATAAACAACTTTACTACAAATATGACAAGTATGATGCAAGAAATGCTGCGAATGCAGAATACACTGCTTCAAGCATTAGTTAATAAACCATGAACACGTTAAAAATATGTTTCTGGAACGCAAACGGCATTCGCCAACATAAAAATGAACTTGAGCACTTCCTCATGGAAAAAAATATTGATATAATGTTGGTTTCTGAGACTCATTTGACCTCAAGAAGCTTATTTAAAATAAATGGTTACACTTTATATGATACAAAGGACCCGAGAGAGAGAGAGCGTGTGGTGGATCAGCAATTCTGATTAAGTCAAGACTCAAGCACTATGTCCTTGACAACGTTAGTGAAGAATATTTGCAAGCAACGAATATTGTCGTAGAAAATTTTTGTGCGAATTTCGTGATATCATCAATTTACTCACCTCCCAGATTTTCAGTTACCGAAGATCAGTATGAGAAGTTCTACAAATCGCTTGGATCTTGTTTCGTGGCAGCTGGTGACTACAATGCAAAACATACGTACTGGGGATCGCGTCTTGTTACACCTAGAGGTCGAGCCTTGTTCAATACAATTTCAAAAATGGGCTTAGATGTCATTTCGAGTGGGGAGCCTACTTACTGGCCTACTGACGTAAGAAAAATTCCAGATGTTATAGATTTTGCCGTCACGAAAAATATTCATAGGGACTTAATTCATGTAGAGGCATCTCTAGATCTGTCCTCCGATCACTCTCCAACAATAGTTACAATTTTCAACCCACTAAGGAGTGATTTAACTAACTCATATGTGATGATGATTAATGGAATCAACTGGCTGGTATTCAAAAAATATCTTAGTAGTCACTGCGTAGAAAACATTCAGCTTAGATCATGCGATGATATTGAATTTAACATTGCCAATCTTAACGAAAATATTAAACAGGCTGCTGAACACGCCACTACCTCCTATCCGCAGACCGGCCTTAACAGAATTTATTTTACGGAAATTGAACGTCTTGTATGTGAAAAAAGGAGAGCTAGAAGAGAATGGCAACAACACAGATCACCCCTAAATAAAATCAGACTTAAAGAATGTACTAAACGACTCAAAGAGCTGCTATCGTCGGAAAAAACTGCACTACTGGAAAAGTATTTAGAAGGTCTTGATGTAACGTCCGCATCTAATTACTCTTTATGGCGCGCTACTAGAAATCTTAAACGACCCGTTGATCTTAAATCACCATTGCGTACTGCGACCGGAGGCTGGACAAGAAGTGATAGTGAGAAAGGTAACTTATTTTCTGAGCATTTAAAATCTGTATTCACTCCCAATTCATGTACGGGTGCTGCTGATTTACCGAGTGTAGTTTCCCTACCCCCTCGTCCCTTAAGGTTTAAGATGCGTGAAGTACAAAAAGTAATTGCTGAACTCAACCCGAAGAAAGCTCCAGGTATTGATGGCATTAGTAACAAAGTGCTCATGAACTTGCCTCATATTGCAATAAGAATCCCGCTATTTACTTTTAATGCTATTTTAAGAATGCAGTATTTTCCACATAACTGGAAACTGGCCAAAATCAAAATGATTCCAAAGGCGGGCAAAGATCTTACCAAGACTGAGTCACATAGGCCTATAAGCTTACTATCTACAATCTCAAAGCTTTTCGAAAGGCTGCTCATGACTAAATTGTCCAAAATTTTAACTGATAATTGGGCGCATCCCGGACCATCAATTTGGCTTTACAAGTCAGCACAGCACGATTGAACAAACGCATAGACTGGTCCAAGTTGTAAGAAGAACATTTGAAGAAAAGAAGTATTGTTCTGCTCTCTTTATTGATGTTTCTCAGGCGTTTGATAAAGTATGGCACGAATGCCTAGTTTTAAAATTGAAGACATATCTGCCAATAAACATTCAAAAGCTCTTGGAAAGTTATATTATTGATAGGAAGTTCACTGTTGTGGAAGGAGAGTTCACGAGTGTGGCCGAATCTATACCTTCTGGTGTGCCCCAGGGTAGTATTCTGGGTCCTGTCTTGTATTTAATATATACTTGTGATATGCCTGTGAGCAATAATATCCATATTTCTACTTTTGCCGATGATACAGCCTGTATGAGTGTGCACGAAAACCCTTATGAGGCATCCCGCAATCTCCAGGAACATATCACTCAGCTGGAAATATGGTTGAACTTATGGAGAATTAAAGTCAATGAACAAAAGTGTGTCCATATAACGTTCACCCTAAGAAGAGATACTTGCTCCCCCATTCGAATCAACAATCAAAATATTCCTCAACATTCCCAAGTGAAATACCTTGGTATACACCTTGATCGAAGACTTACATGGAAATATCATATTGACTCTAAATTAACTCAGATGAAACTTAAGTTAACTCAAATATATTGGTTGATTGTCAGAAACTCAACACTCAGCCTAGACTGCAAACTTTTATTATACAAGTCGCTTTTGAAGCCAATATGGCGCTACGGAATTCAGTTATGGGGTACTGCTTCAGCTTCCAATGTCGAGAGAATCCAACGAAGGCAAAACAAAATTTTACGGTTAATAACATCGGCTCCATGGTACATTCAAAATTCTATTATACATCGTGATTTAAATATGCCACTAGTGACTGAAGAAATTGCAAAATACGCAGGCAAATATTTGGAGGATGTTGGAATTGACTCCTATCTCTAATTTTATTTCACGTTGTAGTTCCTCAATTTGCATTTAAATATATTCTTGAATATTAATGCTTTAAGCTATATTATTAATTTGTCTTGTATTTTATCTTCATTCAGTTTGAGGTAACTATCAACAATAGTTTGTATCTATTTCATTTCTTCCTTCCAAAACTGATAAATCATTATAAGCATCTGCTGTATTAGAAGCCTGTGAGTAAAAATAATCTTCATCATCATCATCATCATTTTCAGTATTAACATCATTATATAGATGGTATTATCAAAAATTGTCCCTTCTACTAGTTGTTTTGGTGTACTTGTCTCTATCTTGACTGATGCGTTTTCAGGCTTTAAATTTGTACTATTTTCAACTTCTGTCTTGATGTTACTTTCTTCTTTCATGCGAATTCTTTTAATATTTTTAGAACTATTTATGAATTCTTTAAGAGGTTCTGTTATAGGTTTAAATGTATCTCTTAATAGTTCACGTGTATCTATTTCACCACTTTTTATACTACGAGGCTTTTTCTTCAACACATTTCTTGTCAACACCAACTGTTTTAAAATTTTCTCATCCATGTTTGCTAAGAGCAAATAACAGGTATCAGCTATCAGATGAGGTTATCACGTACCTGGTCTGGTTTTCAGATCAGCTTATCAAGACCTGATCTGGTTTTCAGATCAGCTTATCAAGAGCTGGTCTGGTTTTCAGATCTTCCTATCAGGAGCTGATCTGTTTTCAGATCATCTTATCAGGAGCTGGTCTGGTTTTCAGATCAGCTTATCAGGAGCTGATCTGATTCTCACGCTGCTAAAAATGAGTCTTACTTAAATATGCATTCGTTTTACAACTGCTTTAGCAAAGCACAAAAAATAAATCTAAGCCAAAAATCGAAAATGAGTATAAACAGAAATAATAATACAACAAACTTTTGTTTATCATTAAAAAAATCATATTTAACCTTCTGACACTCCACAAAAAATCGAAAATGAATATAACATGAACTATTAATACAACAAACTTTTGTTTATCATCAAAAAAAAATTCATATTTATCCTTCGAAAAATCCACAAATTTCTTAAAATTTCACAAAATTTATATCGCTGCCAACATGATCATATAAATATAATTTATATTTTTCCCACACTGCTAAAAATGGGTCTTACTTAAATATTCTTTGGGTTTTAAAACTGATTTAGCCAAAGTTCTATTGCACTTGTAATAATAAACATAAGTAAAGAACAAAAATAAAACTAATCAGAAAATCGAAAATGAATATAACACGAACTATTAATACAACAAACTTTTGTTTATCATCAAAAAATTCCTATTTATCCTTCGCAAAATCCACAAATTCCTTAAAATTACACAAAATTTATATCGCTGTCAACATGATCATATAAATATAATTTATATTTTTTCCACACTGCTAAAAATGGGTCTTACTTAAATATTCTTTGGGTTTTAAAACTGATTTAGCCAAAGTTCCATTGCACTTGTAATAATAAACATAAGTAAAGAACAAAAACAAAACTAATCAGAAAATCGAAAATGAATATAACATGAACTATTAATACAACAAACTTTTGTTTATCATCAAAAAATTCCTATTTATCCTTCAAACAATCCACAAATTTCTTAAAATTTCACAAAATTTATATCGCTGACAACATGATCATATAAATATAATTCATATTTTTCCCACACTGCTAAAAATGGGTCTTAGTTAATTATTCTTTGGGGTTTAAAACTGGTTTAGCAAAGAACAAAAATAATTCTAAGCAAAAACTCGATGATGAATAATATAAACAAAAATATTGATATATCAAACTATCAGCCGCATAATAATATTTTCACAAAGCTTGGAATATTGAGCTTACTGTTTCACAGTCACCACCCCTAAGATATATTTTCAAAAATGCTAGTAAGCTGTTTAAAAGAAGGAAGTTTATTAACTCACAAATCGGTATTCAAAGAACCATGTCTTCAATAAGGATTAAAGTTGCCAAATTTATTGAGGATTTTGGTAAAAAGATGATGTGGGAGCACAAAGAACTCATTACGTTCTTTATAAACATGCTTGAGGAGAATGAGCTGTTTGGCATAGTAGAACGCGAGGATGAAAATGATGGACATTTTTCTTGTTGTCTTCAGTCCATCTCAACTTATAAAGAAGGAGAAGAAGAAGATATCTGCCGTTGTAAAGTCTAATATTTGCGTAAAGCAATTGTAGAAGATGTAATAGCTATTTATTATAAAAAAAATGTAAAAACACTAAAATAAAATAAAATTACAAAAAAAAAAAAAAAATCTGTTTTTTTTTTTTGAAGGATTGAATAGGAGTGTTAAGTCTTGGAAAAGAATTAACTTAATGTACTGGAATTCTCTAAACTTGATGGTATGTAAGTATGAAATATTGTGAAAACTAAAGCGTTCGAAATGACCAACAACAATAAATGACCAACTGCAGTATTCAGCAACATCATCATATTATAACTTTAATAGTGATAGCTGAATATTTTTCCATTTCGAAAGGTCTAGTACGCCAAATTTTAAAATCTGGTAATGGAGATATTATAATAGATCTTCACTCTGTTTATTTCTTTAGCTATCAGATCTTAGCAAACATAGATAAATTAAGGGAATTGGACTTTGATATCTAATCTTTAAGAATGTAGATGCGTATGAATAGGTATCAAGCAAACTTAGTGAATGAATATACGCTTCAACTAGAATCATGCTGAAGCATGCATAAATTTTAAAATGTATGTCTGTATCTGTATGAGTATCAAATAAATTTACAGAACACATTATGTAAAGCATGCCGAAGCATGTATAAATTAAAAAAATTCCTCACGTCATACAATTTTGTAAGCAAAGAAATTTTATGATTTTGTGGTCAATGAAATATATACATACATATATATATATCTACTTTGTAAAAATTTAAAAGAGCGAACTGGTAAATTCTAATAGTGAAAATTCTTAATTCTAACACTACTACATCTTGGACTCTTACGTCATTATCAATAGAAGCATGCTATGGCATGCATACTAGCAAAATACGTATATAAAGCTGTTAGAAGGTGATGAGACAGCAATTGTATCTGGATCAAACCAGCTCATGACTGTGTTGTATACGGGTATGATTGATGGTGGTGATTACCTTTTTTAAGTGAGAAATCATTACAACCAGCAAATCTCATGTAGAAATACTTGAGGGGAAAAAGTCTCCCAAACATAGATATTTCATTGTTTCTAACACTTTATGAAAACACCAACGCACAGTGGGGACTTTTGCAAAATAAATGGTAATAAATCTGGAACTTCTAAACTGCTGACTGGATTTATATGAAACCTTGAACATCCGTAGAAGAGGAATCAAACTTTATAACAAATGCCTTGGCAGCCGTCTGGCCTAAGCTGGACAGGAGTTACAGTGGGCCTAATTTGACAACATGGGACTCAAAAAAAATTCTGAGGCTTGTAACTTTTAGAAAATTTATCAGATTTTTATGAGATAAAGCGTTTTGATCTAAGCTTAACATTTTTAATAAATAATGTCCCCTGATGTGTTTTCGTATCTCTTATAACTTAGAAGATATTTGACTTTTAACAAAAAAAATTTTTTTTTGCCTTGGCTTTTTTTTAGTATTTCACCTACAACTTTTTAGTTAATTGTTGGATTTTAAATTAAAAGACAGCATTAAATTTCTGATCAAATTTTAAATAAAAATAAGAAAAAAACTTATTAATATCTGCAGTCGTAAAAACGGGAAAAGGCGAAGAATTCAAAGTTTTAAAATTTTTCTGGAAAAGGCACGTTTTTTTAAGAAAAAGTATCTTCATTATTTTCAATTTTGTGAAAAACTTTGTTTAACACATACACTTTTAAACTACATAGCGCTAAAAACAATCTATTCAGAATATGCACAGAGCCAATTATTTTGTATTTTGGGCATGCACCCTACACTCAGCAGTGTCCGAAAATTGCCAATTTCAAAATTTTTTTTTGTGCTTATGCGCTTATAAAAGTTGCGACGGTATATTTTGAAAGTTTTGGCTATATCATTTATTTACTAGGATAGTTGGCAATATGTTAAACTTAAATTTTTAACAGCTTTTTCATAAATGCGAGGATGCGCGCAAATTTTCTGAAAAAAGTCAAAATTTTGGAAAAATTTTGTTTTGTACCATAAAAAATATATATAAAAATAATTTTCTTTTTTTATGTTGGCATTTTTAGCTTTCATGTGAGTCCTTTTACTTTGTCTGAAAAAATTATTCCAATATAATTAACTGATCTCGAGATATTCCGATTGTAGGGTGCAATTCAAAAAATATGTAGAATGCGCTTAACTTTTTTCCCTTTATTCACACATCAGCTGTTTAAAACTTTTATGAATTCTGAAATTCAACCTAAATAGAAAAACAAAAATAAATTTGGAATGTTATCCAATAAGTCTATGTATATTTTTCGCAATAAAAAATATTTATGGTAATTATACCACATGTTTTTCCATGTAAGTGTAGTTAATGTTAATAACAGGTAAGCATTTAACGAATAACAACACACATGTTTAATGGATTAAAAAAAGGTTTTTGCGGATTTTATTACAGCAACATCGGGAGGTGCTACCTGATTGTGCTACTACTACTTAATAACACTTCACAGTACTAGGTAATTAGACAAAATTAGCAAAGGTTCCTATAAATTATGCTGTATTGCATAAAAAATGTGAAAAGTTTTATTTGTGTGTATTGTTTTTTTATTATTATTTACCAATAGATAATCTGTTTAATATTAGGCTATAGCTAAGAAAAACCATTTAACACTAAATAATTTATTTATTTTTAAATTACATGTTTGAGCTATGTTAATTACCATAATTTTACAATTTATTTATTTCAATTATTTTTAAGAAAACAATCCGAAATATCGAAGCTTAAGAGGTTTTTATTTGAATTGCTTCACTGTCGTCTTTCTCTATTTCTTTAGTTATCTTTGGTAACCATTTCAACCGTATTGCTTGTAAAACTGGATCTGAAGATAACAATAAGTGATGCATTAAATCATTATTTTCTGCTAATTTTGAACACTTTCGACTATTAAATAATCTGTACTGCTTTACATCTTTGTTCCTTGCTTCTTGAGCTTCTTCTGTAAGTTCTCCCAAAGGTAGGATGTTGGTTTCAATGATTTCTTTTCTATGAGATAATACCTTATGTACAGTTGGCGTCATCAATCTCCATGGATATAAATTTTTTATCAATACTTTTGTTTCATTAGCAAAAGCATCAAATTTTTCTGCATTAATTTGCTTTTTACTGCTAATAGTTGCCAGTATTATTTTGAAGTTCCTTATTAGTTTTTTATCCAAGCCGGTTATCAAGGATGTAGTCTCAGGATCCTCAAAAAAGCGTCTAGCAGTATTTCCATTATTCAAGCTACCATAACCGTTAATTGGCTTATCAATTATAAGTAAATGCTTTCTAAATTCATCTTGTATCCTTTTCTTCTCAGTTCTTCGTGTATCTGCTAAGTCTTTGTTGTTTCGTGAGGAGACAGTTTCATTACCTTTGATATTTCTATATTTTATATCATATGATAGATGCAAGCAATACTCCATAAATCTGATGCGAGCATGAAGTGGGGAAATTCCAAATTTAAGGGCTTCCTCTTTTTATACTGAATGTACTTTAAATGAGCTTTATATGGAAGATAAATCAAATTCAGATGTCGTAAAAAATGTTGGCACTACAGTTCGGCTATAACGAACATCGACTAGAATTTGCCATCAGTTTTAATTTACTTTTTTAGCTGATTTGCTTTAAACAAATTTTATATGGAAGATAAAAGAAAATGAAATGTCTTAGAAAATTATATACAATTAAGTTCGGTTATAACAAACCTCGGTATTATGAATGATAGTCTACAACGAACAATTGAAAAAACCCATGGAAATATATTCGCTTAAATATATACAGTTAGGTTCGGTTATAACGAGCAAGTTATAACTATCAACTTTATTTCCAATTACTTTTCAAGTACACATCACTCATTTACTTCAATAGCTTCCCAACTCAGAAAAACCAGTTTTGCAGCAAACGCGTTTTAAGTTTTCAATTTGCATACAACTCAATGGAGACATGAAAAAATATCCTTCTCTCAGGAGGTGATGGTACAACCTATTTATATGAAATTTTTACACAAGATAAAATACAAACTACCGCGTTATTCTGCATAATTAACTCAAAAAAAACTTTTATGAGTTATGATACTATTGACGTATATGAGCGATATGTAATTGAATTCTAATTTTATTGGGTCAGTGGACCAAATAAATGATTTTTTAAGTTTTATGTCTTTGTGAGGACCTGATTCCTTTTGAAAAATTGTTTTTTATAATCTTTTTGGACTAAAAATTTCTAGTATTTTATACTTCTATTCCTGATGATAATGTGCCAGTTGAAAAGGGCAGAGTTACATAAAGTAATGAAATCGACACTACACTATTGTGTCACAAAATACCCAAGTATTTGCAAGATTTCGTAAAAGTCGTCTGAATAGGCGTGTCTCCGTCTGATTTTCTAAATATATTAATAAAAAAAAAGTCTGCTTAGCCGAAGTACATAAAACAGAAGGTTGAAATTTTATAGACGTATGTATGTGTAGTGTACTACACTTATAGTAATGCACTGTAACAAAATTACTTGCATTGCTGTAATAGCAGTTCAATGCACAAGCATTGCAACACAACCCAAAACAGCAATAATGCTGAATAGAAAAAAAATAGACATTCTTTTTGAGTCACAATATAATTTCTTATTATTAAATCCCCTTTTTTTGATTGGTTAATAAAATAATGCTTACTATTTTCATAGTAAAGAAAGAAACAAAATATAATTGTAAATATTAAATGTAAGATAGAAAGGCTAACCTAGATTTGTAAAATTAGTATATAAGCAGAATGAAATGTTAAATAAATTCAGACTTTAATTTAAAAACGTAATCCGGCAACAACTTGCCTAGTTTAAAAATTGAATTCTCACTTTTTCTGGCAGTTCCTTTGAACGCCTATTTATAAGCTGGACCCCCTGTACAGCTGGATAAAAATAATAATTGGGCTATAGGGCCTTAGATACATAACACACTACCAAACATTTCCATTTTTAACGTTACATGGCGATCCTTTCTTTGTAACATTACATGGCGATCCTGCAAACACGAATCTGTGACTGAGATCCTTAGACCACTGCAACCAAGATCCTGCGGACAAAAACCTAAAACTGCAACCAAGATCCTGCAATCATCTGACACAAAAAAAATTCGTAACCCGTAACTTTTGACAAATGCCCGAAGAGATAGACGAGAAAGTTGTACAAAATACCTACTAAAACCTGTAGTAAATTTTCAACACGAGGCTACAAGATGTCTTAAATAAATATGAAATTCTACATTTTGAAATCCTTTTATGAAATACCAATGTAATTCAATTGTATTTTGTAATTGCCGAAGGAAATTAATTCAATATCGTCAGCACTCCAATAAGATCCAAAAACATTGATAAAGATGACAACCAAATTTTTAGAAATTAACATTAAATTTTAATACATATGTATATAAAAAAAAAATTCTTTAGACAAACAAAAATAATACCTGTACATAAATATACATTTAAAAATATACAAATTAAGATGAATAACAAATATGGGAGGAAAATCATCAAAAATAGCAAACCCAAACGCTAATGTTATTAATAATGTTGAAGTTATAGACCACACTAAACAAATAGATTCTGTATTTATGCTTATGTTAGTATTAGTTACATTAAGCGCACTAAACATATTAATTAAATTATATATCTTACACAAAAGGTCTCTGAGAAAAAAGTATGCTAGCCGTAGTGACAATTTAGATAAAATTTAATTAAATAAACATACATTTTAAATCAATGGAATGGGAAAATATTGTTAGTAAAATAAGATTGACAAGTCCTATAAATGTTTAAACACTGATAGAAGTACAAAAGATGAGACAATTGAAAAACATTTACAAAATTTAATAACAAAATTTGAAGAAATAAGAGTAATATTAAACGTAAACTACAATCGACTTACAACTTCACACAAAGTCGCAGCCGACGCATTTTTCTTAGATATAAGACACAAACTTTCAAAAATATCAACAAGAAAAGGATTAGAATTAGAAATACCTAGCTCTCTACATCAACAATTAATTAGAAAAATTTCGAAAAACTCAGACATGACAAACAACACTTCACAATCAAATGCAACAATGACAATGAACGCTTCAGAACTTGCATCAATTGCAAAATTAATTCCCATTTACTCTGGTAAAAAGGAAGACCTTAACCCATTCATAGCCAATTTGGAATTGATTCCAGAAACCCTAGATGATACAAAGAAACCCAATTTCTTTCAATTCATTTTTAAAACTAGATTAGATCAAAAAGTACAAAACAGAATAAAGCAAAATAGTATACCAAACAATTTAGAAGAATTAATAAAAGAACTAAAGAAAAATTATAAGACAAAACAAACACCAAATAGCATCCTAAATGACTTAAATAAAATAAAACAACATACAAAAATTTGCAGACAAAATTGAAAGTTTAATTTTAGAACTAAACGAATTGCAAATATCAAGCATAGGTGAAGAAAGTAGAAATGCAATAATACAATCAGACGGTATCATTGCATTGCATTCAACGCATTTAAAAATGGATTAGCGAATAGAGAAATAATTAAAACAATAGAAGCAAGCAGAGTAAAAACATTTGCAGAAGCTTTAGAAATTGCAGAAGAATCCAACAATTCAAATGCCCAAGCACATATTATGCACCAGAGAATTAGAATAAATAATAATAATAATAGAAATCAGAATAGATATAATAGTAATTTTAACAACACAAACCGCATGAATAACCATAATAATAACAGAAATAATAACTTTGTTAACTTCAGAAATAACAATTTTAGTAGAGGAAACAATTTTAATAACAGTAGAAACAACACAAATTTGAATAGAAACAATAATCCAAATACTAGAAATAACACCTTCAATAATAGAAATGGAAACAGTAATAATTTTAATAGAGATAGACAAAATAACATATACAGAAATAACAACAACAGACATATACACACAATACAAAATTCGGGAAACGCATTAGGCTCGGAATACAGAGATATTCCGGACAGCCAAATTTAAAAATACACAAAGTATCTGATAATAACACAAATTTCATAACCACTAAGTACAAAAATAAAACTTTCACATTTCTTATTGACACAGGAGCTGACATATCGCTTTGTCGAATGCAAAATGAATTCCAATATGAATTTTTAAACGAAGAAGAAAGATGCAAATTAACTGGCATTACTACAGAAGAAATCCATTCACTAGGTACAATAGAAATAGAACTAAATTTAGCAAATGAAATATGCTTACACCCATTTCATATAGTAGATTCAGACTTTCCTATAGAAACAGACGGAATAATAGGTAGAGATTTTCTCAAAAAATATCTTCGCAAAATAGATTACGAAACATTTACAATTTCCATGTTTACAAATAATACAACCATTACACTCCCAATGCATACAAAATCATTTACGTCATTACAAATAAAAATACCACCAAGAACAGAAATAATACAAGCATTAAAATTAAACTTAACTGAAGATAGTGTAATTTTTAATAATGACTTAAAACCAGGCGTATTTTTAAGTAATTCAATAGCACCCAAAAACGGCATGACTCATTTGAAAATATTAAATTCAACAAATGATGAACTAATTTTAAAAGGCATTAAACTCCAAACTGACCCTCTTAAAAACTATGAAATATTAAATTACAATAATGTTAATAACCCCAAACGTTTTGAACAAATACTGAATGACTTGCAAATAAATAATAATGACAATTATGCAAAAACAGAATTAATAAAAATTTTTAGGAAATATCAAAATGTTTTTCACCTCGAACACGAAAAATTAAGCGTCAACAATTTTTACACAAAAAAAATCGTGACGTCAGACAATACACCAGTTTACATAAAAAACTACAGATTGCCACATGCACATACTGAAGTAATAAACGAACAAGTACAAACAATGCTTGATGACGACATAATAGAACCATCAATTAGCCCATATAATGCTCCACTCCTCTTGGTACCCAAGAATAACACGAAAGACAAAAAGAAATGGAGACTAGTAGTAGACTTTAGAAAACTCAATGACAAAATTGTAAGCGACAAATTTCCACTAACTAGATTAGAAGATATTTTGGACAAACTTGGTAGAGCCAAATGGTTTTCTACACTAGACATGACAAGCTCTTTTCACCAGATTGAACTAAAAGAAGAATCTAGACCACTCACAGCATTTTCTACGCCACAAGGCAACTATCAATTCAAAAGACTCCCTTTCGGACTAAAAATTTCTTCAAATAGCTTCCAACGAATGCTAACAATAGCACTTGCCGGACTAGAATCCGAAGCATTTCTTTACGTAGACGACATAATAGTATATGGATGTAGCTTAAATCATCACAACCAAAATCTAATAAAAGTACTGGACAGACTTCAAAAGTACAATCTTAAACTTAACCCAAAGAAATGTTGTTTTTTTAGACCAGAAGTAATTTACTTAGGACATTTAGTAACAAAAGACGGTGTAAAGACAGACCCATCCAAATATGAAACGATAAAAAATTATCCAATACCTAAAAACACAGACGAAGTAAGACGATTCATTGCATTTTGCAATTATTACAGAAAATTCATACCTAATTTCGCCGACATTGCTAAAGACTTAAACGCACTTTTAAAGAAATCAACACAATTCAAATGGACAGAACAATGCCAACATGCCTTCAAAATACTAAAAGAAAAGCTTATTAACCCACCTGTATTACAATACCCAAATTTTGAAAAACCTTTTATACTTACAACCGACGCTTCAAACTACGCGTTAGGTGCTGTACTATCACAAGGAGAAATAGTACAAGATTTACCAATTTCATATGCGAGTAAAGCATTACAAAAACATGACATAAATAAACCAGTAATTGAAAAAGAACTATTAGCAATACACTGGGGAATAAATTATTTTAAACTGTATCTATATATATGGAAGACAATTTATAGTAGTAACAGACCACAGACCTTTGATTTCACTCTTTTCACATAAGAATCCTTCATCTAAAATGACAAGAATTAGACTAGACCTAAGTGATTATAATTTTACAATTATTTATAAGAAAGGAAAAATGAACACTAATTCTGATGCACTTTCAAGAATAAAAATTGACTCTGACATATTAAAACAAATGATACCATTATAAAATGATGAAAAAGAAAGAAAATTATTAGTAACTACAAGGGCAATGAAAAACAAAACTAATGAGGCAAATATAAAAGAAAATAATGAGGCAAATAACAATAATATAAATGAAAATAATGCGCGCGCAACACAAACAAATATGGAAAAATATGATTCTCAGAAGTCTGATCAACTTCAAATATTTGAATGCATATCCATTAATGACGTCAAAAATATGAAGAAATTGAAATTTAACAAGCTTGAAGATATAAAAGAAAAAAATATATTTATTGAAAATAATATTGTGCACATAGGACGTAATGATAATTCATCGAAACCAGATTCGAATATGAAGAAATTGCGTACCGAAAATATGAACATATTATGTAATGATAATTCATCGAAACCAGATTCGACTATGAAGAACTTACATACCCAAAATATGAATAATGAAATTAATAAGCTAGCAAGATTCAGCGATAACTCAGCGAAACTAGATTCGATTCTGAGGAAACTGATATCTAAAATGAAGAAAGAAAATATAAAAGAATTAGCGCTATCAAATAATGATGAAATATTTAAAATATATACAAAAGAAGAAATAAAAGAAGCATATGCCAAGATAAAGATAAATAAAAAAAGTCCTCATTCATTAATATACAATGCCCCAACAAAAATAACAGATGCAATATTGCAATACAAACTTATTGACGAATACCACAATGCCACACACGCAGGTCACTTAGGAATTAGAAAAACTATCATCAAATTAAAACAAAAATATATTTGGAAAAACATGTCAAAGATGGTAAAGAAATTTGTGTCATATTGTGACAAATGTACGAAAAACAAACAAACAAAACACATTAAGGATCCACTTACACTAACAGACACACCAAACAATAGTTTTGAAGTAATTTCAATTGACACCGTAGGGCCTCTTCGTATTTCAAATAATTACCGATACATTTTAACCATTCAGTACGAACTGACAAAATTTGTCGTTGCTCACCCAATGCCGACAAAAGATGCACTTACAACAGCAAAACACTTGTTGAACAATTTATTTTAAAATACGGACAATTTAAAGTACTTAAGTCAGACAGAGGAACAGAATTTAAAAATGAAATAATGAGTAACATATGTACATATGTTTGCTATTAGGAATAAAACAAAATTTTTCAACATCTTATCATCATGAAGCACTAGGATCAATTGAAAGAAATCACAGGATACTTAACGAATTTCTATTAACAACCGCAAATGATTATGAGTGGGATAAGTGGATTCCATATTTTACTTTTGCCTATAACACGGCGTCATACATTGACACAGGCTACTCGCCATATGAATTAGTATACGGAAAATTACCATCCCTACCATCTGACATTGTAGACAACAATACAAAATTTTATAATTATGATGACTACGCACAAGAACTACGACTCAAATTACAATTTACACTAAAAAGATCTAGAGACTTATCAACAAAAGCAAAACAAAATAGAGTAATAAATAATAAATATGAAAATAGATTTAATTTAAACCTAGGAGATTTAGTACTAGTTAAAGCAGAAAATAGAAAGAAAAATCAGAGCCCATATAAGGGACCTTATAAAATATTAAGTAGAAACGGTGTACACACTACAATATAATATGAAGGAAAACCAAAAGAAATACACAACAATAATTTTAAACTCTACAAAAATTTATAAATATAAATTCTAGGATAATTGTACATATATGTAAATAAACATAAAACATAAGAATGCTTTTAATACAAACTGTAAGAAAATAATAAATACTAAACAAAAATGTATCTGTAAGCAAATAATATAAAGAAAACAATTACAACAAAAAAAATTATACCTTAGACTCAAAAATAATCAAACATATTAAAATTTTATTACACTTCAAGAAAACATTATATACCAAAATAAATTTATTTATATTTTATATTCTTTTATACACTAAAAACATAATTATTTTAAGAAAATTATATGCAAAAAAAACACTTTTATATTAAGCAAATTATACATGAAAAAAAAAACATTTAACAAATTTATTAATATTGTAACTTTACTGTGAGAATGGTAAGAAAAATTACTTACATAATTTTTCTCTTAAGGGTGAGGGTGTAGTGTACCACACTTATAGTAATGCACTGTAACAAAATTACTTGCATTGCTGTAATAGCAGTTCAATGTACAAGCAACACAAACCAAAACCACAACCCAAAACAGCAATAATGCTGAATAGAATAAATTGAGTGACATTCTTTTTGAGTCACAATATAATTTCTTATTATTAAATCCCCTTTTTTTTGATTGCTTAATAAAATAATGCTTACTATTTTCATAGTAAAGAAAGAAACAAAATATAATTGTAAATATTAAATGTAAGATAGAAAGGCTAACCTAGATTTGTAGAATTAGTATATAAGCAGAATGAAATGTTAAATAAATTCAGACTTTAATTTAAAAACGCAATCCGGCAACAACTTGCCTAGTTTACAAATTGAATTCTCACTTTTTCTGGCAGTTCCTTTGAACGCCTATTTATAAGCTGGACCCCCTGTACAGCTGGATAAAAATAATAATTGGGCTATAGGGCTTTAAATACATAACACACTACCAAACATTTCCATTTTTAACATAACATGGCGATCCTTTCTTTGTAACATTACATATGTATGCATGCTCACTCTTGAAAACGCAAAATCATTGCTTTGCGAAAGTGCAATGTGCACCCAAATTTGTTAAATTAGTAACTCACCTAAGACTATTTGTCCACAAAATTTCCAACATTTTTACATTTTGATTTGAGTCGTGGTAGGTCGTAGAGGACGACTTGAGAGATCAATCACGGTTTGGGCTTCAAGAGGAAAGGATGATGTGGCTGGCAAGGAGCACAAAAAGGTATTTAAGTGATATAAAACAAAATTTAGTGCCAGTGAAAAAAAAATTTTTAAGTCTTACAAAAAAAAGAAGATTTAAAATAAAACTGCGGCGTGAATAAAACCATTTAAAACAAAAAAAAATAAATTAATGATTGCTTGTGAAGAAAATTAACAAAATTTTACAGAACCTAAAATAAAAGAAAAAAAGGTGAACATAAGGTTAATACCAAAAGAGGAAATTTTAATACTTAAAACTATTCAACAAAAGTGGAATTTTTGAAACTTAAAAATAATCAACAAAACTAAAAATCACTTAAAACTGTGGAAAAAAAATAAATACCTAAAATTTAAAACTAACATTAATTAAACTTCAAACTAAACATGTAAAATAAAAATTATCTAAAACCTCAAAATTCTTCAACAAAAATTAAAAATTTTCTTGAAAACTTAAAACTATTCAACCAAGATAAAAATTGCCAAAAACTTAAAACTATTCAACAAAGATAAAAAAATACCTGAAAGATCAAAACTAATCAAACAAAGACTTAAAAATTATCAACAAAATTAAAATTAACAAGACTTAAAATTACTCAACAAAATTAAAATTTAAGATTTACCGAAGCTTAAATAAAAGAACAAGCCCTAAGAGAATATAACTCGCCTTCAACACGCCACATCCAACGAGGGAACTGGCCGAAAACTCGGGCCAAGAGAAGCAGACTAAACGTTTTTGGAGGTGACAGGTACCGTGCATCAGACTCCGGAAATATGTAAATTTAATTAAACGAAGTTTTGTTTTAAAATAATTTCTGATTAAATTTTTTTATAAATATATAGACATACCACTTTTCTTGTACGAGCGTAGGGAAAACACTTAAGGTATAGGTCCATAGCTCGCTTTTTGCGGTTTACGCTTCCTATGCATCTGTCAAAAAAGTAGAATCAATCTAATAGTATGTGACAAGTTACATTGCAAAAAGCGCGGAACGCGTAGGCGCGTTCAAAGCAAAAAGTAAGTCTACTTCCTACTTTTGTACGCGTTACAAGCACCATGAAAGAAAGTCAGCTTTCTTGAAAGCTAAATATGTTAAATAATATTTTATTTCTTACGTTATCGGTAAACATTATTTTGCCGTAGAAAATTTTTTTCTTTTTTTTCAACAAAAAAAATTTAATAGGCTATAGTTCGTATCGCTTTTTAAGCCAAATTACATGTGATAATTATTAATGAACAAATAACACCAAAGTTAGTTGTAAATATTCTGACAACACATAGTTGAACGGAACAGCCAGCCGTTTCCGAAGGCCACTAAACCTTCATCATCAGCGTTCTTTTGTGTTTGGTCCACTGTGTGTGGTGTCAGTTGATGTAGATTTTTGCTTTATATACTTAGCATTATTGCAAATGGAATATGTGAATTGTTTTGATTCATCGTATTTCAATTTGCTGAAAGCTTTTTTGTATTGTAAGCTCACTTTTACCATCTCTATAATTACAACAGTCTTACCATTGTCATTTTGTTCTTTTACTAATTATATACATGTTAGTTAATTTGCTTATTTTTTGTTCTACTTAAGACAAACTTTTTTGGTTTGTTACTATTAAGTATATTTTTATTTAATTTTTGCCACAGGCCCATGGCTATTAATTTTAGTTAATTTTAATTACTACATTACAGTACATTAAGTTAATTCTTTTCCAAGACTTAACACTCCTATTCAATCCTTCAAAAAAAAAAACAAACCAGATTTTTTCTTTTGTAATTTTATTTTATTTTAGTGTTTTTACATTTTTTTTATAATAAATAGCTATTACATCTTCTACAATTGCTTTACGCAAATATTAGACTTTACAATGGCAGATAAGTTCTTCTTCTTCTTCTTTATAAGTTGTGTTGGACTGAAGACAACAAGAAAAATGTCCATCATTTTCATCCTCGCGTTCTACTATGCCAAACAGCTCATTCTCCTCAAGCATGTTTATAAAGAACGTAATGAGTTCTTTGTGCTCCCACATCATCTTTTTACCAAAATCCTCAATAAATTTGGCAACTTTAATCCTTATTGAAGACATGGTTCTTTGAATACCGATTTGTGAGTTAATAAACTTCCTTCTTTTAAACAGCTTACTAGCATTTTTGAAAATATATCTTAGGGGTGGTGACTGTGAAACAGTAAGCTCAATATTCCAAGCTTTGTGAAAATAGTATTATGCGGCTGATAGTTTGATATATCAATATTTTTGTTTATATTATTCATCATCGAGTTTTTGCTTAGAATTATTTTTGTTCTTTGCTAAACCAGTTTTAAAACCCAAAGAATAATTAACTAAGACCCATTTTTAGCAGTGTGGGAAAAATATGAATTATATTTATATGATCATGTTGTCAGCCATATAAATTTTGTGAAATTTTAAGAAATTTGTGGATTGTTTGAAGGATAAATAGGAATTTTTTTGATGATAAACAAAAGTTTGTTGTATTAATAGTTCATGTTATATTCATTTTCGATTTTCTGATTAGTTTTGTTTTTGTTCTTTACTTATGTTTATTATTACAAGTGCAATGGAACTTTGGCTAAATCAGTTTTAAAACCCAAAGAATATTTAAGTAAGACCCATTTTTAGCAATGTGGGAAAAATATAAATTATATTTATATGATCATGTTGTCAGCGATATAAATTTTGTGTAATTTTAAGAAATTTGTGGATCTTGCGAAAGATAAATATGAATTTTTTGATGATAAACAAAAGTTTGTTGTATTAATAGTTCGTGTTATATTCATTTTCGATTTTCTGATTAGTTTTATTTTTGTTCTTTACTTATGTTTATTATTACAAGTGCAATGGAACTTTGGCTAAATCAGTTTTAAAACCCAAAGAATATTTAAGTAAGACCCGTTTTTAGCAGTGTAGGAAAAATATAAATTATATTTATATGGTCATGTTGACAGCGATATAAATTTTGTAAAATTTTAAGAAATTTGTGGATTTTTCGAAGGATAAATATGAATTTTTTTTTGATGATAAACAAAAGTTTGTTGTATTAATAGTTCATGTTATATTCATTTTCGATTTTTTGTGGAGTGTCAGAAGGTTAAATATGATTTTTTTAATGATAAACAAAAGTTTGTTGTATTATTATTTCTGTTTATACTCATTTTCGATTTTTGGCTTAGATTTATTTTTTGTTCTTTGCTAAAGCAGTTGTAAAACGAATGCATATTTAAGTAAGACTCATTTTTAGCAGAGTTCTCGTTGAACCTTCATAGTGAAGAGACATTAAAGCGGATTTTTTTTTTACAAACGAAACAAATATAAAAAACAACAAAATCAAAAATCATACAAAAAATATTCGTAATACATATTCACCTTGATAAATAAGCTTATTGGCTTTACTAATATTTTTTACATAGCAAGAAATAGCAAAAACAAAAAAAAAACGTAAACACAAACGAAGTTCCCTTGAGGAATAATACTCTGTATGAGTACCCCAAAGGAAAAAAATTTTGAAGTGAGTTCTTACGGCAGAAATGCTTATTTTACTTTGAGTTCTGAAACTCTTAATGAAAAAAATATGAATAATAAATCTGATAAAAATCTTTTTTTAACGGCAAATCCAATTATTCGTCAGCGATCAACTTCGCTTTGTCCAATGCCAACTAGTGAATCGTTAACATTACCATTGCCTAGTACTTCTTAATTTAAGTCTGCGATATCATCCGCATCGGGCTCGCCTTCATCACTAAACCAAGTTATCACTACATATAACAGTAGCTCAAAACCCAAGGTACAAGTGGGAATGGACAGATATATAACAGTGGTAAAGCGTGGGCGAAGCCCAAATTCTTCAAAAATTTCATCTGCTCCAAAGATGTCTAGGGATAACAGCGCATCATCTACCAATCGTCAAAATCGTTTTTCATTACTGCAAGACACCGACGACAAGCCCTCTACATCATCGCAAAAGTTTTTTAAACCACCACCTATTTATCTGAGAGAAAAAAATTCTAACGCGCTTATAAAAAAACTACTGTCGACCATTGGTGAAAATACTTTTCACATCATTCCAATTAAACGAGGTAATATTGATGAAACTAAAATCCAAATATATAATGAAAAAGATTTCCGAAAAATTGTTAGTGAATTCGAAAAAAATAAAACAAATTTTTACACATACCAACTTAAGAGTGCTAAAGGCCTACAGATAGTATTAAAGGGCATAGATTCATATGTTGAACCCGAAGAAGTAAAATGTGCACTTGTCGACCAAGGATTCAAGGTAAAAAATGTTACCAACATATTTAATAGAGAAAAGGTCCCCGAACCCCTGTTTCGGGTTGAACTGGAGCCGAATGATATACAATTGAAAAAAATGAAGCCCATCCAGTTTATAACGTAAAGTATCTCTTACATCGAAAAATCACAGTTGAAGAGCCACGTAAGCGTTCAGGTCCCGTACAGTGCCATAATTGCCAAGAATATGGCCATACGAAAACTTACTGCAAGTTATCTACAGTGTGTGTTATCTTCGGTGAATTGCATGGTACTGATAGCTGCACTAAGCCAAAAGATCAAGCAGAAAAAAAATGTAGTAATTGTGGAGGTAATCACACAGCTAACTATAGAGGGTGCCCTGTATATTCTTTCGTTAAACAGGCTATGGGTCAAAAACCCAAGTTAACTCCAGTTCAACAAGTAAACGCGAACTCCGATACTTTTGCTCAAATCAGCCAACCAGTTACTTCACGTGTATCGTATGCTGATGCTGCTAAGACTAGTTCAATTCCCACGCAAAATGTTCCACCGCCAAATATTTCAACGAATTCAAACTCAAGCTTTAACTTTAGTCGCCTTGAAGCTACTTTTGAGAATCTGGTGCTAACTATAAACAACTTTACTACAAATATGACAAGTATGATGCAAGAAATGCTGCGAATGCAGAATACACTGCTTCAAGCATTAGTTAATAAACCATGAACACGTTAAAAATATGTTTCTGGAATGCAAACGGCATTCGCCAACATAAAAATGAACTTGAGCACTTCCTCATGGAAAAAAATATTGATATAATGTTGGTTTCTGAGACTCATTTGACCTCAAGAAGCTTATTTAAAATAAATGGTTACACTTTATATGATACAAAGGACCCGAGAGAGAGAGCATGTGGTGGATCAGCAATTCTGATTAAGTCAAGACTCAAGCACTATGTCCTTGACAACGTTAGTGAAGAATATTTGCAAGCAACGAATATTGTCGTAGAAAATTTTTGTGCGAATTTCGTGATATCATCAATTTACTCACCTCCCAGATTTTCAGTTACCGAAGATCAGTATGAGAAGTTCTACAAATCGCTTGGATCTTGTTTCGTGGCAGCTGGTGACTACAATGCAAAACATACGTACTGGGGATCGCGTCTTGTTACACCTAGAGGTCGAGCCTTGTTCAATACAATTTCAAAAATGGGCTTAGATGTCATTTCGAGTGGGGAGCCTACTTACTGGCCTACTGACGTAAGAAAAATTCCAGATGTTATAGATTTTGCCGTCACGAAAAATATTCATAGGGACTTAATTCATGTAGAGGCATCTCTAGATCTGTCCTCCGATCACTCTCCAACAATAGTTACAATTTTCAACCCACTAAGGAGTGATTTAACTAACTCATATGTGATGATGATTAATGGAATCAACTGGCTGGTATTCAAAAAATATCTTAGTAGTCACTGCGTAGAAAACATTCATCTTAGATCATGCGATGATATTGAATTTAACATTGCCAATCTTAACGAAAATATTAAACAGGCTGCTGAACACGCCACTACCTCCTATCCGCAGACCGGCTTTAACAGAATTTATTCTACGGAAATTGAACGTCTTGTATGTGAAAAAAGGAGAGCTAGAAGAGAATGGCAACAACACAGATCACCCCTAAATAAAATCAGACTTAAAGAATGTACTAAACGACTCAAAGAGCTGCTATCGTCGGAAAAAACTGCACTACTGGAAAAGTATTTAGAAGGTCTTGATGTAACGTCCGCATCTAATTACTCTTTATGGCGCGCTACTAGAAATCTTAAACGACCCGTTGATCTTAAATCACCATTGCGTACTGCGACCGGAGGCTGGACAAGAAGTGATAGTGAGAAAGGTAACTTATTTTCTGAGCATTTAAAATCTGTATTCACTCCCAATTCATGTACGGGTGCTGCTGATTTACCGAGTGTAGTTTCCCTACCCCCTCGTCCCTTAAGGTTTAAGATGCGTGAAGTACAAAAAGTAATTGCTGAACTCAACCCGAAGAAAGCTCCAGGTATTGATGGCATTAGTAACAAAGTGCTCATGAACTTGCCTCATATTGCAATAAGAATCCCGCTATTTACTTTTAATGCTATTTTAAGAATGCAGTATTTTCCACATAACTGGAAACTGGCCAAAATCAAAATGATTCCAAAGGCGGGCAAAGATCTTACCAAGACTGAGTCACATAGGCCTATAAGCTTACTATCTACAATCTCAAAGCTTTTCGAAAGGCTGCTCATGACTAAATTGTCCAAAATTTTAACTGATAATTGGGCGCATCCCGGACCATCAATTTGGCTTTACAAGTCAGCACAGCACGATTGAACAAACGCATAGACTGGTCCAAGTTGTAAGAAGAACATTTGAAGAAAAGAAGTATTGTTCTGCTCTCTTTATTGATGTTTCTCAGGCGTTTGATAAAGTATGGCACGAATGCCTAGTTTTAAAATTGAAGACATATCTGCCAATAAACATTCAAAAGCTCTTGGAAAGTTATATTATTGATAGGAAGTTCACTGTTGTGGAAGGAGAGTTCACGAGTGTGGCCGAATCTATATCTTCTGGTGTGCCCCAGGGTAGTATTCTGGGTCCTGTCTTGTATTTAATATATACTTGTGATATGCCTGTGAGCAATAATATAATACTTTTGCCGATGATACAGCCTGTATGAGTGTGCACGAAAACCCTTATGAGGCATCCCGCAATCTCCAGGAACATATCACTCAGCTGGAAATATGGTTGAACTTATGGAGAATTAAAGTCAATGAACAAAAGTGTGTCCATATAACGTTCACCCTAAGAAGAGATACTTGCTCCCCCATTCGAATCAACAATCAAAATATTCCTCAACATTCCCAAGTGAAATACCTTGGTATACACCTTGATCGAAGACTTACATGGAAATATCATATTGACTCTAAATTAACTCAGATGAAACTTAAGTTAACTCAAATATATTGGTTGATTGTCAGAAACTCAACACTCAGCCTAGACTGCAAACTTTTATTATACAAGTCGCTTTTGAAGCCAATATGGCGCTACGGAATTCAGTTATGGGGTACTGCTTCAGCTTCCAATGTCGAGAGAATCCAACGAAGGCAAAACAAAATTTTACGGTTAATAACATCGGCTCCATGGTACATTCAAAATTCTATTATACATCGTGATTTAAATATGCCACTAGTGACTGAAGAAATTGCAAAATACGCAGGCAAATATTTGGAGGATGTTGGAATTGACTCCTATCTCTAATTTTATTTCACGTTGTAGTTCCTCAATTTGCATTTAAATATATTCTTGAATATTAATGCTTTAAGCTATATTATTCATTTGTCTTGTATTTTATCTTCATTCAGTTTGAGGTAACTATCAACAATAGTTTGTATCTATTTCATTTCTTCCTTCCAAAACTGATAAATCATTATAAGCATCTGCTGTATTAGAAGCCTGTGAGTAAAAATAATCTTCATCATCATCATCATCATTTTCAGTATTAACATCATTATATAGATGGTATTATCAAAAATTGTCCCTTCTACTAGTTGTTTTGGTGTACTTGTCTCTATCTTGACTGATGCGTTTTCAGGCTTTAAATTTGTACTATTTTCAACTTCTGTCTTGATGTTACTTTCTTCTTTCATGCGAATTCTTTTAATATTTTTAGAACTATTTATGAATTCTTTAAGAGGTTCTGTTATAGGTTTAAATGTATCTCTTAATAGTTCACGTGTATCTATTTCACCACTTTTTATACTACGAGGCTTTTTCTTCAACACATTTCTTGTCAACACCAACTGTTTTAAAATTTTCTCATCCATGTTTGTTAAGAGCAAATAACAGGTATCAGCTATCAGATGAGGTTATCACGTACCTGGTCTGGTTTTCAGATCAGCTTATCAAGACCTGATCTGGTTTTCAGATCAGCTTATCAAGAGCTGGTCTGGTTTTCAGATCTTCCTATCAGGAGCTGATCTGTTTTCAGATCATCTTATCAGGAGCTGGTCTGGTTTTCAGATCAGCTTATCAGGAGCTGATCTGATTCTCACGCTGCTAAAAATGAGTCTTACTTAAATATGCATTCGTTTTACAACTGCTTTAGCAAAGCACAAAAAATAAATCTAAGCCAAAAATCGAAAATGAGTATAAACAGAAATAATAATACAACAAACTTTTGTTTATCATTAAAAAAATCATATTTAACCTTCTGACACTCCACAAAAAATCGAAAATGAATATAACATGAACTATTAATACAACAAACTTTTGTTTATCATCAAAAAAAAATTCATATTTATCCTTCGAAAAATCCACAAATTTCTTAAAATTTCACAAAATTTATATCGCTGTCAACATGATCATATAAATATAATTTATATTTTTCCCACACTGCTAAAAATGGGTCTTACTTAAATATTCTTTGGGTTTTAAAACTGATTTAGCCAAAGTTCTATTGCACTTGTAATAATAAACATAAGTAAAGAACAAAAACAAAACTAATCAGAAAATCGAAAATGAATATAACACGAACTATTAATACAACAAACTTTTGTTTATCATCAAAAAATTCCTATTTATCCTTCGCAAAATCCACAAATTCCTTAAAATTACACAAAATTTATATCGCTGTCAACATGATCATATAAATATAATTTATATTTTTTCCACACTGCTAAAAATGGGTCTTACTTAAATATTCTTTGGGTTTTAAAACTGATTTAGCCAAAGTTCCATTGCACTTGTAATAATAAACATAAGTAAAGAACAAAAACAAAACTAATCAGAAAATCGAAAATGAATATAACACGAACTATTAATACAACAAACTTTTGTTTATCATCAAAAAATTCCTATTTATCCTTCAAACAATCCACAAATTTCTTAAAATTTCACAAAATTTATATCGCTGTCAACATGATCATATAAATATAATTTATATTTTTCCCACACTGCTAAAAATGGGTCTTACTTAAATATTCTTTGGGTTTTAAAACTGATTTAGCCAAAGTTCTATTGCACTTGTAATAATAAACATAAGTAAAGAACAAAAACAAAACTAATCAGAAAATCGAAAATGAATATAACACGAACTATTAATACAACAAACTTTTGTTTATCATCAAAAAATTCCTATTTATCCTTCGCAAAATCCACAAATTCCTTAAAATTACACAAAATTTATATCGCTGTCAACATGATCATATAAATATAATTTATATTTTTTCCACACTGCTAAAAATGGGTCTTACTTAAATATTCTTTGGGTTTTAAAACTGATTTAGCCAAAGTTCCATTGCACTTGTAATAATAAACATAAGTAAAGAACAAAAACAAAACTAATCAGAAAATCGAAAATGAATATAACATGAACTATTAATACAACAAACTTTTGTTTATCATCAAAAAATTCCTATTTATCCTTCAAACAATCCACAAATTTCTTAAAATTTCACAAAATTTATATCGCTGACAACATGATCATATAAATATAATTCATATTTTTCCCACACTGCTAAAAATGGGTCTTAGTTAATTATTCTTTGGGGTTTAAAACTGGTTTAGCAAAGAACAAAAATAATTCTAAGCAAAAACTCGATGATGAATAATATAAACAAAAATATTGATATATCAAACTATCAGCCGCATAATACTATTTTCACAAAGCTTGGAATATTGAGCTTACTGTTTCACAGTCACCACCCCTAAGATATATTTTCAAAAATGCTAGTAAGCTGTTTAAAAGAAGGAAGTTTATTAACTCACAAATCGGTATTCAAAGAACCATGTCTTCAATAAGGATTAAAGTTGCCAAATTTATTGAGGATTTTGGTAAAAAGATGATGTGGGAGCACAAAGAACTCATTACGTTCTTTATAAACATGCTTGAGGAGAATGAGCTGTTTGGCATAGTAGAACGCGAGGATGAAAATGATGGACATTTTTCTTGTTGTCTTCAGTCCATCTCAACTTATAAAGAAGGAGAAGAAGAAGATATCTGCCGTTGTAAAGTCTAATATTTGCGTAAAGCAATTGTAGAAGATGTAATAGCTATTTATTATAAAAAATGTAAAAACACTAAAATAAAATAAAATTACAAAAAAAAAAAAAAAAAAATCTGTTTTTTTTTTTTGAAGGATTGAATAGGAGTGTTAAGTCTTGGAAAAGAATTAACTTAATGTACTGGAATTCTCTAAACTTGATGGTATGTAAGTATGAAATATTGTGAAAACTAAAGCGTTCGAAATGACCAACAACAATAAATGACCAACTGCAGTATTCAGCAACATCATCATATTATAACTTTAATAGTGATAGCTGAATATTTTTCCATTTCGAAAGGTCTAGTACGCCAAATTTTAAAATCTGGTAATGGAGATATTATAATAGATCTTCACTCTGTTTATTTCTTTAGCTATCAGATCTTAGCAAACATAGATAAATTAAGGGAATTGGACTTTGATATCTAATCTTTAAGAATGTAGATGCGTATGAATAGGTATCAAGCAAACTTAGTGAATGAATATACGCTTCAACTAGAATCATGCTGAAGCATGCATAAATTTTAAAATGTATGTCTGTATCTGTATGAGTATCAAATAAATTTACAGAACACATTATGTAAAGCATGCCGAAGCATGTATAAATTAAAAAAATTCCTCACGTCATACAATTTTGTAAGCAAAGAAATTTTATGATTTTGTGGTCAATGAAATATATACATACATATATATATATCTACTTTGTAAAAATTTAAAAGAGCGAACTGGTAAATTCTAATAGTGAAAATTCTTAATTCTAACACTACTACATCTTGGACTCTTACGTCATTATCAATAGAAGCATGCTATGGCATGCATACTAGCAAAATACGTATATAAAGCTGTTAGAAGGTGATGAGACAGCAATTGTATCTGGATCAACCCAGCTCATGACTGTGTTGTATACGGGTATGATTGATGGTGGTGATTACCTTTTTTAAGTGAGAAATCATTACAACCAGCAAATCTCATGTAGAAATACTTGAGGGGAAAAAGTCTCCCAAACATAGATATTTCATTGTTTCTAACACTTTATGAAAACACCAACGCACAGTGGGGACTTTTGCAAAATAAATGGTAATAAATCTGGAACTTCTAAACTGCTGACTGGATTTATATGAAACTTTGAACATCCGTAGAAGAGGAATCAAACTTTATAACAAATGCCTTGGCAGCCGTCTGGCCTAAGCTGGACAGGAGTTACAGTGGGCCTAATTTGACAACATGGGACTCAAAAAAAATTCTGAGGCTTGTAACTTTTAGAAAACTTATCCGATTTTTATGAGATAAAGCGTTTTGATCTAAGCTTAACATTTTTAATAAATAATGTCCCCTGATGTGTTTTCGTATCTCTTATAACTTAGAAGATATTTGACTTTTAACAAAAAAAATTTTTTTTTGCCTTGGCTTTTTTTTAGTATTTCACCTACAACTTTTTAGTTAATTGTTGGATTTTAAATTAAAAGACAGCATTAAATTTCTGATCAAATTTTAAATAAAAATAAGAAAAAAACTTATTAATATCTGCAGTCGTAAAAACGGGAAAAGGCGAAGAATTCAAAGTTTTAAAATTTTTCTGGAAAAGGCACGTTTTTTTAAGAAAAAGTATCTTCATTATTTTCAATTTTGTGAAAAACTTTGTTTAACACATACACTTTTAAACTACATAGCGCTAAAAACAATCTATTCAGAATATGCACAGAGCCAATTATTTTGTATTTTGGGCATGCACCCTACACTCAGCAGTGTCCGAAAATTGCCAATTTCAAAATTTTTTTTTGTGCTTATGCGCTTATAAAAGTTGCGACGGTATATTTTGAAAGTTTTGGCTATATCATTTATTTACTAGGATAGTTGGCAATATGTTAAACTTAAATTTTTAACAGCTTTTTCATAAATGCGAGGATGCGCGCAAATTTTCTGAAAAAAGTCAAAATTTTGGAAAAATTTTGTTTTGTACCATAAAAAATATATATAAAAATAATTTTCTTTTTTTATGTTGGCATTTTTAGCTTTCATGTGAGTCCTTTTACTTTGTCTGAAAAAATTATTCCAATATAATTAACTGATCTCGAGATATTCCGATTGTAGGGTGCAATTCAAAAAATATGTAGAATGCGCTTAACTTTTTTCCCTTTATTCACACATCAGCTGTTTAAAACTTTTATGAATTCTGAAATTCAACCTAAATAGAAAAACAAAAATAAATTTGGAATGTTATCCAATAAGTCTATGTATATTTTTCACAATAAAAAATATTTATGGTAATTATACATGTTTTTCCATGTAAGTGTAGTTAATGTTAATAACAGGTAAGCATTTAACGAATAACAACACACATGTTTAATGGATTAAAAAAAGGTTTTTGCGGATTTTATTACAGCAACATCGGGAGGTGCTACCTGATTGTGCTACTACTACTTAATAACACTTCACAGTACTAGGTAATTAGACAAAATTAGCAAAGGTTCCTATAAATTATGCTGTATTGCATAAAAAATGTGAAAAGTTTTATTTGTGTGTATTGTTTTTTTATTATTATTTACCAATAGATAATCTGTTTAATATTAGGCTATAGCTAAGAAAAACCATTTAACACTAAATAATTTATTTATTTTTAAATTACATGTTTGAGCTATGTTAATTACCATAATTTTACAATTTATTTATTTCAATTATTTTTAAGAAAACAATCCGAAATATCGAAGCTTAAGAGGTTTTTATTTGAATTGCTTCACTGTCGTCTTTCTCTATTTCTTTAGTTATCTTTGGTAACCATTTCAACCGTATTGCTTGTAAAACTGGATCTGAAGATAACAATAAGTGAAGCATTAAATCATTATTTTCTGCTAATTTTGAACACTTTCGACTATTAAATAATCTGTACTGCTTTACATCTTTGTTCCTTGCTTCTTGAGCTTCTTCTGTAAGTTCTCCCAAAGGTAGGATGTTGGTTTCAATGATTTCTTTTCTATGAGATAATACCTTATGTACAGTTGGCGTCATCAATCTCCATGGATATAAATTTTTTATCAATACTTTTGTTTCATTAGCAAAAGCATCAAATTTTTCTGCATTAATTTGCTTTTTACTGCTAATAGTTGCCAGTATTATTTTGAAGTTCCTTATTAGTTTTTTATCCAAGCCGGTTATCAAGGATGTAGTCTCAGGATCCTCAAAAAAGCGTCTAGCAGTATTTCCATTATTCAAGCTACCATAACCGTTAATTGGCTTATCAATTATAAGTAAATGCTTTCTAAATTCATCTTGTATCCTTTTCTTCTCAGTTCTTCGTGTATCTGCTAAGTCTTTGTTGTTTCGTGAGGAGACAGTTTCATTACCTTTGATATTTCTATATTTTATATCATATGATAGATGCAAGCAATACTCCATAAATCTGATGCGAGCATGAAGTGGGGAAATTCCAAATTTAAGGGCTTCCTCTTTTATAGTTTCATCAGATTTATCTTCAAACTCAGAGCTTTTTTTCCCACATATATTGCATTTCCAGTATGACTTGGTATCCGTTAGGGCATTGGCAACTTTTCCATCTATCATAGTCAATTGTAAATCAAATGTGACATTTATAATGCAGTCAGAAATTTTTATTGCAATGCTTGGTAAGTTCTTTATTTCTTCTGATATAGTAACTACAATATTTTGAGTTTCATCTCTATTTTCTTTCATATATTCAAATTTTATTGGTCGACATAATAACTTTGATGGTACAGTGGATGATGATGACGAATTTGTATATAAACGCATTCTAAGAGGTACCAACGTAGACATAAATATCGATGAAAAAGATATATTATCTTCGCTTTGTTGTCTATATTCAGAAAATCCAGTAGTCCCATCACAACCCCATTTACAAATTAATACTAGCTCGGACTTGTGGCATTTACTTATGTCTTCTTTGCTAAAGGTTGAAATTATCCTAGAAGCAGTATTTTCGAGGAGACTGCATAACTCAATAGTGGCGCCCGTGCTACTAACGTTCGAAACCGATGGCAAAATTACATCCTTTGTTGCCTTCAATGACTTTGTAGATGGCAAATTTCCCCATTTCTTTTCAGTCATAGCTTTTCTTAATATTTCATATTTATTCCTTGTTAGACCCAAGTTTAGAATAAGGGCTAATGCATCTTCATTAGTAAAATCTGTTTTAAATTTAGGCGTTGGTATGCTTTCCACCATACGTTGTATTCTCTTTGGAGATGCTTTTGGAAGAGCATCTACAATTTTGCCAACTTCCTTCGGTTTGTTTTTGGTTAAGGCACTTCTAAAGGCATCCTTTATAAGGCCAAAAGAGTGGTTTTCAATGAGGTCTTCTTGCTTTCTTTTCTGGCTTCTAGGTTGAAGTTCCTCGTATAATTTATTAGGCCTTCCCAATTGTTTCATACCAATCTGTGTAACTATCTCGGTTTTAAGCCATTGTTCATTTTGTTTTTGGAACTTAGTTTTGTTATAATTTAATTCTTTAATTTTTCTTTCGTACGCTACCAAAAAGTTCTCTATTTTTTTAGTAGCATCTTCATTTAGTTTTAATCCAAATGAGTTGTCAATTATATCTATGATCTTAGAACATTTTTCTTGGCGCAATAAACTGACAGGAACGTATTCCCATAGAAGTTTACATACCGCGTTATATTTAATACTAATCTCCATAACAGTTCAATATAGAGTAATTGTTCTTATAAAAGAACCCTGCGTTTTTATGCAATACAGCATAATTTATAAGAACCTTTGCTAATTTTGTCTAATTACCTAGTACTGTGAAGTGTTATTAAGTAGTAGTAGCACAATCAGGTAGCACCTCCCGATGTTGCTGTAATAAAATCCGCAAAAACCTTTTTTTAATCCATTAAACATGTGTGTTGTTATTCGTTAAATGCTTACCTGTTATTAACATTAACTACACTTACATGGAAAAACATGTGGTATAATTACCATAAATATTTTTTATTGCGAAAAATATACATAGACTTATTGGATAACATTCCAAATTTATTTTTGTTTTTCTATTTAGGTTGAATTTCAGAATTCATAAAAGTTTTAAACAGCTGATGTGTGAATAAAGGGAAAAAAGTTAACCGCATTCTACATATTTTTTGAATTGCACCCTACAATCGGAATATCTCGAGATCAGTTAATTATATTGGAATAATTTTTTCAGACAAAGTAAAAGGACTTACATAAAAGCTAAAAATGCCAACATAAAAAAAGAAAATTATTTTTATATATATTTTTTATGGTACAAAACAAAATTTTTCCAAAATTTTGACTTTTTTCAGAAAATTTGCGCGCATCCTCGCATTTATGAAAAAGCTGTTAAAAATTTAAGTTTAACATATTGCCAACTATCCTAGTAAATAAATGATATAGCCAAAACTTTCAAAATATACCGTCGCAACTTTTATAAGCGCATAAGCACAAAAAAAAATTTTGAAATTGACAATTTTCGGACACTGCTGAGTGTAGGGTGCATGCCCAAAATACAAAATAATTGGCTCTTTGCATATTCTGAATAGATTGTTTTTAGGGCTATGTAGTTTAAAAGTGTATGTGTTAAACAAAGTTTTTCACAAAATTGAAAATAATGAAGATACTTTCTCTTAAAAAAACGTGCCTTTTCCAGAAAAATTTTAAAACTTTGAATTCTTTGCCTTTTCCCGTTTTTACGACTGCAGATATTAAAAAGTTTCTTACTTATTTTTATTTAAAATTTGATCAGAAATTTAACGCTGTCTTTTAATTTAAAATCCAACAATTAACTAAAAAGTTGTAGGTGAAATACTAAAAAAAAGCCAAGGCAAAAAAAAAATTTTTTTTGTTAAAAGTCAAATATCTTCTAAGTTATAAGAGATACGAAAACACATCAAGGGACATTATTTATTAAAAATGTTAAGCTTAGATCAAAACGCTTTATCTCATAAAAATCGGATAAGTGTTCTAAAAGTTACAAGCCTCAGAATTTTTTTTGAGTCCCATGTTGTCAACTTAGGCCCACTGTAACTCCTGTCCAGCTTAGGCCAGACGGCTGCCAAGGCATTTGTTATAAAGTTTGATTCCTCTTCTACGGATGTTCAAAGTTTCATATAAATCCAGTCAGCAGTTTAGAAGTTCCAGATTTATTACCATTTATTTTGCAAAAGTCACCACTGTGCAACGGTGAATTGCTGGTAGAGGTAACTGAGTTATTTGAGATCGATTTGATACAATAGTTGTTTATTAAACATGCATTTCTTTGTATGTAAACTAATTTCTACATACCTAATGTATATACCCAGCAAAAAGTTATACAAAAATTCTCTATTGCAAGTAGTAAAATCTGAAAAAAGGAGTGGCACATTACAAGAAAAAAATAAATAAAAACAGAGACTGACTGACCAACTAATACGTACACTCTGTCCGATGGGCACACAAAACACACTTAAACATTTCCGAAATATATGCACAATACGCTGAACTTTAATAAAATGAAAAAAAAAACATATAGAACATCAAATAAAAGCCATAGGTGCTCACCCTTCATAAAATAAACATATGTATATGTACCTTATTAATGTAAACATATTATCAGTATAAATCAACAGAAATTTCGTCATACAAAGTCATCTTGTATCCTAGAGGAGCCGTCGATAGGGTATACCTTAATGATATGAAAACGACTTCGTTTTCTGTTGATCGCTTTTCAAGAAGAAAATATGTTTGTTCACTATGATTTAACTAATTTAAAAGTACATTTAAATTCAGTCTCATATCCGTACTTCTTAACATAAAAATTAAAAATAAATGTTATCCAATTCTATATTATATGTATCTAAAATTTAAAGAAAGCTGTTATATAAAAGAATCTCCAGCGCTTCTAACTTCATCAGAGTTTAAGAAAAAATCTCCTTTTATTAAATTAAAAAAAATTTTAATTTGAAACAGTAAGCAAAGACATCAGCTTACTGCATTCTTATTCTTAATCGTATAATAAAATATATAATCACTAAAGGGCAAAGTCTAAAAGTCTTATAAATTAAGCAATATAGAAAATAACATAATTTTTATAAACGCGTAAGGTTTCAAAAGTAATTCAAATGATTTCATCGCAAAAATCAAAACAAAAAGCAGCGATTTTTTGCAACAATTATGAAAATAATAATTACAATATAAAACTCCCTTTTGATTTTAAATGTTTATCAATAAAAAATAAAAAAGAAGTAAGTTAACTAACAATAAAAAACTATCAGTACCTAAGCTGGAGTGCCGGATCAGTTTCATTTAAAAATGTTTATACATTTTTAAAAAGCAAAGCAAGCTTTCTAAAATAAATATAGAAGGCTATAGTTAGAAAAAATTTTATACCCCAAAAATGTCAAACGTTGACTAACTAACTTTGCATCAACTTTTATAAATGTAAATTAAGTATAAGAAATATTTCTATTATAGTTACTATTACTATAGAGTATGTATCTTCAGGAATTCAGTTTTACTTAAAACAGAAAATCCTCACAAACTTTTAAGTAAACGCAGGTAAAAATTAAAACGTTTTTAATTTCAAATAAAAAAACTATGAATATTTCGCATCTATACACAAGCGAATATTTACAACTACAACAACAACAACAGACATAAAATCACAAAAAAAATATAAATATATTCAAAGATTGAGTTAAACACTTATTTGTATTTACATACATACATACATACATACATAAAATCAATTTGTAGATATGTATGTATACATATCAAATTTCTTATCAATGCTTAAGTATATATTAGATCTACATCATGAAAATATATTGTTACGAAAATAGCCGTCAACAATGTTAAGCAGCATTACACAAAAATATTCCAACAGGGTTAATGCAAATGCTACGCGAAAATATTCCTACAGGGTCAAAGCAAAGAATAGTCTAGAATAGTAGCCAACAACTAAATAAGCATGCCTAGCTTGATTAAACGTAAACAAGCAGAAGCAACAACAACAAAAAGCGTCTGCTTATTAAGAAGATTCACATATTTACACACATACATACATGCCAATTCAAACGAAAAGCAGAAGATAAACAACCACCGTGTATTGCTTAGTTAATGATGTACACACGTACGCATATACACATGTATGTAAATAGTTACCACATGAACTTAATTAGGCAGCATATAAAATGATAATGATCGTGTAGACATTGCTTGAAACTTCTAGTGGAATTTGTGTGAAATATAAAAAGAGGTGACGCATCCAAAAAGTTAAGGCTCAGTTAGCCGACTGTAATGTAATGTAACTGCAACAGTAGGAAACAGCTGATCGACATTGTTATGTGAAAAGTAATGGAAATGGTTATAGAGATGTAATGTAACGTACCCTTCTTTTCATATAAAAATATCGATCAGCTGTTTTCTACGTTACAGTTACTTTACATTACAGTCGGCTAACTGAGCCTTTAGTTAGTTGCAGTTGTAAGTCAGTCGCGAACAGTTATAGGTAGTGCTAATCAGAAAGTAGTCAAGTTAAGACCTCGTTGAAAGTGGATAATAACGATAAGAAGTAGTTAAGTAAAGACAAGTTGTAATTTGCTTCGTTAAGAATAAAAGGAAAACAGTAGCAAATAAAAATAGTGTGTTATTTATTTTTATTTTTGAGCAATCAAAAGAACTCACACGCTTAATAAAATTTAAACGTAACATTTGGTGTCAGAAGTTGGATTGCAAAATTAAAATAAAAATAATAAATTAATTAGGGAATAATGAATTTTTAATACAAGAAAGAAAATCTACAATGAAGTTCGAAGACCTAAAAGTGGAGCAACTCAAGAAAGAGTTGAACAACCTGGACTTGCCAACAACTGGTAATAAGGTCTAACTACAGAATAGATTGTTGGAAGAGTTCCAGCGGCGCAACATCGACATAGAAACCTATGAGTTCGATGAAAGAGAAGAAATTGAGGTATGTACTCGTGCAACAGCAACCAGTACAGACAACAGCGCAATGTTTGCTGCCATGATGAGCGAAATAAAAGCGGTCAATGAGAAAATGGAGGCAAACAATGAGAAAATGAAGGCTGAAATTCAAGAGTCTTCTAAGCTAAACAACGAGAGAGTTTTGGCTGAAGTTAAGGCCACAAATGAGAAACTTCAAGAAATTTCTGAGGCCATAAAAAGACGGGCATATTGTGTAGAAATCCAATTCAATAAATCTGACGAAAATAATACTGGCTTAAATGACATTTCTGGCAAAGAGGAAAACGTTGACTAAAGACTGAAAACAGAAGATGAAATCAGGAGTGGTCAGTGTCAACAAGATGGACGTGAGCCAGAAGTTTCGAGCAAAGAAAATGAAGCTAGTGACGTAGAAGATGTACATGTGGTCTGTGAAACAGCGGAACAAGCTATGGGTGAAACGGTATCGCTTGCTCAGGGTAAAGAAAATGCTACCGTATACAAAGCGCGTAGCATAAAAGCAATCAGGAAGAAGAAGACAACTTCTATAAAGAACCTCAAGCGTGTGGTAAGGCAAACTCTAGTCAAGGGACAAAGTAGAGTTACAGCAAGGGCCATAAATGTGGAATGGTAAGGCAAGCTCTAGTCAAGGCACAAGGTAGAGTTAGACCCAAAGGCCATAAATGTGGAAGGAGTTGTCATCTACAGCGTACGGCAAGGCAAGCTGTAGTGGAAATACCAGGCAGATTCAGTACCATGGGCTGCAAATGTGGAAGAACTTGTCATCTTCAGCGCAAGGCAAGGCAAGCTGTAGTGGAAACAGGAAGCAGAGTCAGTACCAGGGGCCACAAATGTCAACGAAGTAGTCACCTCCATCGTATGGTAACACAAGTTCCAGTTGAGAAACGAGACAGAGCCAGAACTAAAGCCTACAAATATGGAAGAGGTAGTCGTCTCCAGCGTAACTACAAGGCGTTTAGAAAACGCAGAAAAAGAAAGGCGATGATGTGCCTATTCGGGTCGAATAGGCTTAAGTGGGCGGCAGTGTCACGAAAATAGCCGTCAACAATGTTAAGCAGCATTACACAAAAATATTCCAACAGGGTTAATGTAAATGCTACGCGAAAATATTCCTACAGGGTCAAAGCAAAGAACAGTCTAGAATAGTGGCCAACAACTAAATAAGCATGCCTAGCTTGATTAAACGTAAACAAGCAAAAGCAACAACAAGAAAAAGCGTCTGCTTATTAAGAAGATTCACATATTTACACACATACATACATGCCAATTCAAACGAAAAGCAGAAGATAAATAACCAGCGTGACCGTTTGATCGACTAAAGTGGCAATTTGCCACTTTTTCGACTGCGTTTCCTCTTTTTCGACTGCCTTGCCACTTTTTGACCCCCTTTATTTAGGGTGATTTATATGAAAATACATTAAAAATAAAAAAGTTTAGTGCAGCTTTCTCGCTTTTTTTCAATTTTGCCCCTTTTTTTTGACAAATCCCCTATTTGGTGCCACTTTTTGAAAAATGTCATCGGTCACCCTGTAAACAACCACCGTGTATTGCTTAGTTAATGATGTACACACGTATGCATGTAAAAATGTATGTACATAGTTACCACATGAACTTAATTAGGCAGCATATAAGATGATAATTATCGTCTAGACATTGCTTGAAACTTCTGGTGGAATTTGTGTGAAATATAAAAAGATGTGACGCATCCAAAGAGTTAGTTAGTTGCAGTTCTAAGTCAGTCGCGAACAGTTATAGTTTGTGCTAATCAGAAAGTAGTCAAGTTAAGACCTTACTGAAAGTGGATAATAACGATAAGAAGTAGTTAAGTAAAGACAAGTTGTAATTTGCTTCGTTAAGAATAAAAGGAAAACAGTAGCAAATAAAAATTGTGTGTTACTTATTTTTATTTTTGAGCAATCAAAAGAACTCACACGTTTAATAAAATTTAAACGTAACAATATGAAGCGTCGTTTAGTTAAAGCACAATGAAAATATAAACAATCCATACACTCAGGGAAAATCTACAGCTTAAAAATAAGAATGCGTCACATTAATTCAATAATTTTTAATATAATAGCAAATGTATATTGAGATATCTACAAACTAATGAGTTTAATAAATGAATACTGTAAATTAATATTTTGTCCATATTGAAATAAGAAATTTCTATATGACTAAACCTTCGTTAATGTTTCTTATTAATTCAACATGCTTTTTACTGATTTTAAGTTAGTTTTTCTCTATGTGTAGAAAACTCATTCAGTCAAAGAAGACGGATGTAGTTATATAAACAAAATCTGTAATATAAACAAATTTCATACAGATAGACTTTAACGCAAGACAAATTTAAGCATGAGAAAATATAAAGCAATCATAAGTATAAAAGCATACTAGGATTAGGGAAGTCCAGATATATGATAGTATTTTATAGTACCAAATGTCGATATTGAAAACAATTTATTTCTACCTACATATAAATACTAGCTCAAATACACACACATAGCAGAATTCATATAAGAAATATCCAAGAAAATTTCAGCAACACCCTACCTTTCACAAATCATGACCAGCCTTAAACTCTCCCTCAGATATACATACACAAATTCTCATGGTCATACATACAGCCATATATAATATACGAGATTAATCTCAACAACACAACACTCTCACCTACTCGAAATTACAGATAGTCTTAAAGTCCTACAGACATATATGCACATAGATTTTCACGACTACATATTACAAGAACACCTCGCCCCTAAAAAATCACAATCATCTTAAATTCTTACAGAAATACATATGTACATACATACATACACATAACCAATTTACCTCAACAACATCCTCACTCACCTCAAATAACGATCAGCCTTAAATTATAAACGAGTACACATTTATATTTATAAAAAATGTGAATTGCTTATTTAAATTGACAAATAAAATTAATTTATATTACTATTTACAAGAAAGTTTATTGTAATAATAAAAAGTAAAATTTATGAAAAATATTTGACAACAATAAAACATGAAAAATTGATCAAAATTATTTTTGAAATGCAAAGTGATATTCTTACAAGTAAAGGTACCTATAAGTACTCCCCTCTCAATGAGCGCGAAAGCGTTCAGGAAGTCTTATAGTCCTACCAGATCTTGATTTCAAAACTTTATTATTAACGGTGCTTTCAAACATATTTTCTTCGAAATTAGTATTTACAAAAAAAGCAGGCTTTAGACGGTCAATTGATATTGTTTCTCTTTTGCCTTTAACTAAGATATCAAATGTTTTATTATTTCGTTGCAAAACTCTAAATGGTCCAACATATTTCGGTTGAAGAGGTTTTACATAAAGCCTGGTACTCTGTTCAAAGTTGTGAAAAATTTTCAGCACCATTGGTTATTTCGCGTGAAAAATTTGACATGTACTAAATGTAGCCCAACTCGCGGACTTTTTTATAAATTTCTCGCTTTCATTGCTTGAAAGTATGCAACATTGTTAAAATTCCGTGCGAAAAAAGCACTGCTCATGTTGTTTCGCAGCTAAGCTAAAATGATGCCAGACTAATTTTGCATGGAAAGACATGATTTTACGTGTTTTTCACAACAAGAACAGAGTACTACTTTTACGAATTTATTTCGCAAATATTTCATACCAAATACTTTTATATGTAATTTGACAGCATTTCGCACGAAATTGTGAACAGAGTACCAGGCTTAACAGTCGCGACGTATCCATACATGGGAGCATTTGCCTAACTCTTGATGTACAAAGAATTTTTGTGAATTATGTTGATGATGTGAGGTTTCTATCGGTTTAAGGTTCTGCATTAATTTTTGTATCGTTTTAAAATGATATTTAGGGTCAATTTTTCCAACGGGTTTAAAAAATTCCTTTGTAAGTTGTAAAGTTTCGCCATATACCATTTCTGATGGTGATGCTTCAATGTTTTCCTTCAGGCTTACTCTTAATCCCAGAAGAACAGTATTCAAGGAAACAGTCCATTGTTCATTATCAGCACATGTTACATCGGCTTTAAGCGTTCGGTGAAATCGTTCTAGTAATCCGTTGGCTTGTGGATGATAAGCAGTTGTGAAATTGTGAGATATTCCCAAATTCTTAGTTATTGTATTAAACAAATGCGAAGTAAATTGACTTCCTCGGTCAGTAACGATAGTGCTTGGAATACCAAAACGACAAATCCATCCATCATAAAAAACTCGAAAGACCGATTCAGCTTTTATGTTTTTTAGAGGAAAAGCTTCTGGCCAACGACTGAAACGATCAACACACGTTAATAGATATGAATATTCTTCCGAATGTTACAATGGTCCAACGATGTCTAAATGAATCACTGAAATCGATTGCTAATAGTTGGAAAATTTGCAAGTTTGCTTTTGGTATGTGTTAGCGTGTAAAGATGGGGGAAATAAAAAACAATTGTTTAAAGAGTATAAAAATGAAGGATTTTTTATTTTATTGATTTTACCTTTAAATTAGATCGCAGAGCGTGGAGACGTGGTAAATCTTTTTCAAGGCTCACAACAAAAGTGATTTAATAGGCACAAAAAAGATATCAAAAGTACCGAACGAACGAATAAACCAAACCGTTAGATATTTTACTAGTCAAAGTCCAAGAAAACACTCCGAAAAATCAAGAATGATAAAAAGAGGAATAAATTTGGACCTTGACTGAGTACTATTCAATTGAATAGGGAAAATTTCACAAACTATCAAAATATATATACGAATAGCGTTTTGGTTTAAACATTGCCGGCCACCTTGCAATAACAATGTTATTCAATAAAAGGTTTTATCTTGTATTTAAGAAAAAAATTCAAACACTCTAAAATACAGAGATATGATGTTAAGATTAAAATAAAAAAAATTACAGCGGCGATGGGCCGGATATCACCCAACCAAAGGTGGTATATTGGGCTAAGCGGGAACCCGGAGAAGAAAATACGTTTCCCGTCATAATCTGCGGGCTAAGCTCAGGACCCAAAACCAAAGCCACCTGTCCAGAATGATAGAATGTAGTGTCAGCCAGTTGCAACCCCGGAAACATTTCCTTTACAGCCTCTGCTACACTTACGCGAGGCGTCTTTATGCCATGCATTTCTTTAATTTTCGCCGTAAGTGAAATTCGTTTCTGGCAATCATAAATTGACCGTACGCTCAAACGACAATATCCACCTGCAGCTGTCAGCCCCAGTTTACGGACTAGTTGATCGCTAACATAACTAATGTCGCAACAGACATCGATAACTGCCCGAACTGGAAACTCACGAGCTCCCACCTGCAACTTTACCTGGACTGTGGGGGAGAAGGTCACCACATGGCGAAGTGGCAAAGGCGTCATACTAGCCTGACTCGCTCTCGACGGAACAGGTTTCGTTGGTTTCTTCTTCTTTTTCAGTGGGAGTTTATCAATCGCTTTTTGTGAAATATTGTCGTTTCCTTTTGGTAAATTCCTCCTGGCATTTGCTACACTTACGAACACTGGCACAATCTTTGGCTTTATGATTGCTGGCCAAGCATCGAGAACAGTGACCCCAAATCAACAAATGTCACAACTTTTCTTCGTGCCGCAAGCGTCTAAAGCAAAAGCAAGCTACCAGGGGATGCGGTTTTTTGCAGAGGCTGCACGTAGGAGCATTGGTTTTAGGCCGCTCATTAGCCGGTAGATTTTCCGAGGCCACAGTCTGTTGGGTAATAACAGCTGAGCTTGCCGAGGATTTAGCCGCCTCCGAGTTCTCAGGCAACTCCTTTGCAGTTAACGACGCCACAGGAGTTGGGTCAACTGTTGGAGAAATGGTGTCCAACGCTACTGGAACCGGAGTGGCTACTTCCATTGCCTCCTCATTCTCTTCCAAGAGAGGTTCTTCAAACAACGAGCATAGGGGATCTATTTTACTAGGAAACAATGGAAGTTAATAAAATTTTATAAATTATGTGGTCAAAATGACCAATTTTGTGATTGGTCGCTTCACAATGCCGTTTGCAGTACGTATGTCCGCGACTCGAATATGGGTATCCGTCTCGGGATAAGTCTTAATTATCTTACCTAATTTCCAAGACGTAGGAGGAAGGTGTTCATGTTGAATAACAACCAGATCGTCAATCTGTACATTCCTCTCAGGAAACTTCCATTTATATCGTTTTTGTAAACTTTGCAAATACTCATCTTTCCATCTGCAACAGAAGTCTTGTGAAAAAGCTTTGAGTTTGCGGTATCTATTTATTATACTATCGTGGGTTTCCAAAATAGTTGGTTCTGGCGGAGCTAGTATTGGACATGCTATTAGAAAATGACCAGGCGTAAGCGCCACAGGCTCATTAGGATTGTCTGATAAGGGACACCTAGGCCTAGAATTAAGACACGCTTCAATTCTGGCTAAAATGTAGAAAGTTCTTCAAATGTATATTTTAAATCCTGAGCTTCTTTTCGAAAATGCATTTTAAAGCTTTTAACAGCAGCTTCCCATAATCCCCCCATATGTGGGGCACCAGTGGGAATAAAGCGCCAAGTAAGACCTTGTAGGCCGAAGGTAGAAGACATTCGGGCCTTATATTCTGCTAGAAATGTACGAAAATCTCTTTCAATATCTCTAGAAGCTCCTACAAAATTCGTACCGTTATCAGAAAATATTGTAAGCGGACAACCTCGTCTAGCAATAAATCGATGAAAAGCCGCCAAAAATGCGTCCGTTGACAAGTCAGTTGTCGCCTTTAAATGAACTGCTTTTGTCGAAAAACAAACGAAAATACACACGTATGCTTTCGTGATTTTACAAGCACGGCCATTAAAACTTTTCATATCAAATGGGCCAGCAAAGTCTACACCAGTGGTATTGAAGGGTCGATCTAAAACAGTTCTTTCTGGAGGCAAAGCAGCCATAATTTGAGTGTAAGAGCGTTTCCGATCTAGTATACAACGTTTGCATCGATTTACTACAGTACGGACCAAAACTTTTAGACGGGGGACCCAATACTCAATGCGAATTTTCTCAACATTAGTTGATTTCCACCATGAATTGAAAGTACATGTACAAACTTGGCTAAGAGAAGGGTAAAACGACAGGAATATGGTAGAATGATGGCGTTGTTTTTCACTAGAAGACAAAGATGGAGATTTAGCCAAACGACCATTCAACCTCATTACTCCGTTGTTATCCAAAAATGGATTCAGCGATTGTAAGGAACTTTTTTTTGAAATCGGTTTCTTTAACAAAAGAGCTTGTAGTTCTTCAGGATAATGAACTTTCTGAGCCAAAATTGCTAACCGTAATTTTACTTCCTTTATTTCTTCGCTTGAAATGGTTGTAGACTCAAACAAATGTTTTCCTTTGTGCGCAGAATGTGTCCTATAGTAGAATTGACGCACGTACGATATCACTCTGAGAGCACGATCAAGCTTAGAAAATCTATTGAGAATATCTTCGAAATTCGAAAAGAAAGTTGAATGTGTTTTGGTAGCCCTGGCTTCAACATCAGTATCTAGAGGGGTAAGATCTTTTATGCTCCACTTATATTTAGGCTCCCGTAACCACCTGGGTCCATGCCACCAGAGATCACTTCTACTCAAATCCGCTGGTGAAAGTCCTCTACTACCTAAATCCGCTGGATTATCTTCCGACCTAACATGATACCAGTTGTGTTTTCCCACATTTTCTTGAATTCTGCACACTCTATTAGCTACAAACGTTGTCCAGCTACTAGGCGTTTTTCTCAACCAGCAAAGGACAATAGTTGAGTCTGTCCAGCAATATACTTGCTTAAATGGTATATCAATTTCTCTAACAATAGTTTTTAGCAGTTCAGAGGCCAACACTGCACCACAAAGTTCCAAGCGAGGCAGAGAAATCGTCTTTATAGGAGCAACTTTCGTTTTACAGGAAAGCAGGTATGCATAATATTCTCCGAATGACTCAATTCGAATATAAATTATCCCCGCGTATGCTTTTTCGGAGGCGTCAGAAAAAACATGAAGTTCGGCAGAAGTACCAGGCCCATATTTTACCAGTCTTGGTATTTGTATATTATTTACCTCCGTGTAAAAACTTACGAATTTTCTCCATTCATGGTCCGTGGAAGGAAGTAAATTATCATCCCACTCAATATTGTCACGCCAAATTTTTTGCATAATAATCTTGGCAATAATGATGACAGGTCCTAGCCAACCTACGGGATAAAATAATTTTGCTATGGTAGATAACACCTCTCTTTTGGTATAATGTAACCTATCAGCAATAGGCTCCACTTTAAAGTAAAATGAATCCAATTGAGCATTCCATTGAATACCTAATGTTTTTGAGCTGCTGGATTCAACTAATGTTAAAAGTTTCGAATCTACCAGGCACTCGGAAGGAAGACCATTTAAAATTTCAATAGCATTAGAAGTCCATTTCCTAAGTTCAAATTTCGCCGAAGATAAAGCAGATCGAAGTTGATCCCGTGCCTTCAGAGCAGATGAAATATCGTGAGCACCCGTTAGTACATCGTCAACATACATAGACTTGCGCAATAAACTGGCCGCAAGAGGGTATATTTCTTCGGAGTCATCTGCTAATTGTAAAAGGGTCCGTATCGCCAGATAGGGAGCACAATTTACACCGAAGGTTACAGTCTGTAATTCATACTCTTTTACCTCCTCCGTCGGAGAAGACCGAAATAGTATACGTTGATACTGAGTTTGAGTAGGGTCAAGACGAATTTGTCTGTACATTTGCGTAATGTCGCAATTAAAAACATATCGAAATAGCCTCCAACGAAGAATTAACAACACTAAATCTGATTGCAAAGTGGGGCCCACATATAGGCAATCATTTAAACTATTACCATTCGAGGTCTTATTCGATGCGTTGAATACAACACGCAATTTCGTAGTTTTGCTATCAGGTTTAATCACAGGGTGATGAGGAAGATAACACGAAAGTGAGGGTTTAGCAGAAGCACTCATCACTGGTCTCATATGATTTAACGTTAAATATTCTTTAACCACTTTATCATAGAATTCCTTGACATCACCTTTTTGCGAAAGGGAGGACTCATTTCTCAAGATTTGTGTCATCACATTCTGTCTTGAAGAGCCCAAACTAATAGAATGAGGAAATTCCGGCTTAAAAGGTAGCGTCACTACATATCGGCCGTCGGAGTTGCGTCGCGTAGTTCTCCTATAAATTTATTCGCAAAATTTGTCAGTGGGTGAAACTATTTTCCTTTTCGGTGTTTCTTCTAGCTCCGAAAAGCGAAGAAGATTCCTATTTAGACTATCTTCCGGTGAAGTTTCAATAGTAGTTGAATACACCTGAACTGGCGTTTCTATAACAGACCCTGTGATTATCCATCCAAATATGGTATTTTGAGCGATTAAAGATTCGAAACCATCTCGTTGAATCCCGCTCAAAATCAACTGCGGATATATATCAGCCCCTAGTAAAATATCAACTGGTCTTGATTGATAAAAATTGGGATCGGCCAGTTGTAAATTTAAAAACCTGTTACGAAGCTCTGGACCGACTAAGAACGATGGCAATGCACCAGAAATATTTGGTAATACAAAGGCCATTGTTTCTAGGACAAGAGTTTGGTCTACCAGCGAACTAACTTTTAAGGGACAAACCTTTCTAGTTGTGGCAGAAATTGTTTGGTTAATACCAGAAACTTTAACATTCGTCGAATGTGTAGGTAGTTTCAAGCGATTTTTTAAATTTTGTGAAACAAACGAAGTTTCTGAGGCCGGGTCAATAAGAGCCCGGGCTGGGTATATCATACCCTGGTGAATAAGATTTACCATAGCAGTTCCCAAAATCACTTTACGATTTTGAGTAACGTGAAATGCCTGACGATGGAAAGTGCTACCGGAGCGTATGCCGCTGGAGGTCGATGGCAATTCTAGGTCCCCACCCGGTGCAGCAGTAGGGGACACCGAAGCTGGAGTAGCGGTGGGCACGTCCTGAGAAATAGTTGCTTCACGATGTAACAAGGTGTGATGCCTTTTATTGCATATACTACAATTGAAAGTACTCTTACAATTTTTCACCTCATGCTCCCGCGACAAGCAATTTACACAACAACGGAACTTTTTAACAATAGAATACCTCTCTGTAATTGAAAGACCCTTAAATCGTTTGCACGTTCTCAGGAAATGCCCTGGTGCACGACAAAGAACACAAGAATTTTAATTAGAACTCGAATTCGCTTCATGAACTTTAGTTTTCTGTATTGAAGGTTTTCCAACCGATAAGTCTTTAAGATCGCGCACGTAATCTAATTTTTGAATCCTTTCTGTCAGAAAGACGTCAAAATCTTTCCATTTAGACAACTCCGATTTTTCTCTAACACTTTGTTCCCATAAACTGACTGTAGACGTGGGCAAACGTTGAATACACATAAAAATTAAGATTGGATCCCAACTTTCGGTTGAAACTTTATATATCGCAAGCGAAGTCAAACAATTATTTATACGTCGTTGCAAAACTTTCAGACCGTCGCTAGACTCTTTATCAAATGATGGAAGCTTGAACAAAATTGTTAATTGATTATTTACAAGCATACGAGGATTCTCATAAGCTGTTTTTAAATGTTGCCAGGCAATATCAAAACCCTCATTACTCAGCGGGTATTTTGATACGATTTGTTTCGCATCACCGGCAGTTTTCCTTAACAAATGACAAAATCGCTCTATATTACTCTCGAAAGGCTGAAAATGAAACATAATCACCTTCAAATGTGTTTACATCACATGGGGGTAAAGATAAATTATGATCAGAATTACTTGTGGTAGCAGTAGCGTTTCCCACCATCGACTCATTTAATTTTGGCACCCTTTCAAAGTGTTGTACTTTTTCATTAATTGCTGACAAACAATTTAAATAAGCCGCATAAGACGCCTCATATTTAGCCATTGTTGTAGCGGCATCATTGGGATCGGTTTTGGGATTATTGTCCATCTCCTCAAGACAATCCTCATAAACAACTTTTGTTTTATCCCATAATTCCTTTAATTCGTCACGGTGAATTTCTAAAGTGTATATATTATGTACATCTTCACGAATATCATTAAATTTTGCTTCAAATTTGATAAGGGCATCTGATACACGAATAAATTTCTTTAAAATTGCAGAAGAAATTTTCAGTTTGTGATACAAATTTGCTTTGCTTTAATTTATTTGAAATATATAAAAAACTTTCGATTTAATTCAAATAATTTTTCCACAAAATATTCGTATCAAAATTTGATAGAATTGTAATTTGAATTTTATAAAATTGAAGTTAAATTTGATTATTAATATATATTTGCAAATTTTTTCACAAAAGAAATCCTACAAACACTATCTCGACCAATTTGACCGAATATAGAGTGTACATTAATCAATTAGAAAATGAAGTGAAGAAGCAGAGAATTAATTAATTGTCTCACAACAATAAATACTTTATGTATCACAACACTAATGCTTTAATTATGCAATCGCGAATTGAATTTATTTATTTTACTTTGTCACTAATTTCCTTTTCACTTTAAAAATTCACCGATGAGAAAATTTCCAATAAATTTTAGTTTCTTATTAATAGTTTTGTCCGTCAACCTAAACAAACGCACTGTTGATTTATTTAGCACGAAATATAGAAAGCGAAAATAAATCAAAGCAAACGTCACAATTAATAATTTAGCAAGGATATTTGAAAGCCAGAGGGCGTTTTCAACACAAATATGCCTTGTACTAATATTGTAAAGCGATCAATCATGTATGTAAAACTGTAAGTGTATGAAAACAACAATTGTTCTCCTCTTTATCTTTACACTTTTTTCCTTTATATATATATATATGTATTTTATTTTTCACTTTTTATACTTATTTTATTTCACTTTAATAAATATATGATGTAAAAAAAAATAATAAAATGACTTACGCACCTTTTATTATCCAGTGAAATTGTAAAAGTAGGAGTAAACGATAATTTTTCCGTCGGAAAATTTGATGTGGTATGTGTGTGTATGTATGTATGTATCTTTAAAATAGGAAAAAATGAAACAATTAACGCCTTTGACACAAATCCGGCTCGAATGGACCAAATGTTAGCGTGTAAAGATGGAGGAAATAAAAAACAATTGTTTAAAGAGTATAAAAATGAAGGATTCTTTATTTTATTGATTTTACCTTTAAATTAGATCGCAGAGCGTGGAGACGTGGTAAATCTTTTTCAAGGCCCACAACAAAAGTGATTTAATAAGCACAAAAAATATATCAAAAGTACCGAACGAACGAATAAACCAAACCGTTAGATATTTTACTAGTCAAAGTCAAAGAAAACACTCCGAAAAATCAAGAATGATCAAAAGAGGAATAAATTTAGACCTTGACTGAGTACTATTCAATTGAATAGGGAAAATTTCACAAACTATCAAAATATATATACGAATGGCGTTTTGGTTTAAACAGTATGTCTTGTTATTTTAGAGCGTTGACAGTCTTGACAGCCTCGTGACCAATCGTTGACATTTTTGTTGATTGATGGCAAAAAAAATTTAGAGCAAATTAGTTTTCTGGTGGCTCGAATGCCAGGGTGTGATAGTGTGTGAATATTCTTAAACACTATCTCCCGAAATTCGTTTGGAACATATGGGCGAGCAATACCAGTTGACATTTCACAATAAACTTGAGTGTCTGTATTTGGAAGTGTAACAAGGACAAATTTTTCATTACCTGGAAACTGCAAAAATTCTTTAAGTTGAGAGTCAATATTTTGAGCTTGACTTAATTTTGTATAGTCTATGGGTTGAATTTGAATTGCTTCAATACGTGATAAGACATCAGCTATAATATTATCTGAGCCAGGTATGTAGCTGATGTCTGTGGAAAATTGAGCAATAAAATCAAGATGATTCCGTTGACGTGGTGATGCCTTTTCCAACTTTTACTTAAACGCAAATATTAAAGGACGATGATCCGTGTAAATTGTAAATTTTCTGGCTTCTAACAAATGACTAATTGCTTTATATATAGCTAAAAGCTCTCGATCATATGTGCTATATTTCTCTTCAGTATTGCTAATCCTTTTACTGAAAAAACCAAGTGGTTGCCATGTGTTATTAACAAATTGCTCAAGTACAGCACCAATTGCAAAATTTGATGCGTCAATCCTGAGAACCATTTTGCCATTAGGAGCTGGGTGAGACAAATATGTTGCATCAGCCAAAGATTTTTTACAGTTGTTAAATGCATTTACTGAGTCTTCAGTCCAAGGTATTTTGCGATTATAATTTTTTTCGTTTTTCCTTTTAAAAATGTATTGAGTTTCATTTGTTCTACTGCACCTTTTGGAAGAAATTTTCGATAAAAATTAAGCATAGCCAAAAATCTTCTCAGCTCTTTAATGGTTTTTGGAAGAGGAAACTCATTTATTAATTTTACTTTCTCTGGGAGTGCACTGATTCCATTCATACTAACATGGTGTCCAAGGAAATCAATTTCAGGAACGCCAAAAACACATTTTGCGGGATTAAATTTAATTCCATATTTTTTAAATCGTTCAAATAGAACTTTGAGATGAATAAGATGTTCCTCCTCTGATTTTGAGAAAACACACACGTCGTCAATGTAAACAAATATAAAATCAAGCTCCATCAATAAAACGCTGGAAAGTTTGTGCAGCATTACATAATCCAAAGGGCATTCTCAAAAACTCGAATAATCCAAAGGTTGTAGTGACAGCAGTCTTCGCAATATCATCGGGGTGCACTGGAATTTGATAAAATGCTTTTATTAGATCCAATTTCGAAAATATTGTAGCTCCATGAAGGTTCATTTGAAAATCAGTTAAATATGAAACAGGATACTTGTCTGCAACAGTAATACTGTTAAGAGTCCTGTAATCACCACAAGGTCACCATTCTCCGTTTGGTTTTTGCACCATGTGAAGAGGATTCGCCCAATTACTGCTGGATGGTCGAACAATTCCCTTGTCCAACATATACTGGAATTCATCTTTAGCAGCTTTTAATTTGACCGGATCTAGTCGTCTTGGTCTACAGGAAATACTTGGGCCTTGAGTGATAATATGATGATATGTGTTATGATGAGCTTCAAAGTTATCAGATAATGTAAAAATTTCTGGATACTGTTTTAAAATAGTGTGGTAGTTGCTTTCACCAGAGACCATCTTAATACCAGCAAAGGTATCACTAATAATATTACCACTAGTTCTAAGATTGGTTATACCATCAACTAATGATCTTTGTTTCAAATAAGGAAGAAGATGGTAGTGACGAAGAAAATCGGCTCCAATAATCGGGCGGGATACATCAGCAAGTATAAAATTCAATCGGGAACTTCTTCGTAGGCCTAAGTCTAAATTAAGATATATCAGACCAAAAGTTTTAATTTCTGTACCATTCGCGGCATAAAGTGAAAGTTTTTGAGGAGATCTATAATTATTACATGGATATACTGAAATTTTAGCGCCAGTGTCTACAAGAAATTGTACTTTTGAATGTTTTTCAGTGACAAATAAACGACCATTATAAAATTCATCTATACAAGCGGTCGAGGAACTTGTATGACTTGAATTTAGTTTTCTGGGATAACAAATTTGCAGGGTTGAATGCATTTTATTGGTTTTTCAGCAGTATCTTTCTGCCAACATAATCCTGAGTTTTTTCTCTTGGTTGAAACTCCTCTTTACCGATCAAGACTTTTGAGAGCTGAATGACTTTGTCTTAAAGAAGGTCTGGATCGTGATTCAAGATCATCGATTCTAGCAATAATGTTTTCTAGTTTTTGTGAAATTTTGTCTTCATTTGAAATAGAAGATACTGCAGAGAGAAACATTGGTGTTGAACTTGAAACAGCTTCCAGAATCTTATCAGCCGATAAGCCAATTTATCTACGTCATTTATTTCACAAACAGCCAAAATACTCTTCACTTTGTCTGGTAAACGTTCCATAAACAGGGTTTTTAAAATTTCATTGCTTACCTTACCATTAGAAAGTGATTTCATACGCTGAAGATAATTAGATAAACTCCTAAATCCATTCCATTTAACAAACGTTTCAATTGTTGCTCCGCAGACTCAGCAAATGATTTCATAATACGATTTTTGATAGCGTCGTATTTGCCGGATGAGGGTGGTGAAACGATTATATCTTTAACGGTATACAAGACCGATTGATCCAAGTTCATCACTAAATATTCAAATTTTGTAGCATCTTGAGTAATTCCACACATACGGAAACATGCTTCAACTTGTAGAAACCAAACCTCTGGTCCATCTTTCCAAAAAACAGGAAGCTTAGGAGTTTTTACTGATGATATTTCAGGAATATTTATAGGCTCTTCTGGAGGTTGCTCGGCGTTCAAAGCTCTTGCATTTTGGGATGTACCACGTACAGGCACTTCTTCAAAAACGGGCATTTTGATTATTGTGATTCTTATTTCGGGGTCACCAATTATAACCCCCCGTTTTCACATGCCAGTAGTTACTTGCAAGTAGTGTATACGTATTACTGACGAAAATCAGGAGAAATATAAAAAACACAACAATATTTTGAGTGGCTACACAGCACAGTGCAAGTTAAAATGTCGTCAACAAGTAAGGTTCTAGATAACAGCTTTGCTTCAACTTTTAGTGCAGTGTTGCCAAGAAGTCAATATTGAACTTTAATTGCATTGTTAATATATTTCATTTAATAAAACATAAAATTTATGTTCAAACTTAGCTCTAAAATGAGTCTATGCCATTTCTCAATATCCTTTTTATATAAAAAAAATTAGCTATAATACTAACCAAATTAATTAAATAACTCTCTACTCGGCAACACTGTTTTTCGTTTTGTCAGTTTACTTGCGACAAGTGTGAAAATTTACTTGCTTCAAAATTTCATTGCAAGCTAACTCGCAAGTGGCAAAAGTGTGACTGTGTTAGTAAAAAAATGTGAGTGTATTGAGTTTTTTTCACTTGCACTTGCATGTGGCAACGGAGGGTAAACGAGTACACATTTACATTTATAAAAAATGTAAATTGTTTATTTAAATTGACAAATAAAATTAATTTATATTACTATTTACAAGAAAGTTTATTGTAATAATAAAAAGTAAAATTTATGAAAAATATTTGACAACAATAAAAAATGAAAAATTGATTAAAATTATTTTTGAAATGCAAAGTGATATTCTTACAAGTAAAGGTACCTTTAAAACTACTATAGATAGACACATCCACAAATCGCCATGGCTACATATTACGTCAACAACCCTGCCCACCCAAATCATGGTCAGCCTTAAACTCCTACAGACATACAAACACACATATTCCCCCGGTTGCATATTACTAGAACACCTCACCCCTCATAAATCACAATCAGCCTTAAGCTCCTACAGAAATACATACATTGAAATTCCTACAAACATATACACACACACACATACACACGCAATCGATCTACCTCAACTACACCACGCACCTTCCAAGCCAACCCTCACCTAAATTCTCACAGACAGACAGACACATCCACAAATTCCTATGGTTACATATTACGGCAACAACACCACCCACTAAAATCACGGTCAGCCTTAAATTCCCACACTCTAGCAACACCTACATTAGCATTAGAAAAAATAACTCTCACGTTTTCCCGTCGTCATTAGGAAATATCATTTTCCCGTCGGCATATACACACATAAAAACAGCCAAACTATGAACCGCCTTAATACATTCACACAAAATATTCCACACACAAGTTTCCATGGTCAAGCAGACAGACAGACAGACCGACAGACAGACAGACCGACCGACAGACATACACTTAATGTAAACAAAAACTCCTAATGTAAACAAAAACATCAAAGCGTCGTCGAAAACACAAATTTCCAAGAATTTAACAATTTTAAAATTTTAATTACCCAAATTTAACAATTTCAGCAACAATTTAACAATTTCAGCCCACAATTTAACAATTTCAGCCACAGAAGTGAGAGGTCCCTACTACTCACACAAGCCTGACCGCAGTTAAAAAAAATATATTATTAAATAGATATTACAAAATATTTCTTTGAAAATAGGACTTTAGTACAGTAATGTAACGAATGCCTATTTTTGGGGAATACGAATATTTGAAACGATATTTGCGAATACGAATACGAATATTTAATGTGAAATTTATAGACATAACATTAGGGTTCTATTTACGCCTGCAATATGAAATATTAAAAAATTGTTATGAAAAAGAACTTTATACTCCTCTTGGCGTACTTTAAAGTTAATGAAACTACCCAGAAATTTCAATGATCGTCAGTAAATAATATTAATAATAATAATATAAATTCAATGGATTCTTACAAACTAATATTTTTATCCATTTATTTAAATTTGGTTTAGGATTTATGCATATATTTATTTCATTTTTTGGAAAAATATTGGTATTCGCCTGAATTTGACGAATACGAATGCGAATACGAATATATTAAAATGGCCGAATATTCGGCAATTCTAATACGAATATTCGTGCATCACTATTTCAGAATAAACATTAATAGAATCGTTCTTTTTACTAAAGAGAATCTGAAATACTTTTTTATTTTTCTTTTATTTCCTTGCACATTTCTGTTTTTACTTTTATGAATTGTAGAATTAAGTTTTAAACGTCGCGTTCTGCTTATTGCAAATAAAGGCCTCTTAGTCTCAGAGCACATGTGTGTCAGATGTAAGCTCGGCCTTAATTGTTGCAAAGTTTTAGCCATTATGCTAGTACTATGACCTTATTATTGTGCCATCGCATTCATAAAATGAATAACGATACTCATCAAGTTGCTATAATATCAAAAAATCCCGGGAATTCCCGCACATTTTCCGGGAAATTCCGTTTGAAAATCACTAGTATAAACGTTTATAACCAGGCTGCCCAGAGAAGCGTCAGAGTGCCGAAAATCAAACGGCTTTTTATAGAAATGAATACACATATGCTTATACATTAGTCTCGGTTTTCTCTCTGTGGGCAGCTCTGATTTAAACATAACATACTTATGCATGTTTGTAATGGGTGTTTTTTATTGAGGTATAGAACTTTAAGTTGGCATCACTTTTTTAACTGGCGGCCATTTTGTCAGCTGTCAAGTGGTTAATATTTAGCTTGGTTTGCCATTGCATCACGAACAGGTTGACAAAAGAACAACGCTTGCAAATCGTGCAAATTTATTTCGAAAATAATGGTTCAGTTCGCGAAGTTTACCGCAAGCTCCGTCCATTTTATGGTCGACATAATCGTCCATCAGAGCAATTAATTCAGTTAACCATGGATCGTTTTCGCACTACGTTTATTCTATGTGATAATACGCATCCGCAGAGACGTCGAACAGTGCGCACCGAAGAAACAATTGCCGCTGTAGAGCAAAGTGTTGAAGAGGACCCGAATGAATCGATTCGCCACCGTGCACAGCAATTGGAGCTTTGTCCATCAACTTTATGGAAGATTTTGCGCAAAGATCTTGGCTTGCGACCTTACAAGATCCAGCTTGTGCAAGAATTAAAGCCGCGAGACCATGCAATGCGTCGTGATTTTGGTGTATGGGCCGAAAATGAGATTGATCTCGATGCTGATTTTCATCGCAAAATTTTGTTCAGTGATGAGGCTCATTTTTGGTTGAATGGCTACGTCAACAAGCAAAATTGCCGCATTTGGAGTGAAGAGAATCCACATGAGACCCTTGAGACGCCATTACATCCACAAAAACTGACTGTTTGGTGTGCTGTATGGGCTGGTGGAGTCATTGGCCATACTTCTTCCGAAATAATGCTGGAGAGTCAGTTACCGTTAATGGAGACCGGTATAGAGCCATGATAACCGACTATGTTGTTCCCGAATTGGATGGCATGAATGTGGATGAGTTGTGGTTCCAACAAGACGGCGCTACATGCCACACAGCGCACGTCACAATCGATTTATTGAAGGAAACATTCGATGAGCGCATAATTTCGCGGAATGGACCTGTCAATTGGCCACCAAGATCGTGTGATTTGACACCATTGGATTATTTTCTTTGTGGATATGTGAAGTCGCTCGTCTACGCCAACAAACCAGAAACGTTAGGGGACTTGGAAGCCAACATTCGTGGCGTTATTGCCAACATACGGCCCCATATGCTCGAAAAAGTGGTTGAAAATTGGACCTGTAGAATTGGCTTTATTCGAGCCACCCGCGGCGGCCACATGCCCGAAATCATATTTAAACATTAATGGCATAAAATTATCCTTCCAATAAAGCCAAATTGATGGACATTAAAACGATTTTTTTGTGTTTTATTTCAATTCGAAGTTCTATACCTCTAAAAAACACCCGTTATGTTTATACAAACATACAAGTTTACACTACACTTGTGTAAATAATCTGTGCAAGATATAAAACTTAGCTTTTTAAGTTACTGTTTACTAAAGACTTTATGTAAAATTACTTATTTTTAACTTAATAAAAAGAGGTTTTTTGCTATATACACTGTATGAATTAATAAACTTCACAGTAATAGCGGTATACCGGTATTTTAAACTCGATAACGGAATGTACCGGTAATACCGATACCGAAATTAAAAAAATACCGTTACCGTTACCGATACCGAAGTTTTTCAAATAATTGTACCGGTATCAATACCGATACCGTTATTTGTTTCGGTTTCCATCCTTGATTTAAATTTTTGAACTTTGTTATCAAATTTGGTGGATTCATTATCAGAATATTAATTAATTAAATTTAATTTTTTTTTATGTATTTTTTTTCTTCTTCTCTTTTTGACAGATTGCTCAATCTGCTTTTGTAAACTGATGTATTAAAACTTTCTACCAATCTTTAAATAGGCAAAAACAAAAAAACAAAAATATAATAAACAAAGATCAGTAACGTCGCTATCTCTTTTCTCATATTGTAATTATTTTTTATGTAAATGTTTGTTTGTTTTGTCACTGATAGAATTGTAGTAAAAGAGATAGTTATATTGACGTTCTGAAACGTAACTGAAACATAAAATTTCAAAACAAAGATCAGAGAGATAGTTATATTAATGTTCTAAAGTGTAAGTGAAACAAAAAATTTCAAAAGAACTCAAAATTGTTTGTAAAATTTTGATTTTACAAGATTATTTTACTATAAATAAGTACGTAAATCTTTCAAGAATATAAGTGTAAAAATAACATTCAACAAAATTCTTTAAAGAAATAAAATTAGATTAAAAATGAACCAAATACGTGAGACGTTGTTTGAATTCCTTCATTCCTTTGGAGACTTATTGCTCTATGAGCATAAGGAAACAATACATTTTTTTATCTCTATGCTAACTGAAAATGAAGAGTATGGAGTTATAGAGCAGGAGGACTCCGAAGATGCTAGGAAGGGCCAGACACTTGTCGGTGTACAATGTTCCACATAAGAAAAAAAATTATTTTTAAAATTATTGAGACTTACAAAAATGTATCTCAAAAAAAAAAAACTATGAATAAATATAAAATGTATTTGTATGTGTATGATTTATTATTTACTTCAATGTACATATTTATGTATATATACAGATTAATAGACCGAAATAGCTACTAGTTTAAATATTATTTTCAATGAGGATGGATAAACGTACTTTAAAGAATATATTTCACAACAATCAAGAACGATAACCTCAAATATATGATTTGGTTTTTGAGTTTGAATACTTGCTCAATTGGAAATTGAAGATTGCATGTGGATTTTCTACAGCTTTAAGCCAATGATATGGTTGAATTATAAAAATAAACAATACATTGGACTGCATCGAGAAGAGTGGTTACATCTCATGTGCTATAAGGAGTATATTCATGATATGCTTAATCGTCGGGATTTTTTAAATTCTATAAATATAATTGATAATGAAAGTGAGAGAGATGTTGAATATAAGTTTCAATATAAAAGAGGTGTTTGTTTTTTAGTTATCATACAAGGAAACTTTTAAAAAAACTTCTGACACTTGGAGATCACTAACTCAAATTCGAGTATTTTTTACATCAATTTTGTGTTGGAACAACATTCTAAGAAAACAAATCCTTCATTTCTATCATGAATATTATATACCAACCTGCTCCGCTTTAAACAAAACAAAACTTCAAATCAATGAAATACAAGGAATACACGAAAGGGATGTAAAGATTGAATTAACACGACTTTGTTATGAGATTGGAGAAAAAATGCAACACAAGATTGTAACAGATGTGAAAATTCATAAATTTTATTTAAGGATGGATAATAAATAAAAAAAAAACTGTACACAAAAATATTTGTTTTTTTAAATGCTTTTTTATTTTTATATTAGTGTATTTTATTTAAAAACTAGTCTTGCAAATAATATATACAATTTTGGAAATCAAATTATGTAGAGGAACATAACATAGGAAATGATATATTTTTTTTTGCTTTTTGTTATCTTAATAACTAGACAATATTTCTTAAATAAAAAATAATTTACAATAGACACAAAGATTTTTAATTGAAACTAAATAATTATAATTGGAGAAATAAATTACAGAAGATTTAATTTGTATACATATTTTACTCATCTTCTTGAAGTTTTTCTATTTCTAATAATAACATATCAAGTTCATAATCAGGATTTGTTTCATCAATTTCAATATGATGCCATGCATATGTGTTTATGCCATCACTTTTGACTTTTCTCTTGTCATCTTGATAACTTAATATTAATTTATGTATTTGCATAGTATATAATTCATGCAACTAACACTTAAAAGTTAGCATATTAAATAAATTAAATAAACAATCTCTATACGAACTTAGGCTATACTTATCTAAAACACATTTTTTTACTCCTTTAGATTTTTTAATTTCATTTCCATTTTGTACAGTAAAGGAGTACATTTTAGACCGTAGTCCCACGAATTCGTCCATAATCTTCCAACAATTCTCATCTTTCATTATACCCAGAACTTTTTTGTTTACGAGAGTAATCATTTGTTTCTGGATAGTCAGAAGTGTCAAATTCATGTTCTATATCATTTTTAATGTCTGCGTAAAAGTCTTCAGTTTGTATCGTGTATATGAATGAGTCAGTGTGCATGTAATTTAATTTCAATTTTGACTTGAATTTAGGTTGCATGTATCAATAATTAAAATTATACATCTTCCATTTAGAAAGTTCCAGCACACAAAATCCTAAATATATGGGCTTATTATAACATATCTTCACTCGATTCATTTAAATCGCTACCATATCATCTGAAAAAATTGCTACGCTATGAAAATTTTATTTAGATATCCAATTTTGAGCACCCAAACGATTTCGGTTTAATGTAGTCCAACTGGTAACAATCCTCACATCTTTCCTTTTGTCCACATTCTCCATGGTTTTCCCATATACTTCGTTGTTGAGCAATTTGAAAAAAAAATTCAAAGTTATTTCTAGCTTCGGCTTTATATTTAGTATTAAGGTCTATATAATAATTCAACCATGGAGACTGCTTAAAACTTAGAACTCTATGTATTTTTTTCAAAATCAAACCGTTTTCTAGACATTGTTTAAGTACTTTGTAATGAATTATATAAGAATGTTTTGCGAAAAATCAGTTATTAGTTTTTTATATGTTGATGCTCCAATTTCCTTGTTTTCGGCGCTGAAAGGAAGATCGTTATGCATATTATGTAAATAAGAAGGATATTCTAAATCAACCTCATATACATAACCATCATTTGAATTATCATCTATTAACTACGGTTTAATATTTAGTTCTTCGCTTTTTAACCATCTGAATCCTCCATAAGGATGATGTTCAGACATCGCCCAACCGTAAAGATTGTTTGCATCTAAATACATAAGAAATTTGGAAGGTTTATTTTTATCAAAAGTGTCTAAATACTTATTATTTGCCTTAGAGTATCTTTTACAACATTGGACAATTCCACCTCGTATCCTTCTTTTAAAGAAATTGTACATGTCGATATCGGTTATTAGCTCTAATTCAATGTTTGTATGCTTAAGCATAGCATCCCAAGATAGCCCCGGTGCAGTATAGTATTGACAGGGATCCAAGATATAAATTTTTACGGACATTTCTAAAATTTTCAAAAATATCCGTTAGGAGATGCACATCTGTTTTCAAATACAATTCCATATAATCTTTCAAAGTTTTGCAGTTAAAAATTGTCCAGACTTCATTCGCATGCGCCTAGTCTTCAATAGAACATTCTTTGTTATTAAGTTTATTAAAGAAATCTCTTCTAGGTGGAAGTTGTGTTTCATTAAGTTTTTCAAAATAATCAAGATAATCATAGGGAAAAATTCCTTTTCTCCTTATGAGATTAAATTCTTGTCTGTACCATCACTCATATTAATGAACTGAGATAGAGATATATATATAACTATTTATTTAAAGGAAGGACTTTTATATTTGTCGCAACCTTACTTAATTCTTTTACAAAAAGATGAGAATCATAGGATGAATAGTTATGAAAATAAATTGGAATAAGCTTGGGTACTTGATAACTTATGTTGCATCTGTTATGCGCAGCACCTCGATATTTAGCGCTTATATGACAATGATCTCTCACACGATCATTGTTTAAGTATTGTCCACATATGTGACAAGTTACCGCATTGTAAAATGTTACATTTTCTTCATCTGTCAAGTTCTCCAATTCAATTGTTTTTGTGAGATAATTGTTATATATATCTTGACAATCTTGATTCAAAAATGTAACAAATTTTTCAGAAGCATCTTTACCCATATAAATTCTCAGCTTATCCAATTTATTGTCATGCTTACACTTAATGAAATAGCTGAATGCACAGGGTACATGTATTTGATTTAATTTAGTTTTACTACTTACATTAAAGTCTATCTGTTGCAAAACGCATTCAAAATCGGCGTATACAACAAAAGGGACGTCAATTTTTCTATGGTGGCTCTTGAACCGCAGTATGAAGTCTTCTGCCTTTGGCATTGTGGTAACTATTTTACCACATTCCATTTTATGTTTCTCCATAATATTTTCAAGATGGGTGTATTGGAGACAGCTGTTGCAAAATAAGAGTCGTTCACAATGTGTCGTTGCTTGCCTTTTTAGTAGTCTGTAAGACATCAAACACGCGTATTGTATTATTTAATTTTAAATACTTTCCAATATATTACTTACTTTGAAATATCTTTTATAAAAATATAGTGATGCCCATCCATGTTTTCCAATAGCAATAAGTTAACATGCTTGGTCTTCTCATTTTGGGTTATATAAAATGGTCCAATTAGTTCATCACTCTCGTCGTCATATCCAAACACATTCACACTAACATCATTCCGCCTCTCAAATTCCTTAATATATTTTAGTGACATCGGAAATGTCAAATTTGAAAAATCAATTATAGTTCCACTTTGTAGCGAAATTATATCAGCACTAATATCTTCAATGTTATGTGAAGAGCATCGAGTCGGAACATTGATAGACGAGGTACTCATTGCCGCAATTAAGGCCCACTTAAAACAGTAATTATCACTGTTTTCAATGTTAATACAAGCACCACGACTAGCAAGCTTCTGCGGGGTGCTAATCCCGCTCATTTTTGCTGTGTGTACTATTATAATTATTTCTAGTTCTTCACCAACAATTTTTAGATATTCTGCAACTATACTTATATTAAATTTCAATATAGTATGTTGCCTTAAATGGTATTCAAGCCTCTCTATAAAAGTCGATTCATTTTCGCCAACAAAATCTTCAAAGAGAAGTCGATCCTTTTTATTTTGTATTCCATAAGAAATAATGTTGTTTTTAAATGCTTTTCTGATTTCATAATATTTCGTACACTCGCCATCAATGTTGATATTATTTGTTGAGCTACTTCCAAAATCATGTGAACCTTGCTGCTGCTGTTGTTGTTGTTGTTGATGATGTTGTTGTTGTTGAGGGTGATGTTGTAGTGTTTGGTGTTGGTCAGTATTTGGATACCACTGTATTGGAGTAAGAGGTTGCTGCAAATTTGGGTACCATTGCATGGGAGTAGCACTTTGCTGCCAATACATTTGTAGTTGTGGTTGTTGTTGTTCTTGATGAGGATATTGCTGTTGAGCATATTGCTGATGAGGATATTGCTGATGAGGATATTGCTGATAAGTATATTGTTGATGACGATATTGATGTTGTTGTTGAAGACATTGCAGTTCTTGTTGTTGTTGTTCTTGATGAGGATATTGTTGATAAGGATATTGATGACATTGCACTCATAAACTAAAGAATTCATTTTATTTAGTTTATACAATATTATTATATATATATATATATATATATATATATATATATATATATATATATATATATATATACATATGTATGTATCAACATGTCTTTAAAAAAATCTATAAATTCTAAACACAACAACAACAAGCGTTTGTGATAGTTTCCTACTTCAAGTCTATGCATGTACAATTTGTACGAACACGCACGACTGAACACAAAAAATCTGATTTCGTGCGTGTTCGGTTCGTTTCGTGCTGAGAAAAATTGAATTGAAACACGTATTTATTTCAGATGTAAAATATATATGACTGAATTTCCAGTAGAGAACAAATTTAATATTTTGTATCGTCAAACACACAACACCAACATATTTATTGATATTGCATGGGCCTTTGAATTTTAAAATTCTGTACATAAGCCGAGAGTATCAGCTGTAGTGGCAGATAGTATCAGCTGACAGTGCCAACTCGGTGCCATATTTTGAAAAGCGACTCTTGAAAAAAATCAGTTAAATTTTCTGATCTTCAACACCTTACCAATAATATTTCGTGCGTGTTGTGCAGTATCGTGGTGACAAAATTTTTCGCGTGCGTGTTTCGTACGTGTTCGTGTCGTGTTTGAAAAATTCGAGACGCGCCCTTCTCTAACGCCAACTACTACTTTGATACAAAGCGAGTGCGGTACTACCCAGCGGGGAAACTCAGAAGACCTTCTTCAGGCCTTTATTAAAGGCATGCTTAAGGTGCGGTCAAACATTTGCCCAAAAAAGCGTAACCAACAAACACTAATGAAAAAGATTTGATCCAGACACATGTTTATCACATTAAACAGTTTCGAACTCAACTAATGCACAATTTCATATAATCCAATGTCATATAATACTCTTTGACTTGACAAAATTTTGTCTGAATTGAAAAATTTTTCATTAGCATTTAGTGGTTACGCTCTTTTGGGCAAATGTTTGAAAAGTGTGACAGTAGCTTTAGGAATTTAATTGATTCAATGACTATTTTTATCTAACGCGTAAGGGGGAAGAGAAGGAGTAAAATTTTTTGTGCGTTTTTTTTAACCAAACTAAAAGTAAAATCTATTAATTTGAAGTCTTTTAGAATTGCTGGCAAAAGAAGCGATAGCGGAAGGCTACCCCTTGTACATCAAGGAACAAATCGTACAAGTATAAAATTGGTATTTGCAAACATGGAACATGTTTATGGTCGAAAACAAAAAACATAATTTTTATACAATAACTGGTTTATTTTGCAAAATAGCTTATATTTTTTAGGGCGCAACTTTCAACATATGTAGTATTATGTCCACGAAAAATATATGAGACGAAATGCATATGTATGTATATCATGCCGGTAGTTTCTTAACAAAAAGTCCTCTGGGGGCGAATTGCGGCATTCGATACGACTCGTAATATCAAATATTTCAATAGAGTTTACATGGAAATATTTTTAAATTACGAGTCGTATCGGATGCCGTGATTTGCCCCCTGCTATAAAATGTTTAATAACTTATTGAATTTTAAAGGAATTTCTTGAAATAAACCGGTGAATAGGTTTTAATCAATTATGTTTTATAAATAACGTCCAGTACAAAAATACTGCCTAAGAACTAACCGAAAGTAGGAAAGTGACAAAAAACCCAAAAAGAAATGTTTGGTGACAAAATACATACCTGAAATCTACTGAAACAAATCCGCTTATACATTTAAAATTGGTTGATAGTTATTTAAGTTAGTTAATGGTTGATAGGTACGAAAAACCGAGTTTTTACCCGTAACTTAAGATTTTCGGGGGATGTATGTAAAATTTTGACAATACCTACAAGAAAAACAGAAACAGGTTCTAGGTAGGTAAGTAGATTAGTAATGATGGCGGACGCCATGTTTTGAGAATTCAAAACTGAGAAAAACAAACAGGTTGGCAACCCTGTTACAAATGGGGGGATTTTGGGGATTTTCATGCTGATATAGTGTGTGTGTGTGTTTGATTCTTTGTTCATGTGTATGTATGTATTTGTGTGCACAGCTCTTGTTGTTATTGTAGAGAAACGTTGTGCTTACAGTGCATGGATGTATGTACGTGCGGGATGTGTGCGTGTGTGTCTGAGTCTGATTCTCTGGTTATGTGTATGCATGTATATGTAGGTGTTTGTATATGTGTATGGGAGTGTGTGTGTTTGTGTGTGTGTATATGAGAGTGTGTTTTTGTATTTACTTGTATGTTTGATGGAGTAGTGGCATACAATCATTATACCCAGTAGGAAATGTGGATGGTGAAAATGTACTGAGTCGCTTTTGACTTGTCGCTTGTGCGACGTATATACATACAACTGTATGTACATTGACAAGTTATTGACAATTCCACCACAAATACACCATATCCGTTTTCTCTTCTTCTTTTACACTTACGGATAGAAGAAAACTTATTATACCAAAATTGTTACTAGAACTTTAGTGTTGACACAAAGACACTTGCTCCCATTCTGACTGCAGGATAGTTAAAAGGGATCTGTGTATTTGTGTGCATGTAGTGATTGTTAATTGATAGACTTAGGGTTGCTGTTTTGAGTTATCGTTGGTATGCTTATGTAGGGTTATTGTATGTATACATTTATGTTTGCGATCTCAGGGGAAATAATCTAATCGCTGCAGCAAGTGGCAACCCTGTTGCGAATGGAAGTGGATAGGGAATCTATTTGGTAATGTATGTATATTAGTGTCCTGCACAAGACTATTTATAAGACCTTTCAACACATGAGCGATTTTTCCAAATGCTTTACTACAGCGAAATATTCTAAAAGAATCGCTAAACAACACTGTTGACAAAACAAACAACCGAAAAAATGTCTTGCCAACAGTTTTTCTTAGCGATTCTTTTAGAATATTTCGCTGTAGTAAAGCATTTTAAAAAATCTCTCATGTCTTGAAAGGTCTTATAAATAGTCTTGTGCAGGACACTAATGTATATGTTGTTGGATTCATGTATGTGATCATATCTATTTTTGCTTTGAAGAATATCATTGCTTGTATGAATTACATCATCACTTTTGCATACATATTTACAAATGAATGTATATATGTTTTTAAGGCTATTGACGTTGCTATTCTTATGGAGATAGAAAATATTGTGTCGGCATAGGTTTTATATATGTGCAAGTGAATTTCAGATGTTAAATATTTTGAATCCAATCAGGTGGATAAGAAGAGAGAAATACAGCAAAAACTTATAGAAGCACCCACTTTCACGTGTCCCGATTTTTCTCGTACCTTTATATTGCAAACTGATGCTAGCGATTTTGTTCTGGGTGTTGCTGTGTATATGAATTTCATCATATATCGTAATACTAACAGAGAATTGTGGAAATGTGTATGTGTGTGTGAGTATGTATGTATATATATATATATATATATATATATATATATATATATATATATATATATATATATATATATATATATATATGAATTTTATTATATTTCGTAATAAATTAGATTTGATGACTACTACGCGATTCTCATATAAAGTATATAAGTAGAAGAAATAATGCAGATTGTCATCAGTCTGCTCTGATATCTCAACAAGTGACAACCGAAAACAAAATTTCTAAAGTGCTTTAAATCCAAAAACTATAAAAGTGCTAGAACTAACTACTGTTTCTTAAACAAGTTTATAGTGTATAAAAAATAATTAAATAAATTGTTAATGACTGAATTAAATTGTTTATAAATAAAATAATTAAATAAATTGTTTATAAATAAAATAATTAAATTAATTAATAAACAAATAAATAATTAAATAAAATGAATACTACAAGTTGTACCATCTGCAATAAATCTTTATGACTCAAAAAGACTAAATCAGCATATGGAAACGAACTCATATGTTAACCAATCAAAGGCTGTCCTTGGAACTAGTAAGCTAAATCTTCAAAACAAATATTGTGAGGATTGTGATGAGATGATCCCATCAAATGGTTATATTGCTCATGTCAGAAACACAAAATACAAAAACAGTTGTCAGCAAGAACGGGTTGGAGATTTTCTCACTAAGAGAGCAAGCAACTTCAATGGGAGGGTGGAGACATATATCCTCCTCAACAAAAATGTGGGTGTCTTGTTTCCGGAGGAGTTTCTGAAATCTGCCAAGAGCTCCATAGTACAACATGTTCATATTAATCTCTTATTGCTCCAGTCCAATGAAAACTTCCACTATGTACTCATCAAGGATATATCAAAGTAAGTTTCATTATTATGTTTTTTAGCGAAATGTGTTTTCATCTCTATTTAAAAAGTTTCTTCTTAGGGCCAATTTCACCAACTTATTTAAATATCAATTCATATTTAAAAACAATTTTTCCATACAAAAATTAATCAAAATCGACATCTAAATATGAATTGATATTTAAATAAAGTTGGTGAAATTGGCCCTTATTGTTATATTTATTTACATACTATTTTATTTTCTATATTTTCTTCAGACTTCTTCGTTCCTGCATAACATCACATGTTAATAAGATCCTGATATGCAACACCTGTCTATATTATACACATGATGATTATGTGTGTAATCATCATAAAAATGTTTGCGGGCAAAAAAGTCATCAGAATGCCCGAAGATGAATCTATTATCAAGTTTAAGAAGTACTACAAACAGTTAGATGTACCACTTGTAACCTGCGCAGACTTTAAGAGAAAATAATTTATATAGGAATTATATTGGTGCAGATTCGGCAAATGTATTTATCAAAAAAATAGTTGAAGATTGTACAGATATTTATCTAAATTATTTACTTAAAGTTAAGAAAATATTCATAACGCCAATAGAAATAGCTCAATATAATAATACAAAAAAATTTTCATATATGTAAGAAAATATTAAATAACGATAAAGTTAGAGATCATTGTCATCTTACGGGTAATTATCGTGGGGCAGCTCACAGCGAATGTAATTTGAATTATAAAACACCTTTGTTTATACCTGTTATCTTTCATAATCTTTCAGCATATGATATGCACCTATTTTTCAAAGAACTTTCTACTATAAAATATGCCACAATAAAAGTGATTCCCCAGAACGCAGAGCGTTTTATTTCCCTTTCAATTTTCATAAGTTTAGATGAAAAATATGGATTCGAAATAAGATTTATAGACTCGTTTAGATTTATGGCTTCGAGTTTAGATACGTTAGCTAAAAATCTTGATAGCAATGATTTTAATACTATTCGATCATGTTTCGTTGATGAAGCTCATTTTAACCTGATTAGAAGAAAGTGTGTATTTCCTACTCTTACATGGATTCCATGACTAAGTTTAAGGAAACTAAACTCTCTAGTATAGAAGATTTCTTCAATATTCTAACGAATAAAGAATGTGATGTAGTCGAGCAGGAACATGCTCAAAAAATATGGAAGGAGTTTAATTGTAATTGTTCAGCCAACAGCAGTATGTCAGGTCTGTGTCTAGTCACAAATAAGTCCAAATAATGTCGTCTATGTCTGGAGACAATCTAATTAGTGTTTATAAAAATGCACTTAAATTGATTAGCCATGATGTTTCAACATAGTTCGCATTCCAGGGAGAGCACGCGATCTTTCCTCATCATTCCCTAGTTGTCTATACTTTTCTTCAATGCCACCAATCCTATTAAGGCACTGTAATATACCGCCCCCAAAAAACCGTTCACAGTCGCGATCAAGAAGGTCAAATTTGCCCATTGCCGTGCCCATCGTGACCCCACGTCCACCATTATCCCCCACATTAGAGTTAGTCCTGCCAACAGATGCAGACCTTGCTGCAGCATACGAAACCCCCCTCACAGTTCCTGATATGGATGGAGGTGTCCTTGTAATCACAGTATTGCTTACTCTCTTCGAAGCTAGTTTGTTCACCATCTGTATCCGTTTTGGACACTCTTTGGAACTAGCAACATGCTGGTCACTTCCGCAGTTCACACACTTGATCGGAATGCCTACTCGCTTCACGGCCTGTCCCGTAACAGGGTCCGTCAAAACCACCTCTGCATCATTTTCCCCTTTTGGAGGAACAGGACATTTGGCCGGCCCATGTGAGCCTCCACACTTCACACATCTAAAAGGCATATTGCAGTTTTTCGCAATGTGCCCAAAGCGTTGACAGCTGTAGCACTGTACAACATCACGGCGAACATGTTTCGCCATCTCTACTCTACAGTGTAGTATATACCGTATAGTACGGAATTTCTTCATATCCGACCCTCTTACCAGCTGAAAGAGTCACCTATCGACTCCTAGTCCGTGGAGACCTACAATTCTACAATCAGTCTGGAGGTCCTCCATATACTCCAAAACCTCCTCACTATCGAAAGAGTCCGATAGACCCTTTATGACCACCGAAATTGGTCTTAATGCTTTTGGGATGTGAGTGTAATAACTTACACCCTCCTCCGCAAGCATAATCTTTAATTTTTCGAAGTCTTCCAAGGTGCAGACCCCTATATTTACTACATCTTTACCGAGAATCTTGATATTGTGTTCTCGGTGATCCAATATTTTATTCAGTTTCATACTTACATCCTTAATATTGATGTTGTAAGTGGTGACAACTGGAACACTCTTACTTTTAACTCCTTTTACCTCTTCTGGCAACTTTGTTGATTTCACATCCTCTTTCTGTGCATTTTGCTGCAACACGGCACATCATCGTTCATGGATATAACATCTTCCTTATTACTTGTACTGGAAGAAGTATTTTCCTTGCTAACCTCCACATCAGCAACATCAAGATCCATAATACCAGCATCAGCTTTTTCTGGCTTACTTATAAACGGCATTCAGCTTCTGTAAGCACACGTACCTTCGCTGTTTTGGCCTCTTCACTTCAACGGCATTAGAAGTGGTTCCCGTCAAACGCTCCAATTCTTCAATTCTCTTAAGTGAACCTTCAAGCTTGTCACTTAATTCTGCTATTGTCCTTCTAGCAAGCTTTAATTCAGCAGCTTCGTCGTCTGATGAAATATCACACACAATACGCGACATTTTTTGTGCGAATTTGTTTTCGTCATCCGCCATTTCTTCGTTTTGAGCACATGTATATATTCTGGTTTCAATAAAGTAGTTTTTTTTAAATGATGATTTTTTGAATGCTGCCTTCTCAAGCACAAATCACAAACATGTGAAAAAGCTTTTGAAAGTCAGTTGAATTTATCTCCGTTGTTTGTTTTTTTGTATATATAATAAACACTTCGCTTGAGCACTGTTAACAACTTTTTTCTTCTTTCTTTCTTTCTTCACAATCTCCATTATTTATTTTACCTATATTTGTACTTTATATGAGAAATGCGTAGTAGTCATCAAATCTAATTTATTACGACACATGATGAAATTCATATATACACACACACACACACACACATATATATATATATATATATATATATATATATATATATATATATATATATATATATATATATATAAATACTCTCCAAAAGCTATTTCTTATAATTGTTACATTAAAGTAAAACATACTGAAATAAAAATACCACTACCCCTATTCAAAAGCTCTTCTTATCCACCTGATTGGATTCAAAATATTTAACATCTGAAATTCACTTGCACATATATAAAACCTATGCCGACACAATATTTTCTATCTCCATAAAAATAGCAACGTCAATAGCCTTAAAAACATATATACATTCATTTGTAAATATGTATGCAAAAGTGATGATGTAATTCATACAAGTAATGATATTCTTCAAAGCAAAAATAGATAAGATCACATACATGAATCCAACAACATATACATTAGTGTCCTGCATAAGACTATTTATAAGACCTTTCAAGACATGAGAGATTTTTTAAAATGCTTTACTACAGCGAAATATTCTAAAAGAATCGCTAAGAAAAACTGTTGGCAAGACATTTTTTTCGATTATTCGTCTTGTCAACAGTGTTGTTTAGCGATTCTTTTAGAATATTTCGGTGTAGTAAAGCATTTGAAAAAATCGCTCATGTCTTGAAAGGTCTTATAAATACTCTTGTGCAGGACACTAATATACATACATTACCAAATACATTCCCTATCCACTTCCATTCGCAACAGGGTTGCCACTTTCTGAAGCTATTAGATTATTTCCCCTGAGATCGCAAACATAAATGTATACATACAATAACCCTACATAAGCATACCAACGATAACTCAAAACAGCAACCCTAAGTCTATCAATTAACAATCATTACATGCACACAAATACACAGATCCCTTGTAACTACCCTGCAGTCAGACTGGGAGCAAGTGCCTTTGTGTCAACACTAAAGTTCTACTAACAATTTTGGTATAATAAGTTTTCTTCTATCCGTCAGTATAAAAGAAGAAGAGAAAACAGATATGGTGTATTTGTGCTGGAATTGTCAATAACTCGTCAATATACATACATTTGTATGTACGTCAGCAGTTAGATACTGCCGGTTCTATGACAATTAAAATTGTCAAATTTGGGTAATTAAAATTGAAAATTTTGTAATTTATGGGAAAATTTAGGTAATTAAAGTCAAGTGTGTGAACTGACGAGGGTACTCGATGGTTTGTAGATGTATATGTATGTGATGATGATGTTTTGTTTTTTGATTTTTTTGTTTGTCAAGTGGTTGCAGCAGGTTTATGGATTTAGAGTGCAATGTTTTTTTTTTAAGTGAGAGTATGCATAGAGAAAATGTTGCCTTAGTTTTTTGTAATATTCTTTTTAGCTGGTGGAGATGGAAGGGTATTTTGGAAAGAAAGAAATTATTTATGCTTGTAGGATATCAATGAATGTTTTTGTTGTTGGTTTTGTTTTAGTTTGATTTTGTACGTATGTTTTTGTTTTAATTTTGAATTGAAGTGTGATTTTTTTGTCAAGTGGTTGCAGCAAGTTTATGGTGTGTGTGGGTGTGCATAGAGAAAATGTTGCTTTAGTTTTTTTATTTTCTTTTTTTGATAGTGACAATGGAAGGTTATTTTAGAAGACCTTATGTATGCTTGTGGGAAATCTATGAATGTTTTTTGTTGTTGGTTCTATTTAGTTTAATTTTCCTACTTCCTATGTTTAAAGGGTTTGAAGAGATGAATAAAATATGTAATTTATGAGAAACGAACTTACTTGAAGGTTGGAGAAATTGAAGTGTAAGATATTTAGGATTGTCAAAGGGAATTAGAGATGCGTGATCATGGGAGCCAACGTTATGCTCATGCATGTGTATTTGTGTATGTTTGTACAATAACTTGAGCGTTGGCAGATGGGTAAGTAGTCGTATATGTATATAAAAATGCGAGTGTGTAATGCCGAGTACACATCTGGCATTTCTTGTGTTATAATCATTTTTTAAAATGTGTACAACGTCTTTCACGTTATGTTTTTTTTTATAGGGAAAGCAATACCACACAACAAGAAAAAAATTCAAAAATGACAAATGTTGGCACTAGTACACACTGTTGCGATGTTACAAAATATCATAGTATGTACTCGGAATTTGTTTTTTTTGTAATATTCTTTTTAGCTGATGGAGATGAAAGGGTATTTATAGAAAGAAATTATGTATGCTGGTGAGATATTAGTGTTTTTGTTGTTGGTTTTATTTAGTTTTATTTATTTTTTGTTTTTTTGTGCAAAGAGGCTGACATTTGTCAAACAAACCATACAGACTTATATACATACATACTTACTTACTATATACATATGCATGTTGTAACAATGTAAGAATAGAACGTAATTCGTATAAATTGAGATGTTCTCTAATCTAGCAGCAAGTACAGCATTGTATCTAGCAAGTACATCATCGTATAAAATCCTAAAAAATATATATTATACATTCTATAAATTATTAAAATGGACACATTAAACAGCAGCCCAATTTTAGTATCTTTGAACAGCTCACAAACTCATCCAGCGACATTTGTGAGATTGTTCTCCAGAAATCAGGAAGAGGTAACCGTAAGCCCTCTGTCAATAGAGCTTTTGTACGACGATTTGCCTCCTAATATATCCATTAGAGATATTTTTGAGAACGAGATAGATGAATGTGATGTCATTCCAAACAACCAAATGGCATACTTCTACAATGAAAACTTCCAAAAGGAAGATGAAAAGTTTATGGTAGATGAAGAGGGCGATGCTTTCTTGGCAACATTTAACTATATGCCAGAAGATGTAGACGATTTAACTGCAATATTCATGCAAGACGAAGAGGGGGATGCATTATTGGCGGCCTTAAATTTAAGATTTTAATTTGATTATTTTTTAAACATAAATTCAAATTAGTTTACTTAAAACGTAAAAAATGTGTAAACAGATTTTTTTAATGTCGTTTTTTCACATTTGTATCTGTCCTTGTACAAACCATATACATATAAATAAATGATTGAACCAAATTTTGTATATTTTTAATCTACATATTTATTTTAAAGAAATATCGTAAATATATGTATGTTGCAACAATGTAAGAAAAGAAAATTAAAATGAATTGTTTAGTTATTTTCCTGATAAAGTAAATATGCATTTCTTAAGGCACAAATTCCATAATTGTGATAGCTGCAGTAAAAATATTCCGGATGTTTAAGTTGTATTTGCTTAAAGTTGATGCAGCCAATATCCTCAATGTTGAAAACTCTAAGTTGAAGTAGTTTTTCAAACCATTTCTTCTTTTCCACACCGTTAACATAGATTGAAGAATGTTTTAAATTGGATTTTAAAAATTTTACAACACTCTTAAATGATATTGATCCGTCATTCCAATTCATATTGTTACGTTTTTCTCTCTATAAAAACGCTTTTCCGTAGATCCGAAGACTTGCAAATGAACACAAGAGCCGAGTGTAGTAATTAGGGTTAAGAATGATACAAGTTTTATTTACAAATACACATACAAATACACAAATTACTCAAGAGCTTAAATACACTAATACAACTTAAACTAATAAATTACACACAGATATTCACAACTGGTTACCACTGCGCCTTCCTCGCTGTAGTTTACGCACGTTTCTTAGCTGGCTGCGCAAGTAATCACGTGACACCTCTTTGTCTGCTACTCGTCACTTACGAGACTCTCTCTGCCGTCACTCACAGTTGATACACCAATACCTCTTTGTCTGCTGCTTGTCACACACGGCACTCACTCTGCCGACACTCACAGTTGATACACCAATAAAGACTCACTGGCTTTAATTACACCCTTATACACGTCTATTCGCTGCGCTGTTCCCTTTACTCCAGTCGACACGATAGACTCCACAATAATCTCAATTCCACGACAGACTATTATTAATTCACAACTTAATTATCAACTGACTAACGAGTTCTTAACTTCACTACTTTCTGATTAGCACTAACTATAACTGTTCGCGACTGACTTACAACTGCAACTCACTCTCTCATTGGATGCGTCACCTCTATTTATATTTCACAGAAATTCCACTAGAAGTTTCAAGCAATGTCTAGACGATCATTATCATCTTATATGCTGCCTAATTAAGTTCATGTGGTAACTATGTACATACATGTGTATATGCGTACGTGTGTACATCATTAACTAAGCAACACACAGTGGTTGTTTATCTTTTGCTTTTCGTTTGAATTGGCATGTATATATGTGTACAAATATGTGAATCTTCTTAATAAGCAGACGCTTTTTGTTGTTGCTTTTGCTTGTTTAATCAAGCTAGGCATGCTTATTTAGTTGTTGGCTACTTTCTAGACTATTCTTTGCTTTGACCCTGTAGGAATATTTTCGCGTAGCATTTACATTAACCCTGTTAGAATATTTTTGTGTAATGCTGCTTAACATTGTTGACGGCTATTTTCGTAACACTGCCGCCCACTTAAGCCTATTCGTCCCTTTCTTTCTTCGTTTTCTATACGCCTTGTAGTTACGCTCGAGACGACTACCTCTTCCATATTTGTAGGCTTTAGTTCTGGGGCTGCCTCGTTTCTCAACTGGAACTTGTATTGCGATGCGCTGGAGGCGACTACTTCGTTGACATTTGTGGCCCCTGGTACTGACTCTGCTTCCTGTTTCCAATACAGCTTGCCTTACCTTGTGCTGAAGATGACAAGTTCTTCCACATTTGCAGCCCATGGTACTGAATCTGCCTGGTATTTCCACTACAGCTTGCCTTGCCGTACGCTGTAGATGACAACTCCTTCCACATTTATGGCCTTTGGCTCTGACTCTACCTTGTGCCTTGACTAGAGCTTGCCTTACCATTCCACATTTATGGCCCTTGGCTCTCACTCTACTTTGTCCCTTGACTAGAGTTTGCCTTACCACATGCTTGAGGTTCTTTATAGAAGTTGTCTTCTTCTTCCTGACTGCTTTTTTGCTACGCGCTTTGTATGCGGTGGCATTTTCTTTACCCTGAGCAAGCGATACCATTGCACCCATAGCTTGCATAGCTTGTTTCTCTGTTTCACAGACCACATGTACATCTTCTACGTCACAAGCTTCATTTTCTTTGCTGAAAACTTCTTGCTCACGTCCAACTTGTTGACACTGTCCACTGCTCATTTCATCTTCTGCCTTCACTCTTTGGTCAACGTTTTCCTCTTTGCCAGAAATGTCATCGAAGCCAGTATCCTTTTCGTCAGAGTTACTGACTTGCATTTCTACATCACATGCCCGTCTTTGAATGGCCTCAGAAATTTCTTGAAGTTTCTTATATGTGGCCTTTATCGCTCTAGAAGACTCCTGAAGTCTCTCATCCATTTGGCCTAGAAGCTTGTCATCGTTTGCCTCCATTTTCTCATTGCTTGATCTAGAAGTTTCTTGAAGCATTGTTTCCATTTTAATCATCATAGCAGCAAACATTGCACCAATGTCTGTACTGGTTGCTGCTGTACGAGTGCATACCTCAATTTCTTCTTCTTCATCGAACTCATAGCTTTCTATGTCGATGTTGCGCCGCTGGAACTCTTCCAACAATCTTTTCTGTAGTTCGACCTTATTACCAGTTGTCGTCAATTCCCTCTTACTCAACTCTCGCTTGAGTTGCTCCACGTTAAGCTCTTGAAATTTCATCTCTCCTCAAAAACCAATTACTACGTTTAATCTTTTCGAACGGATGTGGTTTCGTTCACGTTTAACCTTTTCAAACGTGTGAGGTTCTCCTTTTCGTATCACTCTTACTTACGTTTAACCCTTTTTAAACGTATCGCTTGTATATGCAAATCCCACTTCTGACACCAAAATGTTACGTTTTTCTCTCTATAAAAACGCTTTTCCGTAGATCCGAAGATTTGCAAATGAATACAAGAGCCGAGTGTAGTAATTAGGGTTAAGAATGATACAAGTTTTATTTACAAATACACTTATACTAAATTACTCAAGAGCTTAAATACACTAATACAACTTAAACTAATAAATTACACACAGATATTCACAACTGGTTACCACTGCGCCTTCCTCGCTGTAGTTTACGCACGTTTCTTAGCTGGCTGCGCAAGTAATCACGTGACACCTCTTTGTCTGCTACTCGTCACTTACGAGACTCTCTCTGCCGTCACTCACAGTTGATACACCAATACCTCTTTGTCTGCTGCTTGTCACACACGGCACTCACTCTGCCGACACTCACAGTTGATACACCAATAAAGACTCACTGGCTTTACTTACACCCTTATACACGTCTATTCGCTGCGCTGTTCCCTTTACTCCAGTCGACACGATAGACTCCACAATAATCTCAATTCCACGACAGACTATTATTAATTCACAACTTAATTATCAACTGACTAACGAGTTCTTAACTTCACTACTTTCTGATTAGCACTAACTATAACTGTTCGCGACTGACTTACAACTGCAACTCACTCTCTCATTGGATGCGTCACCTCTATTTATATTTCACAGAAATTCCACTAGAAGTTTCAAGCAATGTCTAGACGATCATTATCATCTGATATGCTGCCTAATTAAGTTCATGTGGTAACTATGTACATACATGTGTATATGCGTACGTGTGTACATCATTAACTAAGCAACGCACGGTGGTGGTTTATCTTTTGCTTTTCGTTTGAATTGGCATGTATGTATGTGTACAAATATGTGAATCTTCTTAATAAGCAGACGCTTTTTGTTGTTGTTGCTTTTGCTTGTTTAATCAAGCTAGGCATGCTTATTTAGTTGTTGGCTACTTTCTAGACTATTCTTTGCTTTGACCCTGTAGGAATATTTTCGCTTAGCATTTACATTAACCCTGTTAGAATATTTTTGTGTAATGCTGCTTAACATTGTTGACGGCTATTTTCGTAACACTGCCGCCCACTTAAGCCTATTCGTCCCTTTCTTTCTTCGTTTTCTATACGCCTTGTAGTTACGCTCGAGACGACTACCTCTTCCATATTTGTAGGCTTTAGTTCTGGCGCTGCCTCGTTTCTCAACTGGAACTTGTATTGCGATGCGCTGGAGGCGACTACTTCGTTGACATTTGTGGCCCCTGGTACTGACTCTGCTTCCTGTTTCCAATACAGCTTGCCTTACCTTGTGCTGAAGATGACAAGTTCTTCCACATTTGCAGCCCATGGTACTGAATCTGCCTGGTATTTCCACTACAGCTTGCTTTGCCGTACGCTGTAGATGACAACTCCTTCCACATTTATGGCCTTTGGCTCTGACTCTACCTTGTGCCTTGACTAGAGCTTGCCTTACCATTCCACATTTATGGCCCTTGGCTCTCTATCTACTTTGTCCCTCGACTAGAGTTTGCCTTACCACATGCTTGAGGTTCTTTATAGAAGTTGTCTTCTTCTTCCTGACTGCTTTTATGCTACGCGCTTTGTATGCGGTGGCATTTTCTTTACCCTGAGCAAGCGATACCATTTCACCCATAGCTTGCATAGCTTATTTCTCTGTTTCACAGACCACATGTACATCTTCTACGTCACTAGCTTCATTTTCTTTGCTGAAAACTTCTTGCTCACGTCCAACTTGTTGACACTGTCCACTGCTCATTTCATCTTCTGCCTTCAGTCTTTGGTCAACGTTTTCCTCTTTGCCAGAAATGTCATCCAAGCCAGTATCCTTTTCGTCAGATTTACTGACTTGCATTTCTACATCACATGCCCGTCTTTGAATGGCCTCAGAAATTTCTTGAAGTTTCTCATATGTGGCCCTTATCGCTCTAGAAGACTCCTGAAGTCTCTCATCCATTTGGCCTAGAAGCTTGTCATTGTTTGCCTCCATTTTCTCATTGCTTGCTCTAGAAGTTTCTTGAAGCATTGTTTCCATTTTAATCATCATAGCAGCAAACATTGCACCAATGTCTGTACTGGTTGCTGCTGTACGAGTACATACCTCAATTTCTTCTTTTTCATCGAACTCATAGCTTTCTATGTCGATGTTGTGCCGCTGGAACTCTTCCAACAATCTTTTCTGTAGTTCGACCTTATTACCAGTTGTCGTCAATTCCCTCTTACTCATCTCTCGCTTGAGTTGCTCCACGTTAAGCTCTTGAAATTTCATCTCTCCTCAAAAACCAATTACTACGTTTAATCTTTTCGAACGGATGTGGTTTCGTTCACGTTTAACCTTTTCAAACGTGTGAGGTTCTCCTTTTCGTATCACTCTTACTTACGTTTAACCCTTTTTAAACGTATCGCTTGTATATGCAAATCCCACTTCTGACACCAAAATGTTACGTTTTTCTCTCTATAAAAACGCTTTTCCGTAGATCCGAAGATTTGCAAATGAATACAAGAGCCGAGTGTAGTAATTAGGGTTAAGAATGATACAAGTTTTATTTACAAATACACTTATACTAAATTACTCAAGAGCTTAAATACACTAATACAACTTAAACTAATAAATTACACACAGATATTCACAACTGGTTACCACTGCGCCTTCCTCGCTGTAGTTTACGCACGTTTCTTAGCTGGCTGCGCAAGTAATCACGTGACACCTCTTTGTCTGCTACTCGTCACTTACGAGACTCTCTCTGCCGTCACTCACAGTTGATACACCAATACCTCTTTGTCTGCTGCTTGTCACACACGGCACTCACTCTGCCGACACTCACAGTTGATATACCAATAAAGACTCACTGGCTTTACTTACACCCTTATACACGTCTATTCGCTGCGCTGTTCCCTTTACTCCAGTCGACACGATAGACTCCACAATAATCTCAATTCCACGACAGACTATTATTAATACACAACTTAATTATCAACTGACTAACGAGTTCTTAACTTCACTACTTTCTGATTAGCACTAACTATAACTGTTCGCGACTGACTTACAACTGCAACTCACTCTCTCATTGGATGCGTCACCTCTATTTATATTTCACAGAATTTCCACTAGAAGTTTCAAGCAATGTCTAGACGATCATTATCATCTTATATGCTGCCTAATTAAGTTCATGTGGTAACTATGTACATACATGTGTATATGCGTACGTGTGTACATCATTAACTAAGCAACACACGGTGGTTGTTTATCTTTTGCTTTTCGTTTGAATTGGCATGTATGTATGTGTACAAATATGTGAATCTTCTTAATAAGCAGACGCTTTTTGTTGTTGTTGCTTTTGCTTGTTTAATCAAGCTAGGCATGCTTATTTAGTTGTTGGCTACTTTCTAGACTATTCTTTGCTTTGACCCTGTAGGAATATTTTCGCTTAGCATTTACATTAACCCTGTTAGAATATTTTTGTGTAATGCTGCTTAACATTGTTGACGGCTATTTTCGTAACACTGCCGCCCACTTAAGCCTATTCGTCCCTTTCTTTCTTCGTTTTCTATACGCCTTGTAGTTACGCTCGAGACGACTACCTCTTCCATATTTGTAGGCTTTAGTTCTGGCGCTGCCTCGTTTCTCAACTGGAACTTGTATTGCGATGCGCAGGAGGCGACTACTTCGTTGACATTTGTGGCCCCTGGTACTGTCTCTGCTTCCTGTTTCCTATACAGCTTGCCTTACCTTGTGCTGAAGATGACAAGTTCTTCCACATTTGCAGCCCATGGTACTGAATCTACCTGGTATTTCCACTACAGCTTGCCTTGCCGTACGCTGTAGATGACAACTCCTTCCACATTTATGGCCTTTGGCTCTGACTCTACCTTGTGCCTTGACTAGAGCTTGCCTTACCGTTCCACATTTATGGCCCTTGGCTCTCACTCTACTTTATCCCTCGACTAGAGTTTGCCTTACCACATGCATGAGGTTCTTTATAGAAGTTGTCTTCTTCTTCCTGACTGCTTTTATGCTACGCGCTTTGTATGCGGTAGCATTTTCTTTACCCTGAGCAAGCGATACCATTTCACCCATAGCTTGCATAGCTTGTTTCTCTCTTTCACAGACCACATGTACATCTTCTACGTCACTAGCTTCATTTTCTTTGCTGAAAACTTCTTGCTCACGTCCAACTTGTTGACACTGTCCACTGCTCATTTCATCTTCTGCCTTCAGTCTTTGGTCAACGTTTTCCTCTTTGCTAGAAATGTCATCCAAGCCAGTATCCTTTTCGTCAGATTTACTGACTTGCATTTCTACATCACATGCCCGTCTTTGAATGGCCTCAGAAATTTCTTGAAGTTTCTCATATGTGGCCCTTATCGCTCTAGAAGACTCCTGAAGTCTCTCATCCATTTGGCCTAGAAGCTTGTCATTGTTTGCCTCCATTTTCTCATTGCTTGCTCTAGAAGTTTCTTGAAGCATTGTTTCCATTTTAATCATCATAGCAGCAAACATTGCACCAATGTCTGTACTGGTTGCTGCTGTACGAGTACATACCTCAATTTCTTCTTTTTCATCGAACTCATAGCTTTCTATGTCGATGTTGTGCCGCTGGAACTCTTCCAACAATCTTTTCTGTAGTTCGACCTTATTACCAGTTGTCGTCAATTCCCTCTTACTCAACTCTCGCTTGAGTTGCTCCACGTTAAGCTCTTGAAATTTCATCTCTCCTCAAAAACCAATTACTACGTTTAATCTTTTCGAACGGATGTGGTTTCGTTCACGTTTAACCTTTTCAAACGTGTGAGGTTCTCCTTTTCGTATCACTCTTACTTACGTTTAACCCTTTTTAAACGTATCGCTTGTATATGCAAATCCCACTTCTGACACCAAAATGTTACGTTTTTCTCTCTATAAAAACGCTTTTCCGTAGATCCGAAGATTTGCAAATGAATACAAGAGCCGAGTGTAGTAATTAGGGTTAAGAATGATACAAGTTTTATTTACAAATACACTTATACTAAATTACTCAAGAGCTTAAATACACTAATACAACTTAAACTAATAAATTACACACAGATTTTCACAACTGGTTACCACTGCGCCTTCCTCGCTGTAGTTTACGCACGTTTCTTAGCTGGCTGCGCAAGTAATCACGTGACACCTCTTTGTCTGCTACTCGTCACTTACGAGACTCTCTCTGCCGTCACTCACAGTTGATACACCAATACCTCTTTGTCTGCTGCTTGTCACACACGGCACTCACTCTGCCGACACTCACAGTTGATATACCAATAAAGACTCACTGGCTTTACTTACACCCTTATACACGTCTATTCGCTGCGCTGTTCCCTTTACTCCAGTCGACACGATAGACTCCACAATAATCTCAATTCCACGACAGACTATTATTAATACACAACTTAATTATCAACTGACTAACGAGTTCTTAACTTCACTACTTTCTGATTAGCACTAACTATAACTGTTCGCGACTGACTTACAACTGCAACTCACTCTCTCATTGGATGCGTCACCTCTATTTATATTTCACAGAATTTCCACTAGAAGTTTCAAGCAATGTCTAGACGATCATTATCATCTTATATGCTGCCTAATTAAGTTCATGTGGTAACTATGTACATACATGTGTATATGCGTACGTGTGTACATCATTAAATAAGCAACACACGGTGGTTGTTTATCTTTTGCTTTTCGTTTGAATTGGCATGTATGTATGTGTACAAATATGTGAATCTTCTTAATAAGCAGACGCTTTTTGTTGTTGTTGCTTTTGCTTGTTTAATCAAGCTAGGCATGCTTATTTAGTTGTTGGCTACTTTCTAGACTATTCTTTGCTTTGACCCTGTAGGAATATTTTCGCTTAGCATTTACATTAACCCTGTTAGAATATTTTTGTGTAATGCTGCTTAACATTGTTGACGGCTATTTTCGTAACACTGCCGCCCACTTAAGCCTATTCGTCCCTTTCTTTCTTCGTTTTCTATACGCCTTGTAGTTACGCTCGAGACGACTACCTCTTCCATATTTGTAGGCTTTAGTTCTGGCGCTGCCTCGTTTCTCAACTGGAACTTGTATTGCGATGCGCAGGAGGCGACTACTTCGTTGACATTTGTGGCCCCTGGTACTGTCTCTGCTTCCTGTTTCCTATACAGCTTGCCTTACCTTGTGCTGAAGATGACAAGTTCTTCCACATTTGCAGCCCATGGTACTGAATCTACCTGGTATTTCCACTACAGCTTGCCTTGCCGTACGCTGTAGATGACAACTCCTTCCACATTTATGGCCTTTGGCTCTGACTCTACCTTGTGCCTTGACTAGAGCTTGCCTTACCGTTCCACATTTATGGCCCTTGGCTCTCACTCTACTTTATCCCTCGACTAGAGTTTGCCTTACCACATGCATGAGGTTCTTTATAGAAGTTGTCTTCTTCTTCCTGACTGCTTTTATGCTACGCGCTTTGTATGCGGTAGCATTTTCTTTACCCTGAGCAAGCGATACCATTTCACCCATAGCTTGCATAGCTTGTTTCTCTCTTTCACAGACCACATGTACATCTTCTACGTCACTAGCTTCATTTTCTTTGCTGAAAACTTCTTGCTCACGTCCAACTTGTTGACACTGTCCACTGCTCATTTCATCTTCTGCCTTCAGTCTTTGGTCAACGTTTTCCTCTTTGCTAGAAATGTCATCCAAGCCAGTATCCTTTTCGTCAGATTTACTGACTTGCATTTCTACATCACATGCCCGTCTTTGAATGGCCTCAGAAATTTCTTGAAGTTTCTCATATGTGGCCCTTATCGCTCTAGAAGACTCCTGAAGTCTCTCATCCATTTGGCCTAGAAGCTTGTCATCGTTTGCCTCCATTTTCTCATTGCTTGCTCCAGAAGTTTCTTGAAGCATTGTTTCCATTTTAATCATCATAGCAGCAAACATTGCTCCAATGTCTGTACTGGTTGCTGCTGTACGAGTGCATACCTCAATTTCTTCTTTTTCATCGAACTCATAGCTTTCTATGTCGATGTTGCGCTGCTGGAACTCTTCCAACAATCTTTTCTGTAGTTCGACCTTATTACCAGTTGTCGTCAATTCCCTCTTACTCAACTCTCGCTTGAGTTGCTCCACGTTAAGCTCTTGAAATTTCATCTCTCCTCAAAAACCAATTACTACGTTTAATCTTTTCGAACGGATGTGGTTTCGTTCACGTTTAACCTTTTCAAACGTGTGAGGTTCTGCTTTTCGTATCACTCTTACTTACGTTTAACCCTTTTTAAACGTATCGCTTGTATATGCAAATCCCACTTCTGACACCAAAATGTTACGTTTTTCTCTCTATAAAAACGCTTTTCCGTAGATCCGAAGATTTGCAAATGAATACAAGAGCCGAGTGTAGTAATTAGGGTTAAGAATGATACAAGTTTTATTTACAAATACACTTATACTAAATTACTCAAGAGCTTAAATACACTAATACAACTTAAACTAATAAATTACACACAGATTTTCACAACTGGTTACCACTGCGCCTTCCTCGCTGTAGTTTACGCACGTTTCTTAGCTGGCTGCGCAAGTAATCACGTGACACCTCTTTGTCTGCTACTCGTCACTTACGAGACTCTCTCTGCCGTCACTCACAGTTGATACACCAATACCTCTTTGTCTGCTGCTTGTCACACACGGCACTCACTCTGCCGACACTCACAGTTGATATACCAATAAAGACTCACTGGCTTTACTTACACCCTTATACACGTCTATTCGCTGCGCTGTTCCCTTTACTCCAGTCGACACGATAGACTCCACAATAATCTCAATTCCACGACAGACTATTATTAATACACAACTTAATTATCAACTGACTAACGAGTTCTTAACTTCACTACTTTCTGATTAGCACTAACTATAACTGTTCGCGACTGACTTACAACTGCAACTCACTCTCTCATTGGATGCGTCACCTCTATTTATATTTCACAGAATTTCCACTAGAAGTTTCAAGCAATGTCTAGACGATCATTATCATCTTATATGCTGCCTAATTAAGTTCATGTGGTAACTATGTACATACATGTGTATATGCGTACGTGTGTACATCATTAACTAAGCAACACACGGTGGTTGTTTATCTTTTGCTTTTCGTTTGAATTGGCATGTATGTATGTGTACAAATATGTGAATCTTCTTAATAAGCAGACGCTTTTTGTTGTTGTTGCTTTTGCTTGTTTAATCAAGCTAGGCATGCTTATTTAGTTGTTGGCTACTTTCTAGACTATTCTTTGCTTTGACCCTGTAGGAATATTTTCGCTTAGCATTTACATTAACCCTGTTAGAATATTTTTGTGTAATGCTGCTTAACATTGTTGACGGCTTTTTTCGTAACAATATGATGAAAGTTTCTTGTTAGCCAATTCGCTTCTCTTTGTTTTGCTATTGATAATCTTTTGATGTTAAACAGTGGTTTAATAATAAAATTTATGTGCTCCTTATTGTTAAAAACAATTGATATTTCTTTTGCAATGAAGATGTTTGAATTGGATTTAAATCTTTGCATATCAATGAAAACTTTATCCCCAATCATCTTATTTTTTCATTTACATTATATTACGAACTTGACCTTTTAAGGGTATGTATTCTATTATGCGATCGTGGATGAGAATGCAAAAAGCTGATGTATCGGTAGGAATATTGGAGTCCGTTTCAATTTCAATTTTTATATCAACAGGACCATTAGAGAGGGCTTCGTTTTGATGACTAACATCTACTACCACTATCGGCACACTATTTTTAAATTCTTGAGCAGTACCGATGGCATACCGATCGTTTTTAAATTTTATATTTAGATCATCATATGGGTACGATTCGGAATTCAAATGCACTTTTAAGTTGTTTAGAATACAGTCAACAAACTTATTTTCTTGTTGAAATGCAATCAACACAAAACGTTGTCGTTCTCTATTTGCAGCCAATTTAACATTCCATATATAGCTAGTTCCTGTATTTAGTTGAGGATTAATGTGACAATCCCAACTGCGAAATGCCATAGGTATAGAAGCACCACTGTTAATAATTTTAATCATATTCAATTTGCTCATGCGGAATTCTCCATGATATGTTTGAGATACTAATTTTTGGTTTGTCAGTAGCAACAGTTGAGTATACGAGTTTTTAATCGTTCTTACTACGTAAGAGAACCAATTCATGTTTACCGCTGAGTATAATTTTATTATAGTCTTCAGCGAAACCTAAAAATAGTTTCAGTGGTACATAGAAATTAAAGTGTCCATTTGAAATATCCAAATCATCGAGTTTGTTCCATCCTGCATTGTACAAGCCAACACTTTCTGTTGGTGATAAGGAAAAAAAATTTTTTAGGCTGCTTGTAATCGCTAAATGTCTTGTATGATCAATTTCTATGCCATTAAGTTCATATCGAATTTCGTCAAAGAGATGTGCCACAAAGTTATTTTTTAATTTTAGATTTAAAAATGAAGATATTTTGCTGTCATTATCATCTACAATACTTCCCTCAACATATAGCTTTCGCTGGGTAGCACATATAAGTCTTGATTTTGTATTGAAATTCGAATCTCATCGTTATTGTTGAAGGATTGTAGGTATGGTGTATATGTGTGATAGTCCTTTTTAATTATACTCTCGTCTGATTGAGGTTTTTCTAGAACATCTAGTATGTAACTCATTTCTTTGTCAACCTTAAATTGAGAGACTTCAAAAATTTTTTATTTTCTTGCGTCAAATGTTTTTTGCGTAATGATCGCTTTAATTGTGGTTTGGTTTGCAATAGTATTTTATGAGTGTATCCAATTTTATCCTTAGATTGCTTGACGTTGTATATTATCATTATTTGCTAGATCTCAAATGTATTCGTGTTGTAATTTCCTCTCCTCGGAAATTAATTAAATCACCGTTCTGATCAACTATGCGTAGAGTAAGAGAACTTATCTCTCGGCAGTTAACTGGCAAATAGATAAAATTTCGAGGAATCTCAACAATTTTATACCCTGGGGGGACATTGATCCGAAATTCATGTAATGTGTGTGCTTGTGAGTTATTCGTATATGTGTTAACCACTATACTAAATTCAACACGCAAGATATTCACGATGAAAATATTGACTGGTAGATCTGAGTAATGGTCTTGGTTAGGAGCTAGAATTTTCTTATTAAATCCAAAAAGTTTTCCAATTGTATTATCTTTGTTAACGTATATGGGATCCTTAGAGCTATTAACTCTTACTTGCATTGTATTGTTATTAGCTTCTATATCAATTTTATTTTCCGGACAATACTGCTTATAGTTATGTTTAATATAATCAACTATATCATTCAATTCATAAGATCCTATTGGTATTTTAATTACATGTTCACCAATATGAAATATATTGTTATAATCAACTACATTGGGAATGCTATTATATGAATGAAAATCAGTTAGAGCACATTCATATTCACCATCCAAACGAATAGGAGGAAAGTAATTAGCAGATAACTCAGATGAGTTTGAGCTTAGAGTAAGTGTTATTGACATTATGATTGTCTGATTACAAATAAGTGAAATTAAACACAGCACTTTGTATAAAAAGGAAGTTTATATTTTATTTAAATATATTAGATACAAATATAGACTTATATATACACTTAACTACAATATTTAATTTTTATTGATCCAAGAATTATGTTGATTTGTAAATCCTAACCATTTAACATATGCCTTCTCTCCTTTAGTTTTAAGAACTTTTTCAACTAGATATGTATTTGGATATCTAGTTCTTGAAAGTTCTTCATCATAGAATCCACCTTTAATAGGATTATCACGATAGTCTTCTAATATGTATGTGGCTGGATATGTATTTTGAACTCTTTTAATCGTAAAAATTTCTGTGGTCCAATTTGGTGTATATCCTTTTTCAAAAACATGTTTATATTTACTTATGCGCACATGATCTCCCACATTGAACTTTGATAATTTAAAAAGTTTTAAGCGGTTATATACCGTGTTTAATAATTTTTTCTCATTTTTATAGTTAACTTGAATCGGTGGCATTTTGATGGTGCGATGAATTTTTTCAATATATGTATTAATCAAGTCTTTGTAAAGGTCGAGCCAGTTATAAGACCCATTAAAGCTAAACTCTTTCCACATCATTCCTTTTAATGTTCTGTTAAGTCGTTCTACTATTGATGCTTTCATTCTGCTATATGTTGAGTAGTGATTAATGTTGTATTTATTCATCAATTTTCCAAAGTGTTTATTGAAAAACTCTTTACCGTCGTCTGTTTGCAAGTTTTTTTGGTATTCGTCCCAGTTGAAAAATACTCTGCATAGCCTGGCTTGTTTCCAATGCAGTCTTTCTTTTCAAGGGTATTGCCCAAGCAAATTTTGAAAATGTATCAATTATGGTCAGCAAAAATCGATAATCTCTATTGTCTGTAGAATAGTTCCCCATTTCAACTAAATCAGCTTGCCAAAGATCATCTATTCCTTTCATAACAACTCTTCGACGTGGAAAATTTTTTCGTGCTTGCTTATGCAGTTCATTTACTAAATTTCTTTTTGAAGTCATTATTTAACGTATTTTGAATTTTAAGGGATACGTTGAGTTCAGAGTGAGTTCATTTAAGTACTGTCGACCATCATATTTCTTACATATCCATAAATTAACTCATTTATCTTTTTAATTTCTTTTTCAAAAAATAGTTTCATACTTGAAATTTTTTCCTGAATTTCATTGAGTTTTTGACTTAAGATCATGTTGATTTCATCTCGAACCTCTTGAATTTGACTTTGCAGAAGCAATTTATTAACAACATCGTTTTCCTCCAAAGCTTTTGCCACATTTTTGATTCCTTTGTTTTGAACGTCAATATTATTAGTTTTATCCATAACGAAGCCCAGCAGCTTAGGAACATTTTTCACAAAAAAAATACCACTTGTATCATTAAGATAGTGCCCGAACTTATCGATGGACATTATTTATGCAGATAAATATTATTCTATAATGTTTGCCTCATATAATTCTTCGATAATTGAGACAATTTCGTTATTGTGATTAGTATGACCTGCAGCTTGTGATGCCAGCAATAGCCTAAGGCGATCTGCTAACTCATTAGGATCATTCCAGTATATATAGTTAGGTTTGTATCTGTTTAGTTGCATCAAACCCTCGCCCTTGTAAGGACTTTTTATTTTATGTAATGATGATGAAGTTGATGAGTTCTTTTCACTTTCTTTCTTAAACAATTTACTGATAATATGCTTATATTTATATGCTCTCGTTCTTTTGATTTGTGCATCAGGTCTATATTCTCTTTTGTATGCATTTGTGCTTACTAAGATCAGATCAGCTATTACTTAACAGATGACTTATTAGATCAGCTATCAGATCAGGTATCAGATCAGGTATCAGGTATCAGATCAGGTATAAGATCAGCTATCAGATTAGGTATTATGTATCAGATCAGGTATAACATCAGCTATCAGATCAGGTATCAGCTATTAGATCAGGTATAAGATCAGCTATCAGATCAAGTATAAGATCAGCTATCAGATCAGGTATCAGATATTAGATCAGGTAACAGATCAGCTTTCAGCTCAGGTATGGTAAGTACATTAGGAAATAAGTAGATATACTATGCGCAAGGCCAAATTAAGTACTAATGTTTTACTTTTATGTAGAGTAATTTATATCGTTATAACATAGTCGAATTGTTTTCTATAGCGACCATTGTTTAAGTCATTATCTTTGCTTAACATCAAGAATCCATATTTATCCTTCCAACACTCTCGACAAATTTCAGGAAACTTTTCATAACTCATGTCGCTGGCAACATGATCAGTATAAACGTGCTTCATGTTTGTGTCATCTTGTTTAAACATTATAATCACATTTGCATTGTCTCTTATTAAGTGCTTGGGAATTCTCGTATAAGTTTGGCACAAGTAGAATGAATCAACATCCTTATGTCGTCCCATGCAAAAATATGCTCGTATATTATTTTGCTTCTCGCATGCAACATCATCAAAGATCATAATAGAATTAGTTTTCGCCTCGTCAGGAGGAATAACTTTTTCGTTATCTGTAAATGTGTAATATCCCATCCCTTTAATTGGTGAAATTAATCGCTTTAAGTATTCATATTTTGGTTGATAAAGGGATTTTGAGTATAAATAGATGTTTTCAAACTTGAGTCCATTAGGACTTTCTAGCAAGCTAATCATAACATTAGTCTTTCCACAATTTGATGGTCCAACTATTAGAGCACGAATAGAATTTGGTAAGAGAGAGCTATGTTTTATCTTAGATCTGATGTTAGTTGAAGCATCAATATTGCGAATCACAATATGTTTATGTTGTTTTACTAATTGCATTCTTATAACTAATTGCATTTCATAAATGTTACTTTTATTATAGAAGAAAAAAGTTAAATAAGATGCTTATACATTATAACAAAACGTTTAGTTATAAAAAACCAGCCGTTGGAAAAGGTTTAGTGAATAGAGTAATAAACTCTCTACCTGTTGAACTACACCTTCCTGGATATCAGTTTTGTGGACCCGGAACAAAATTACAAAAACATTTAGACCGCGGTGACAAAGGAATAAATTTATTAGACGCTGCATGTAAAAATCACGACATTGCTTACTCCAAAACAAATGATTTAAATAATAGACATCAAGCTGATAAAATTCCTGAAAATAAAGCTTGGGAACGAGTTCTTTCAAAAGATAGCAGTCTTGCAGAAAAATCGTTTGCGTATATGGTTACTAACGCAATGAAAGCCAAAAGAAAATTTGGTATGGGATTGAAGAAGAAGGTTGGAAAAAAGTGAACAAAATGGAAAAAAACTGTTCAGTACATCAATTAAAAATGCAACAAAAATACTGAAGAAGAAAAAACCTCAAGACATTAACTCTGCCATTATGATTGCACGTAAGGTTATCAACAAGTCGTTAAGGGGGAAGAAATCGCAAGTTATAATACCACGCATAATTAATGTCCTAAAGATTGGTGGCTTCTTACCTTTGGTACCCATTCTTACTGCTCTGAGTGCAATTGGTAGTCTTTCCACTGGCGAAGCAGCTATATGAAAAGCAATAAATGCTGCAAAGAATGCCAAACAACAACTTGATGAAGCAACTAGACATAATAAAACAATGGAAGCAGTAGCCATGGGGAAAGGTTTTTACCTTAAACCATATAAAAAAGGATATGGATTGGTTTGTCAAGCAAAACAAAAACCAAATTTTTCGTAAAGCTACCCAATAAACCTCCATCTGATGTTGATCTGAGAAATTTTTCAACAAACATTCCATACTTTAGAGGAGTTTTCATATTGGATACACTACCAAAACGATCGAGAAAAAGAGAATGCGGAATCATTAATTTGGATTTATCAAGAGGACCTGGAACCCATTGGGTAGCATATTATAAAAACAATGAACATAAAGAATATTTCGACAGTTTTGGAAATTTACAACCTCCATTAGAATTAGTTAAATATCTAGGCAAAAATATAAAATATAATTACAATCAATATCAAGATTATAATTCATTTAAATGTGGACATTTATGTCTTCAATTTCTTTACAAAATAAATGAAAAGAATAAATAAATACAACACACAAACAATTTTTTAAATTTTACTGTTTTATTAATAAAAAAAAGTTTATAAAATATAGTTTCTACATATTATTCCCACTGTGGGTATTGAGCATTTGTTAGAAATATACTTATTTCAGCAGCAGTATCCAATTTTAAGGAATTTTCTCCTTGCTTACATATGCAATATATCCCGGATGCTAGTTCCATTACATCATCCGATAGCGTGTTGTATCGATTTGGTAAAAACATTATTTATTTTCCAGTTCAATTTGAATTGTGGTGCCATATTTACTAGTCACCCGTTTAGCATTTTTAACTGTATATTTAGTTGAGTCCTGGAGCTCTTTTATATGGATTAAGATTTTTTTTATTTAAATTGTTGAACTTTGCTATCAAATTTGGTGGATTCATTATCAAAAATATTAATTAATTAATTAAATTTAATTTTTTTATGTGTATTTTTTATATTTTTTTTTCTTCTTCTCTTTTTGACAGATTGCTCAATCTGCTTTTGTAAACTGATGTATTAAAAAATTTCTACCAATCTTTAAATAGGCAAAAACAAAAAAAATCTAAAAAACAAAGATCAGTAACGTAGCTATTTTTTTTTTCTCATATTGTAATTATTTTTTATGTGAATGTTTGTTTGTTTTGTCACAGATAGAATTGTAGTGAAAGAGATAGTTATATTGACGTTCTAAAACGTAAGTGAAACATAAAATTTCAAAACAAAGATCAGAGAGATAGTTATATTAATGTTCTAAAGTGTAAGTGAAACAAAAAATTTCAAAAGAACTCAAAATTGCTTGTAAAATTTTGATTTTACAACAATATTTTACTATAAATAGGTACGTAAACCTTTCAAGAATATTAGTGTCAACATAGCATTCAACAAAATTCTTTAAAGAAATAAAATTAAATTAAAAATGAGCCAAATACGTGAGACGTTGTTTGAATTCCTTCAATCCTTTGGAGACTTATTGCTCTATGAGCATAAGGAAACAATACATTTTTTTATCTCTATGGTAACGGAAAATGAAGAGTATGGAGTTGTAGAGCAGGAAGACTCCGAAGATGGTGGGCATTTCGCCAGCTGCCCCTGTTATAGCGAAGGATGCGAGGAAGGGCCGGACACTTGTCGGTGTACAATGTTCCACATAAGAAAAAAAATTATTTTTAAAATTATTGAGACCTACAAAAATGTATCTCAAAAAAACTATGAATAAATATAAAATGTATTTGTATGTGTATGATTTATTATTTACTTCAATGTACATATTTATGTATATATACAGATTAATAGACCGAAATAGCTACAAATAGCTAAAAACAAATCCTTCATTTCTATCATGAATATTATATACCAACTTGCTCCGCTTTAAACAAAACAAAACTTCAAATCAATGAAATACAAGGAATACACGAAAGGGATGTAAAGATTGAATTAACACGACTTTGTTATGAGATTGGAGAAAAAATGCAACACAAGATTGTAACAGATGTGAAAATTCATAAATTTTATTTAAGGATGGATAATAAATAAAAAAACTGTACACAAAAATATATGTTAGTAGTAGTGAACTGCCAATTCTGTGGCAATTAAAATTGTTAAATTGTTGCTGAAATTGTTAAATTTGGGTAATTAAAATTTGAAAATTGTTAAATTCTTGGAAATTTGTGTTTTCGGCGGCGCTTTGATGTTTTTTGTTTACATTAGGAGTTTTTGTTTACATTAAGTGTATGTCTGTCTGTCGGTCTGTCTGTCTGTCGGTCTGTCTGCCTGACCGTGGATGTATGTGTGTGGAATATTTTGTGTGAATGTATTAAGGCGGTTCATAGTTTGGCGGTTTTTATGTGTGTATATACAGACGAGGAAAATCATGAAAATGATTTTTTCTAATACCAATGGTGAAATAGTGATTATTAATTTTTCCTAATGTCTACGGCAAAACATGTTTATTAATTTTTCCTAATGCCGACGGCAAAACAGGAATATAATTTTTTCAAATGCCGACGGGAAAATGATTTTTCCTAATGACGACGGGAAAACATGATTATTATTATTTTTTTCCTAATGCATACGGCATGCATGATAATTTTTCCTAATGCCTACGGAAATGCATGATAATTTTTCCTAATGCCTACGGCAATGCATGATAATTTTTCCTAATGCCGACGGCAAAACATGATTATTATTTTTTCAAATGCCGACGGCAATACATGATAATTTTTCCTAATGCCTACGGCAATGCATGATAATTTTTCCTAATGCCGAAGGCAAAACATGATAATTATTTTTTTCAAATGCCGACGGCAAAACATGATTATTATTTTTTTCCTAATGCCGACGGCAAAACGTGAAAGTTATTTTTTCTAATGCTAATGTAGGTGTTGCTAGACTGTGGGAATTTAAGGCTGACCGTGATTTGAGTGGGTGGCGTTGTTGCCGTAATATGTAACCATAGGAATTCGTGGATGTGTCTGTCTGTCTGTGAGAATTTAGTTGAAGCTTCGATTGGAAGGGGGGGCGGGGTGTAGTAGAGCAAGATAGATTGCATGTATATATATGTGTGTGTGTGTATGTGTGTGTGTGTGTGTGTGTACGTTTGTAGGAATTTCTATAGGAGCTTAAGGCTGATTGCGATTTATGAGGGGCGAGGTGTACTAGTAATATGTAACCGAGGGAGTCTGTCTGTTTGTATTTCTGTAGGAGTTTAAGGCTGACCATGATTTGGGTGGGCATGGTTGTTGACGTAATATGTAGCCATGGAGATTTGTGGGTGTGTCTGTCTGTAGGAGTTTAAGGCTGATCGTGATTTGAGGTGGGTGAGGTTGTTATTGAGGTAAATTGGTTATGTGTATGTATGTATGTATGGCCAGGGGAATTTGTGTATGCATATCTGGGGGAGAATTTAAGGCTAGTCGTGATTTGTGAAAGGTGGGGTGTTGTTGAAATTTTCTTGGATATTTCTTATATGAATTCTGCTATGTGTGTGTATTTGAGCTGGTATTTATATGTAGGTAGAAATAAATTGTTTTCAACATCGACATTTGGTACTATAAAATACTATCATATATCTGGACTTCCCTAATCCTAGTATGCTTTTATACTTACGATTGCTTTATATTTTCTCATGCTTAAATTTGTCTCGCGTTGAAGTCGGTCTGTGTGAAATTTGTTTATATTACAGATTTTGTTTATTTAACTACATTCGTCTTCTTTGACTGAAAGAGTTATCTACACACAGAGAAAAACCAACTTGAAATCAGTAAGAACCATGCTGAATTAATAAGAACCATTAGCGAAGGTTTAGTCATATTGAAATTTCTTATTTCAATATGGACAAAATATTAATTTACAGTATTCATTTATTAAACTCATTAGTTTGTAGATATCTCAATATACATTTTTAAAAATTATTGAATTAATGTGATGAATTCTTATTTTTAAGCTGCAGATTTTCCCTGAGTGTATGGATTGTTTATATTTGCATTGTGCTTTAACTAAACGACGCTTCATATATTTTCATGATGTAGATCTAATAAATACTTAAGCATTGATAAGAAATTTGATATGTATACATACATATCTACAAATTGATTTTATGTATGTATGTATGTATGTATGTATGTACATATATATGTACATACAAATAAGTGTTCAACTCAATCTTTGAATACATATTTTATTTTATTTTTTGTCATGTGATGTCTGTTGTTGGTGAAATTAAAAACATTTTAATTTTTATCTACGAACCGGTTTCCTAAAAACCGGAAATATGCCCAAAACTGGGTTTCGGTTAATCGGTTAACCGAAATTGAAAACACTACTGTTGAACTGGTTATTATAAATAACTATAGAGTAGTCAAATAATTCTGAGGAATTTCGATTCAAAATATAACCCTTTTACACGCAAAGAAAAAATATGGTTGAGGTAACAGCAACATACTATGGTTGAATTATATTGTTGCAGTCAAATCATATTATTTTCAATAGAAAAGCAAAGTTTTAATAATACTATTATCTAAGTTAACAATAATATTATCTACAAAAACAATGAACTTTCCCAGCAAAAAAATTTGAAGATTTTGTAATGGGTAGTACTCTTTTAATGGCTTACAAAGTAATGAGTGGTACTTATTTATTTAATTATTTTATGTCTATAATAATGACTGTCTAGTAATGAATAAAATAGCAACTTATTTATATCATTACGTAAAGGTACTTATTGTAGTACTTTCTAGTTAATCATGAAATATATCTAGAAAGTGAGCTTCGAAAACAATAAAATAACTTTGGTTTACTACAATATTTATTACAAAATCTAAGTATTTTCGCATATTCATATATTTGCTTAGTAAAATTATGATTTTTAACAATCCCAAAAAAGGCACAATGTTTATAATTATGTTACAAAATTTTATTTGTTTATAATTTTGGGCTATTCTATTAAATTTTCCATTTTTGTGAGCAAAAAATGACCCATTAAATTTTTAATACTATTAGGCAATCAGTAATTTTTTAACTTTTGGATATTTAAAGGCGAAAAATATAGGGTACCGCATACGTTTTGAACTTCTCAAACAAAAATAATGGGTTATTCAGTCAAATTGTAAGTACTTACGACTGGAGAGTACATACACTTTTTTGCATTCTAGTAGGCAAACTTTTTTGCTGGGTTGTTAAACATAATCTTAGTATTGTAAATATGACAACACTATTGTTAGATGTAACTAAAATATAATTGAGACCTACCATACCATGTACTAATATTGTATTAATATTGTTTTTTAATCATATATTTATTGGCAGATCTTTTGTTTAAAACAGCTGTGCGTCAAATCAGAAATAAAAATTATTTAATATTGTTGAAATAAAATGTATATGGGCATTTTCGCGAAAAGGTCAACCAAGAGTCCAAAAAAAAAGTACCGAAGATCTTGCCATTTTTCATTATATATTATATAGAAGTATTGAAATTTAATATTTTTGGGTTAAAATAGTGAATAAAAGTTTATATAAAAAATAATTGTAAGCGAAATTGAGTTTCTATGTTACTTGCACTGGGTACGTTTTATAGGCTTATTTCGTTAAAATATTTACTACATTTCTCTTCTTTAATTGTACTTAGATAAGTGAAGTTACGATAAGAAGTATATACAAAGGGAGACAACAGAGCACGAATTAACCGTATTTGTGTTAATCTTTAATCTGATCTTCTTTTGTCGCGTGAGTGACCGAAAAACAGCATAAGTTGTCAAATCGTTTGCATTTGTTGATAAAAGTGGAGGAAAATTTGTAGTTTACGTGAGATTGGTTCAACAATCAGCAAAATAAAATTAAATAACATTTTTTTCAAATAATTTATTTTTTATTCATTGCGAAAGTTTGTCGTGTGTGTGCAATCTTTTCTAAAAAATTATTTTTGCTAAGTTATTGTTAGCTTTTTTAGTTCAAATTTATATGGACCAACAAAATATTAAAAAAAAAAATTAAAAGCAAATGCGGTACATGGGCAAAATAAAAAATAACCCACAAAAACTGATGGATTATACAGTAAAACAAAGAGAATTGTCCCGAAAGTACAGAATAAAAGTGCGAGAGAATCCAATAGAAGTCGATAGCAAGTTAAAAAGAAAGAGAGAATATGATAGATCGAGAGTAAAAATGATTCGGACTAATCGGCAAGTGGAGAACAAGAAAATTGATAGGTATTGGAGCAAGCAATCTCTTGGAAAGGGCGTAAAGAGGGCACTGCCAACAAATGCAGAAAGGCTAAAAATTGTTTTTGATCTATTGAATAAAAAATACAAGGATATAAATATCTCTTTATTTTTTCTTCTTCTTAGCTTAAATACTAATGTAATGTCTATAATTGTATATATAACTGCACATAAAACTGCAGTGGGAAAAATGTCGCGTGAGTGACCCAGAAGAATTCTTCGAAAAAAAATGACAGACCAAATTTTGAAAAATCATGTCTAATAATAAAGCTTGATATTTCTTACTTATGTCAAAAATATTTAAAGTTCAAAATTTTCACACAATTCGCAGAGTTTGCTGATTATTAGCAATGATGTCTAAAGCCATGTCTATTTGAAGTCGCGTGAGTGACCGCTCTTTTGTGGCTTTTATCACAAAAGATAAAAACCGGAGGCTCTCAATTTGTTGTCCATTGATAGTACTCTCAAAATACTACAAAAAATTATTAGTGGTGAATTGTAAAAAAATTTAATTGTGTTTGATTTATTTAACATTTAAAATTTTATTTTGCTCCCGAAAGTCGTGTGAGTGACCGCCGAAATGCCCATATTGTATGTATTTGTGCACTTACATATGTATGTATGTGTGTATACACGAAATATAGACACTTCTGTATAAAAGGATATATGTATGTATGTATATATATTTTTATTGATCTGCTCTTTTGCTTATACTTTATTTATTTATTTATTTAACACCACGCGTGCACTACCGATTGCTTACAAACGAAACACTTAGCTGACAGATGTTTCTGAAAAAGATATTGCTTTAGAACTTAATAAATTATGGTTTTGGATAACATTATATTCTTATTTACATTAAATTATTTTACATTATTTTAAAAATTATGTTGCAGTCATAAATTTTTAGCAAAACTATATTGTTAAACTCTAACTATATCACACTGTTTTGTGAATCTAATAATGTAATTATTACATTCAAACATTACTTTGTTTACCGTAACGAAATTTATGTTTAAGATAACAATAACTAGTTTTCAACGACCACACATTTGTTTCAGAGAACATAATATTGTTTTATCAACCATTCTACAACCATATCTTTCCTTTGCGTGTATACACGTAAAGTTTACTTTACAAAGTCTTAATCCAGCTGAGCGATAGACAGATAGAGAAAGTATTTCCTCCTCTCTCTTGCACACAGCTGAATTAAGACTTTGCAAAGTAAACTTGGCGTGTTTAAAAGAGGTATATTTTTAATCTAAATTCCTCATAACTATTGATTGATGCCTTTGATCCTGCTAAACCGCCAACGGAAATTCAAATACGGCAACGACTTTTCAAACTACATTTGGTCGAAAAATACACTACATCGTAAAAGCTTTAATTAATAATTGAAAAATAAAAAAATAATTTTTTAATTTTTTTTGGGTATGAGAAGTAAGCTGCTTAGAGTTTTTGGGCTCGCGTTGCTGAGCTCTGCGCAACAAAACAAGAAACCACCCATATTTAATATTTTGAAAGAATATCTAGAGTAGTAGTGAACTGCCAATTCTGGCGCCGATTAAAATTGTTAAATTGTGGCTGAAATTGTTAAATTGTGGCCTGAAATTTTAAAATTGTGGCTGAAATTGTTAAATTGTTGCTGAAATTTTAAAATTCTTGGAAATTTGTGTTTTGGGCGGCGCTTTGATGTTTTTTGTTTACATTAGGAGTTTTTTTTGTTTACATTAGGAGTTTTTTGTTTACATTAACTTTGTGTGAACGGGAGATTTTTTTTGGGTTACATTAATTGTGATAACGGCTGATTTTTTTTGAGGTTTCATATGAGTGTATATGCCGACAGCAATACATGATTATTATTTTTTTTAAATGCCGACGGCAAAACATGTTTATTAATTTTTCCTAATGCCGACGGCAAAACATGAATATAATTTTTTCAAATGCCGACGGGAAAATGATTTTTCCTAATGACGACGGGAAAACGTGAAAGTTATTTTTTCTAATGCTAATGTTCGTGTTGATAGACTGTGAGAATTTGGACGTGATTTGAGTAGGTGGCGCTGTTGCCGTATTATGTAACCATAGGAATTTGTGGATGTGTCTGTCTGTCTGTGAGAATTTAGGTGAGGGTTTGATTGGCAGGGGGAGGGGTGTAGTTGAGGTAGATCGATTGTGTGTGTGTGTGAGCGCGTGTGTGTGTGTGTCTGTGTGTCTGTGTATGTTTGTATTAATTTCAATGTACATATGTATTTCTGTAGGAGCTTAAGGCTGATTGTGATTTTTGAGGGGCGAAGCATTCTATTAATATGTAACCGGGGGAATCTGTGTGTTTGTATTTCTGTAGGAGTTTAAGGCTGACCATGATTTGGGTGGGCAGGGTTGTTGACGTAATATGTAGCCATGGGGATTTGCGAATGCGTCTGTCTATAGTAGTTTAAGGCTGATCGTGATTTGAGGATCTTGTTGAGGTAAATTGGTTATGTGTATGTATGTATCTGTTTCTGTAAGAATTTAAGATGATTGGGATTTATTAGGGACGAGGTGTTCTTGTATTATGTAGCCGAGAGAATCTATGTATATATGTCTGTAGCAGTTTAAGACTATTCATAATTTAGGGTAGGTGAGTGTTGTGTTCTTGAGATTAATTCTGTAATTGTATATGTATGTATGTATGACAATGGGAATTTTTATGTGTATATCTGGGGGAGAATTTTAGACTGCTCGTGATTTGTGAAAGGTAGGGTGTTGTTGAAACTTTCTTGGAATTTTCTTAGATGAATTCTGCTGTGTGTGTATTTGCCATGATATTTATATGTATATAGAAATAAATTGTTTTCAATATCGACATTCGGTACTATAAAATACTATCATATATCTGGACTTCCCTAATCTTAATATGTTTTTATACTTACGCTTGTTTTATATTTTCTCATACTTAAATTTGTCTCGCGTTAAAGTCTGCCTATATGAAATTTGTTTATATTACAGATTTTGTTTAATTCAATCTTTGAATACATTTTTTTTTGTCATTGATGTCTTTTGTTCTTCTTGTTGTTGGTGTTGTTGTTGTAAATATTCGTCTGTGTATAGATGCGAAATATTCATAGTTTTTTTTTTATTTGAAAATAAAAACGTTTTAATTTTTATCTGCGTTTGTGTTGTAAATATTCGTCTGTGTATAGATGCGAAATATTCATAGTTTTTTTTTTATTTGAAAATAAAAACGTTTTAATTTTTATCTGCGTTTACTTAAAAGTTTGTGAGGATTTTCTGTTTTAATTAAAACTGAATTCCTAAAGATACACAATTTTTTCTATCTATAGCCTTTTTTCTTCACTTTCTACATTTATTTTTGAAATGTTGCTTTGCTTTATGAAAATGTATAAACATTTTTAAATGAAACTGATCCAGCACTCCAGCTTATATACTGATAGTTTTTTTTTCTTTGGTAGTCAACTTACTTCTTTTTTTATTTTTATTGATAAACATTTAAAATCAAAAGAGAGCTTTATATTGAAATTATTATTTTCATAATTGTTGAAAACAATCACTACTTTTTTTTTGTGATGAAATCATTTGAAGTTGAACCTGATATCTTTGCTTACTGTTTTAAATTAAAATTTTATTCAATAGAATAAAAGGAGCTTTTTTCTTAAATTCTGATGCAGTTAAGATCGGATATGAGACTGAATTTAAATGTACTTTTAAATTAGTCAAATCACAATGAACAAACTTATTTTCTTGTTGAAAACGATCATCAGAAAACGAAGTGGTTTTCATAGAATTTAGGTATACCCTTTCGACGGTTTCTCTAGGATACAAGATGACTTTGTATGACGAAATTTCTGTTGCTTTATACTGATAATATGTTTACATTAATAAGGTAGATATATGTTTATTTTATGAATGGGTATTACCTATGGCTTTTATTTGACGTTCTATTTGTTTTTTTCTCATTTTATTAAAGTTCAGCGTGTTGTGTATATATTTCTGAAATGTTTAAGTGTGCTTTGTGTGTCCATCGGACAGAGTGTATGTTTTAGTTGATCAGTCAGTCTCTATATTTATTTATTTTTCTTCTAATGTACCACACCTTTCTTCAGATTTTACTACTTGAAATAGAGAATTTTTGTCTAATTTTTTTTCTGCGTATCTACATACATTAGGTAAATATGTGTATAAATTTTTAAGAAAAAATGTTAAATAAAATATTGAAAAAAGAATTAATTATGTGAATGGTTTTTATTTCTTTATTAGCTTTACTTCACTAGATCAAAAATTTTTTGTTTTTGCTTAATTGCAAATTCTTGTTTTCATGTCGCTTAAACATGTACAGTCTTGTTTTCATGACGCTTAAACATGCACAGTCTTGTTTCCATATCGTTTAAGCATGCACAGTCTTGTTTTCATGTCGCTTAAACATGTACAGTCTTGTTTTCTTTGAAAAGTTATGCACATGACAAATTGAATTTCACAATGTTATGAAATTCCATTAAATTTCATTAGATATTTTCAGAAAGAGAAACAATTTAGACAATCGGATAAGTCCTTATATTTTTCACTACATACAAGTTTCTGTTATTTTATATTCGAATAGATGAATCCTAAATTTCCTTTAAAAAATAACACAAAACAAGGATAAATTTAATTTAATTTTATTTATATTAATAATACATTTTAATTTAATTTTATTTATTTTTATTATAATGATGGAAACATTTCATAATATCCAATTATTAAATTTTCTAATATACTTTTACGCAAAAAATATATTGTACATCTGCAAGTATCTGGTCCTTCCTCACACTCAGGATTATACCAAGGATAGCTTCTGAAGTGGCCTTCTGTGTTGTCTTCATCTTCCATGATACCATATTCTTCGTTCTCATCCAGCATATTTTGAAAAAATTTGATCATCTCCCAATGATCAAAAAGCCTGAAGCTTTCAAAATCTCTTATAAATTGGTTTAGAGTACGTCTGATTTGACTCATTTTATTTGCTTATAAGTTAATGAATGATGATTGTTTGAAGGTTCCTTTAAGACTAATTTCCTCTTTTAAATTTTTAAAGTAGTATCTCTTGATCTTTAAAATATCTATACCATCATCTATATTCCATACCTCTTTTTTAGCACTCTATCTCTCTCTACCCCTTTTCTCTCTATAACTGTCTCTTTCTGTCTATCACTACCCTTCCACTTATTCACTATTTCACCATATTTTCGATTAGCCTTCTTGAAGTCGTCATCGCTACTTTTAAGATCATTTTCAGTTAAACATTCAAAGTGCGGAGAAGTAAATAAAAAAATAAATAAATAAATAAAACAAAAATGGAGTCTACAACAAATCTAACATCAAAATTTAATTCACTAAAAAATAAAACCTTAATCCACATAAAGGAGCTTGAGACATCAACTAAATACACCATTCGAAAAGTGTCAAGAGAAACAACAAAATATGGGCCAACACTAAAAGTTGAAATGGAAAACCACATAATGTTCCTCCCAAAGCGATGTAATGCTTTAACCGATGCTGAAATTAAAGAACTCTCGAGCGGATCATATTGCTCAAGCGGAGAAGGTGAACAAAGCTTAATTATTGAAAGCGAGCTGAGTGAATTTCTAATTCAAAATTCCCAACTTCCTGCTTGGCAATAATGTGTATTAATTATGTATTTTAAGTTATAAATAAAAAGACGTGAAAGAGTTTTGTAAAATATAAATGTTTGTGCTTTTTTATTTAATATTTTCAGTTATTTCATAAAGAAATTTAAGACATAAATGACCACAGGTAAATGTTTTGAAGTTCTGATGTTGATTATAGTTGTATTTCATATATGTACCAAGATATTTGACTACTTCCGAAGGAGGTTGTAAGTTTCCAAAGCTGTCGAAATATTCTTTTTCATTGTTGTTTTTATAATATGCTACCCAATGTAAAACAAATCCTGTTGATACATTCCACATTCTATTTTCTTTGTTCGTTTTGGTAGAGTATTCAACATGAAAACTCTTCTAAAATATGGAATATTTATAGAGAAACGGTTTATGTCCACATCAGATAGTGGTCTGTTCGGTAGCATCTCTAAGAGTTTTTTGATTCCTCTTTGTAAACTAAACCATAACCCTTTTTATATGGCTTTAAGTAAAGTCCCTTTCCAACTGCTATAGATTCCATCGCTCTATTATGTCTAATTGTTTCATCAAGTTGATTTTTTGCATTCTTTGTTGCATTAAGAGCTTTAGCTATAGCAGCACCTCCAGTTGTTAGACTACCAATTGCACCCAGAGCAGTTAAAATCGGTATTAGAGGCAAAAACCCACCAATTTTTGGGACACGTATTACATGTGGTACTATAATTTGAGATTTTCTTCCTTTTAATGATTTCTTTGTTGATAGTTTTTCGGGCAATTTTAATTGCTGAGTTAATATCTAATGGTTTTTCCTTCTTTAGTATTTTTGTTGCAGCTCTAATTGATGTTCTAAACAGTTTTTTATCATTTATCTTGTTCTTTTTAACATTTTTCTTTTTCTCCACACCCATACAAAATTTTGCTTTGGTTTTCATTGCGTTAGTAACCATATAGGCAAATGATTTTTCAGCAATAAAACTCGATCCCAAGCTGAATTTTCAAGTATTTTATCAGCTTTATATCTAATGCTTAAATCCTTATTTTTTGAATAAGCTATATCGTGATCTTTACAAGCAGATCTCAATAAATTAATTCCTTTGTCACCTCGATTTAAACGTTTTTGTAGTTTTGTTTCAGGTCCACAATACTAATATCCAGAAAGATAAAGTTCACCAGTTAGATAGTTTATTTTTTTATCTACTATACCTCCTCCAACAAAGGTGTTTTTATGACTAAACGTTTTCTGATATTGTATAACTATATCATCTAATTTTTTCGATAATAATAATTTTTTTTTTTTTTACTTGTTTCTATCTTGGACTGATGGTTTCTCAGTCTTTAAACTTGTATATTTTCAACTTCTGTCTTGATGTTACTTTCTTCTTTCATGCGAATTCTTGTTTTTTTCTTTTCATATCGCTTAAACATGCACAGTCTTGTTATCTTTGAAAGCTTCTGCACAAAACAAATCGAATTTCACAATATTATGAAATTCCATTATATTTCATTAGATATTTTCTTATCGACACCAACTGCTTTAACACCATCTCATTTACGTTTGCTAACAGCAAATAGTACAATAGGTGTCAGCTATTAGATCAGCTTATCAGCTATCAGATCAGCTTATCAGGGCCTGGTCTGGTTTTCAGATCAGCTTATTAGGACCTGGTCTGGTTTTCAGATCAGCTTTTCAGGAGCTGGTCTGGTTTTCAGATCAGCTTATTAGGACCTGGTCTGGTTTTCAGATCAGCTTATCAGGACCTGGCCTGGTTTCTTAGATCAGCTTTTCAGGACCTGGTCTGGTTTTCAGATCAGCTTTTCAGGAGCTGGTCTGGTTTTCAGGTCAGGTTATCAGGAGCTGGTCTGGTATTCAGGTCAGGTGAAATAACTAAAGTCAGTCTTTTATGAGCAATAATTTTTTTCTTTAACAAAAATCATTTATTTCATTATCTTTGCTTATAACCATAATCTATTTTTTCCTTCCAACACTCTACAAATTTCTTAAAACTTGTCAGAATTCATATTACTGCCAACATGAACCTTCTAAGCATGCTTCATATTTTTCTCATCTTACTTAAACATTATAATTACATTTCCATTGTCTCTTATTAAATGCTTATAGCCATATTCATAAAAATTTTAAACAGCATTTCAAATGTTGTTTGAGCAAAATTCGCTAAAATTGTATTCATAATAGAATATTAGCTTAAAAAACGTTTTTTAACTTGCGTAAATCACCAAATCTTATAAATTAAATGCACCCATATCTAAAATAATTTTGAGTTGACGTCGTTGTAGTTTTGCTTCATGTTTATTTGTATTTTTAACTTTGCCTGTATGTATGTATGTATGTATGCATGCATGTATTAAGAATTATGCTATAAGTTTGGCACAAGTAGAATGAGTCATCATTCTTCTGTCGCCCATACAAAAATATACACGTACAGAATAATATACAGCTTTCCACATGCAACATCAGCAAATATCATAATTGAAATGTTTTAAGCTTCATTACCAGAAAAAAATAAATGTATAATAACCCATTCTTTTAATTATGAAATTATGTAATTTCTTTAAGTATTCATATTTGTAGTAGTATATAGATAATTTTAGTATAAATATATGTTTTTAAACGTGATATAGTAGTAGTGAACTGCCAATTCGGGCGCCGATTAAAATTGTTAAATTGTGGCTAAAATTGTTAAATTGTGGCTGAAATTGTTAAATTTGGGTAATTAAAATTTGAAAATTTTAAGATTCTTGAAATTTGATACCTACGAGGGTGGTTCAATAAGTCCTTTAAATATTTTTCGAGGGTGGTTTAATAAGTCACTCTTATTTTTTTAACATAAGGAGTTTTTGTTTACATTAAGTGTATGTCTGCCTGTCTGTCTGTCTGCATGACCGTGGAAATTTGAGTCTGTCAGTGATTTAAGTTGTTTAATAATTTCTGGATGTCCTTTGTCGGAGTTATGGGTAATGAAACTTTAAAATTTTAATCTACACCGAAATGTCCAGTTCACAACTACTATCTGAGGCTTAAAACATATATTTATACTAAAATTATCTATATACTACTACAAATATGAATAGTTAAAGAAATTACATAATTTCATAATTAAAAGAATGTGTTATTATACATTTATTTTTTTCTGGTAATGAAGCTTAAAACATTTCAATTATGATATTTGCTGATGTTGCATGTGGAAAGCTGTATATTATTCTCTACGTGTATATTTTTGTATGGGCGACAGAAGAATGATGACTCATTCTACTTGTGCCAAACTTATAGCATAATTCTTAATACATGCATGCATACATACATACATACAGGCAAAGTTAAAAATACAAATAAACATGAAGCAAAACTAGAACGACGTCAACTCAAAATTATTTTAGATATGGGTGCATTTAATTTATAAGATTTGGTGATTTACGCAAGTTAAAAAACGTTTTTTAAGCTAATATTCTATTATGAATACAATTTTAGCGAATTTTGCTCAAACAACATTTGAAATGCTGTTTAAAATTTTTATGAATATGGCTATAAGCATTTAATAAGAGACAATGGAAATGTAATTATAATGTTTAAGTAAGATGAGAAAAATATGAAGCATGTTTAGGAGGTTCATGTTGGCAGTAATATGAATTCTGACAAGTTTTAAGAAATTTGTAGAGTGTTGGAAGGATAAATATGGATTTTTGATTATAAGCAAATATATTGAATTAAACGATTTTCGTTATATAAAAAAAAATACTGCTAATAAAAGATAGACTTTAGTTATTTCATCTGACCTGAAAACCAGACTAGCTCCTAATAAGCAGACCAGCTCCTAATAAGCTGACCTGAAAATCAGACCAACTCCTGATAAGCTGATCTGAAAACCAGACCAGGTCCTGATAGCCTGATCTGAAAACCAGACCAGGTCCTGATAAGCTGATCTGAAAACCAGACCAGGTCCTGAAAAGCTTATCTGAAAACCAGACCAGGTCCTGAAAAGCTGATCTGAAAACCAGACCAGGTCCTGATAAGCTGATCTGAAAACCAGACCAGGTTCTGATAAGCTGATCTGATAACCAGACCAGGTCCTGATAAGCTGATCTGAAAACCAGACCAGTTCCTGATAAGCTGATCTGATAACCAGACCGGGTCCGGATAAGCTGATCTGAAAACCAGACCAGCTCCTGAAAAGCTGATCTGAAAAACAGACCAGGTGCTAATAAGCTGATCTAATAGCTGATAAGCTGATCTAATAGCTGACACCTATTGTACTATTTGCTGTTAGCAAACGTAAATGAGATGGTGTTAAAGCAGTTGGTGTCGATAAGAAAATACCTAATGAAATATAATGGAATTTCATAATATTGTGAAATTCGATTTGTTTTGTGCAGAACCTTTCAAAAATAACAAGACTGTGCATGTTTAAGCGATATGAAAAGAAGAAACAAGAATTCGCATGAAAGAAGAAAGTAACATCAAGACAGAAGTTGAGAATATACAAGTTTAAAGACTGAGAAACCATCAGTCAAGATAGAGGCAAGTAAACAAAAAAAAAATAGTAGAAGGAACAATATTACGAACTAAATAGATTTTATAAATGTTACCTGTTATTATCGACAAAATTAGATGATATAGTTATACAATATCAGAAAACGTTTAGTCATAAAAACACCTTCGTTGGAGGAGGTATAGTAGATAAAAAAATAAACTCTCTAACTGGTGAACTTTATCTTCCCGGATATTAGTATTGTGGACCTGAAACAAAACTACAAAAACGTTTAAATTGAGGTGACAAAGGAATTAATTTATTGGACTCTGCTTGTAAAGATTACGATATAGCTTATTCAAAAAATAAGGATTTAAGCATTAGACATAAAGCTGATAAAATACTTGAAAATTCAGCTTGGGATCGAGTTTTATCAAAAGATAGTAGTATTGCAGAAAAATCATTTGCCTATATGGTTACTAACGCAATGAAAACCAAAATAAAATTTGGTATGGGTGTGGAGAAAAAGAAAAATGTTAAAAATAACAAGATAAATGATAAAAAACTGTTTAGAACATCAATTAGAGCTGCAACAAAAATACTAAAGAAGTAAAAACCATTAGATATTAACTCAGCAATTAAAATTGCCCGAAAAACTATCAACAAATCATTAAAAGGAAGAAAATCTCAAATTATAGTACCACATGTAATACGTGTACCAAAAATTGGTGGGTTTTTGCCTCTAATACCGATTTTAACTGCTCTGGGTGCAATTGGTAGTCTAACAACTGGAGGTGCTGCTATAGCTAAAGCTGTTAATGCAACAAAGAATGCAAAAAATCAACTTGATGAAGCAATTAGACATAATAGAGCGATGGAATCTATAGCAGTTGGAAAGGGACTTTACTTAAAACCATATAAAAAGGGTTATGGTTTAGTTTACAAAGAGGAATCAAAAAACTCTTAGAGATGCTACGAACAGACCACTATCTGATGTGGACATAAACCGCTTCTCTATAAATATTCCATATTTTAGAGGAGTTTTCATGTTGAATACTCTACCAAAACGAACAAAGAAAATAGAATGTGGAATGATCAATTTAGACGTATCAACAGGACCTGGTACACATTGGGTAGCATATTATAAAAACAACAATGAAAAAGAATATTTCGACAGCTTTGGAAACTTACAACCTCCTTCGGAAGTAGTCAAATATCTTGGTAGAAATATAAAATACAACTATAATCAACATCAGAATTTCAATACATTTACCTGTGGTCATTTATGTCTTAAATTTCTTTATAAAATAACTGAAAATATTAAATAAAAAGGCACAAACATTTATATTTTACAAAATTCTTTCATGTATTTTTATTTATAATTTAAAATACAAAATTATTGTATATTATTGCCAAATTGGAAATTGGGAATTTTGAATTAGAAATTCACTCAGCTCGCTTTCAACAATTAAGCTTTCTTCACCTTCTCTACTTAAGCAATATGATCCGCTCGAGAGTTCTTTAATTTCAGCATCGGTTAAAGCATTATATCGCTTTGGGAGGAACATTATGTGGTTTTCCATTTCAACTTTTAGTGTTGGCCCATATTTTGTTGTTACTCTTGACACTTTTCGAATGATGTATTTAGTTGATGTCTCAAGCTCCTTTATGTGGATTAAGGTTTTGTTTATTAGTGAATTAAATTTTGATGTTAGATTTGTTGTAGACTCCATTTTTGTTTTATTTATTTATTTTTTTATTTACTTCTCCGCACTTTGAATGTTTAACTGAAAATGATCTTAAAAGTAGCGATGACGACTTCAAGAAGGCTAATCGAAAATATGGTGAAATAGTGAATAAGTGGAGAGGTAGTGATAGACAGAAAGAGATAGTTATAGAGAGAAAAGGGATAGAGAGAGATAGAGTGCTAAAAAAGAAGTATGGAATATAGATGATGGCATAGATATTTTAAATATCAAAAGATAGTAATTTTAAAATTTAAAGAGCAAATTAGTCTTAAAGAAACCTTCAAACAATCATCATTCATTAATTTTTTGGCAAATATAATGAGCCAAATTAGACGTACTCTAAACCCATTTATAAGAGATTTTGAAAGCTTCAGGCTTTTGGATCATTGGGAGATGATCAAATTTTTTCAAAATATGCTGGATGAGAACGAAGAATATGGTATCATGGAAGATGAAGACAACACAGAAGGACACTTCAAAAGCTGTCCTTGGTATAATCCTGAGTGTGAGGAAGGACTAGATACTTGCAGATGTACAATATATTTTTTGCGTAAAAGTATATTAGAAAATTTAATAATTGGATATTATGAAATGTTTCCATCATTATAATAAAAATAAATAAAATGAAATTAAAATGTATTATTAATATAAATAAAATTAAATTATTCCTTGTTGTGTGTTATTTTTTAAAGGAAATTTAGGATTCATCTATTCGAATATAAAATAACAGAAAGTTGTATGTAGTGAAAAATATAAGGACTTATCCGATTGTCTAAATTGTTTCTCTTTATGAAAAAATCTAATGAAATTTAATGGAATTTCATAACATTGTGAAATTCAATTTGTCATGTGCATAACTTTTCAAAGAAAACAAGACTGTACATGTTTAAGCGACATGAAAACAAGACTGTGCATGCTTAAACGATATGGAAACAAGACTGTGCATGTTTAAGCGCCATGAAAACAAGACTGTACATGTTTAAGCGACATGAAAACAAGAATTTGCAAATAAGCAAAAACAAAAATTTTTTTGATCTAGCGAAGTAAAGCTAATAAAGAAATAAAAACCATTCACATAATTAATTCTTTTTCCAATATTTTATTTAAAATTTTTTCTTAAAAATTCATACACATATTTAACTAATGTATGTAGATACCCAGAAAAAATTAGACAAAAATTCTCTATTTCAAGTAGTAAAATGTGAAAAAAAGGTGTGGTACATTAGAAGAAAAAAAAAATAAATATATAGACTGACTGACCAACTAAAACGTACACTCTGTCCGATGGACACACAAAGCACACTTAAACATTTCAGAAATATATACACAACACGCTAACTTTAATAAAATGAGAAGAAAAAAATCATATAGAACGTCAAATGAAAGCCATAGGTAATAGCCCTTCATAAAATAAACATGTACATATGTACCTTATTAATGTAAACATATTATCAGTATAAAGCAACAGAAATTTCGTCAAACAAAGTCATCTTGTATCCTAGAGGAACCGTCGAAAGGGTATACCTAAATTATATGAAAACGAGTTCGTTTTCTGTTGATCGCTATTAAAGAAGAAAATATGTTTGTTCATTATGATTTAACTAATTTAAAAGTACATTTAAATTCAGTCTCATATCCGTACTTCTTAGCATAAAAATTAAAAAATAAATGTTATCCAATTCTATATTATACTATGTATCAAAAATTCCAAAAAGCTGTTATATGAAAGAATCTCCAGCGCTTCTAACTGCATTAGAGTTTAAGAAAAAATCTCCTTTTATTCAGTTGAATAAAATTTTAATTTGAAACAGTAAGCAAAGACATCAGCTTACTGCATTCTTATTCATAATCGTATAATAGAAAATATAACCACCAAAGTACAAATTCTAAAAGTCTTATATTAACCAATATAGAAAATAACATAATTTTTATAAACATGTAAGGTTTCAAAAGTAATTCAAATGATTTCATCGCAAAAGAAGTAGCGATTGTTTTCAACAATTATGAAAATAATAATTTCAATATAAAACTCCCTTTTGATTTTAAATGTTTATCAATAAAAAATAAACAGTAAGTTGAGTAACAAAAAACAAAAGGAAAAAAAACATTATCAGTATCTAAGCTGGAGTTCCGGATCAGTTTCATTTAAAAATTTTTATAAATTTTATAAAAAAGCAATGCAAGATTTCCAAAAATAAATGTAGAAAGTGAAGAAAAAAGGCTATAGTTAGAAAAAATTGCATACCCCCAAAAATGTCAAACGTTGACTAACTAACGTTGCGTCAACTTTAAAAAAATGTAAATTAAGTATAAGAAATATTTCTATTATAGTTACTTTTACTATAGAGTATGTATCTTCAGGAATTCAGTTTTACTTAAAACAGAAAATCTTCACAAACTTTTAAGTAAACAACATTTTTATTTTCAAATAAAAAAAAACTGAATATATCGCATCTATACACAGACGAATATTTACAACAACAACACCAACAACAAGAAGAACAAAAGACATCAATGACAAAAAAAATGTATTCAAAGATTGAAATAAACAAAATCTGTAATATAAACAAATTTCATTTAGGCAGACTTTAACGCGAGACAAATTTAAGTATGAGAAAATATAAAACAAGCGTAAGTATAAAAACATAAAAAGATTAGGGAAGTCCAGACATATGATAGTATTTTATAGTACCAAATGTCGATACTGAAAACAATTTATTTCTATCTACATATAAATATTAGCGCAAATACACACACACATAGCAGAATTCATATAAGAAATATCAAAGAAAATTTCAACAACACCCCACCTTTCACAAATCACGACCAGCCTAAAATTCTCCCCCAGATATACATATAAAAATTCCCATGATCATACATACATACATATATAATATATAAGATTAATCTCAACAACACAACACTCTCACCTACCTGAAATTACAGATAGTCTTAAACTTCCACAGACGTCTATACACATATGTAGATTCTCACGGCTACATATTACAAGAACACCTCGCCCCTAATAAATCACAATCATCTTAAATTTTTACAAAAATACATACATACATACATACATACACATAACCAATTTACCTCAAGAACATCCTCACCTACCTCAAATCACGATCAGGCTTAAACTACTATAGACAGACACATCCACAAATCCCCATGGATACATATTACGTCAACAACCCTGCCCACCCAAATCATGGTCAGCCTTAAACTCCTACAGACACACAAACACACAGATTCCCCCGGTTACATATTACTAGAACACCTCACCCCTCATAAATCACAATCAGCCCTAAGCTCCTACAGAAATACACACATTGAAATTCCTACAAACATACACACACACACACACACATAAACACATACCCACACACACACACATTTCCACAATTCTCTGTTGGTATTACGATATATGATGAAATTCATATACACAGCAACACCCAGAACAAAATCGCTAGCATCAGTTTGCAATATAAAGGTACTAGAAAAATCGGGACACGTGAAAGAAGGTGCTTCTATAAGTTTTTGCTGTATTTCTCCAAAAGCTATTTCTTATAATTGTTACATTAAAGTAAAATATACCGAAATAAAAATATCACTACCCCTCTTGAAAAGCTCTTCTTATCAACCTGATCGGATTCAAAACATTTAACATCTGAAATTCACTTGAACATATATGAAACCTATGCCGACACAATATTTTCTATCTCCATAATAGCAACGTCAATAGCCTTAAAAACATATATACATGCATTTGTAAATATGTATGAAAAAGTGTTGATGTAACTCACACAAGCAATGACATTCTTCAAAGCAAAAATAGATAAGATCACATACATTAATCCAACAACATATACATACATTACCAAATACATTCCCTAACGACTTCCATTCGCAACAGGGTTGCCACTCTCTGCAGCTATTAGATTATTTCCCCCCCAGAGATCACAAACATAAATGCATACATACAATAACCCTACATAAGCATACCAACTATAACTCAAAACAGCAACCATAAGTCTATCAAATAACAATCACACACATACGCACACACCCATACATACATACAAACACCCACATATACATGCACACACAACCAAAGAATTAGACTCACACACACACACATACACATCCCACACGTACATACATCCGTGTACTGTAAGCACAACGTTTCTCTACAATAACAACAAAAGCTGTGCACACAAGTATACATACATACACATTGCCAAAGAATCAAACTCGCACACAAACACCATATCAGCATGAAAATCCCCAAAATCCTCCCATTTGTAACAGGGTTGCCATCGTTTTTGTTTTCTCCCCGGTTTTGAATTCCCAAAACAGGACTCAGGTCCCCATTACTAATCTACTTACCTTACTGAAATAGTTATATTTACTTGGATTTTAGGTAAAGTGTAATGTACAAATTACCTAACTGCATAGTTAATAAAACCCAAGTTTTTAACTTCCATATAAAAAAAAAGTTACCTATGCAAGCTTAGTTAATATAACCTCTTTTAATTTTTTGTGTGTATAACTACTTCGGAACAAGAAACAGTCGTACGATATCGTGCCTTGCTCCCCGACTGAGTATAAAACTTGAAGTCTTATAACGTTTCGCTGATTAACTTGATGAGACTTCTAAGGTATATTCTGTCAATATGTATGTTTTAGCCACAACAGCGAACAAACCATTAGTGATGTGCCCTACATTCATTGGGTTGGTATATACCACGCAGTCATGGTATACGTAATACAATGTATGACATATGGAATTTTGTGACGGCACGTTACAGTATGTACAAAAACGAGAACAATATATACAATGGGGAAAAATGCAATCAAAAGTTGTGTAGTTAAATATGGAAATAGCCCATGTGAGATCAATTAATTCGTTAATAAAAATAAATCAGAATTTATGAAGATAAATATGGAAATAAGTATACTATGAGAGATTAATAAAGATAATGTTTTGTAAATATTAAAAGTAGGAAAATGGGTAGTGGTCCTAAGCAGTGATGCAGTGATGTAGGCAGCTACAAATTTTGGGTAGATTTTTGGTAGTTGTACAGTCCAGGATTTCGTCCAGTAGCAGGCCAAGTCTTGACACTGGACATTCTGTGAGAATGTGTTTGACGTTGAGTATCTCATCGCAAAAGCTACAGACAGCTGGGTCGGATTTGTCATAATAATGTTGAGTTGTAAATATTGTTTTGCCAACCCTTAAGCGGCCCAATAGTATACACTGCGTACGAGTAAGATCCCTGTTATACTTAGGTCTTCTCATGACTGGATTCTGTTGGTTCTGAATACCTCTGAAGGGATTATACAGAGCTTTGGAAAACCAAGGTACATAGGTTATATTGTTTAATTCGAATGCACTCTTAGCAGCTTTATGTGTTCATGATATATAAAAATTTAAATATATACATATGTACATATGTTTGCATATATGCCCCTATTGCGGTTTTCAACTAAATTCAGTTTGGTCGTCTAAGAGTCTTAAAATATCAAGTTTGACAGGAAAAAAACTCAAACTTTTAGAAAAAGTATTGTTTTTAGTGTAGATTTATTTTATGACGACGAAAACGATGTCGCAATTATAGATGTGCTTCGAATCAGAAGAAAAATTCGTGCTGATTCGAACCCATCCTGAACTACCCAATTCAAGGTAAACTACGTTTGAAGAAATGTTTGTATGTGCCCGGTATACCGCCAATACTGAATCTGTTAAGAAAACGTTGTTATGAAGCATAACAAATATTTCTAATTACAATTTTTCAATTTTTTCTGGTTTTTATGTCGCACCAATCTGTAACTAAATAAGCCCAACCACAGACCCAACTACTAAATAGCAGTTGTGTATAATTTGATTTCATATTATTGTTTTCTCAGTTTCTTGAAATTTCTGTATACGTATTATGAATAAAATTTTAATGAAATAATGACTTTCATGAAAATTTCTTGTTAACTTTCATAGGAAAGTCAAAGTTCATTTTAAAAATGTCGACGAAAAATAAAGTTGTATAAAATTGTTTTGTTTACTTCTTAATTAGAGTTACCAAGAATGTCACATACACAAATTCATAAGGCAATAAATTGGGAAAAAGAATTACTGTTAATATTGTAATAATATTATTGTTTTCAAAAGGCATAAATTGTCTTCTTCCTGTACATTTGAACGTAACATATTATAATTCTTTAAATATTTATACAAAATTTATAAATTTAATATATAATTATAATATCTATTTACCACAATCCTGCAAATTTGTACAAATCTTTAAAGGGGGTAACACTGTTAACATTTTTTTCATTTTACTTTCTGAAAACATCAAAAATTTACTTTCTTGAAAAAATCGTTGAAAGCTGACTGGAAATTAAAAACAATGTGAGTGTGGTAGTGAAAAAATGTAATTGTATTGCTACTTTCTTGAAATTAGTTTCATGTGTAAATGGTAGGTTAGTAAAAAATGTAAGTGAAGTTAGGAAGTAAGCATGGCTCGTTGATAAGCACTCGGCATGTTAAAGTTCGCTGGCTGAGTTCGAGCGGTATCAACATATATTTTTTTCAATATACATATAAATTCATGGTTTTGGAAAAGAAATTAATTAATAATTTAATTAATAATTAAAACGTACATACATACATAGCTAATCATCAATCGTAACTTACCATTTTAATTGTTCTGAACTAGATTTTTCACCAATGATTTTAAAATTTCAATTTTTATTTTTAAGCAACTGTAAATAATAATTTACAATTAACTTTGGTGGTATTGTTTCTTAAATATTATCACATGTTATTTGGTTTACAGAACGATACGAACTTTAGCCTAATCAAATAATCAACATAGAAATAACACTGTGTGACAAAAATTAATAAAATCGAAATATGGACGACATGTTTTGGGAATTCAAAACCGGGAAAAAACAAACAGGTTGGCCTGTTATAAATGGAGGATTTTGGGGACTTTCATGCTGATATTGTGTTTGATTCTTTGTTCATGTGCATGTATATATACTTGTGTGCACAGCTTTTGTTGTTATTGTAGAGAAACGTTGTGTTTACAGTGCATGGATGTATGTACGCGCGGGATGTGTGTGTGTGTGTGTGTGTGTGTGAGTCTGTTTCTTTGGTGATGTGTATGCATGTATATGTGGCTGTTTGTATGTGTGTATGGGAGAGTTTGTGTGTGTATGAGTGTGTGTTTTTTGTATTTACTTGTATGTTTGATGGAGTAGTGGCATACAATCATTATACCCAGTAGGAAATGTCGATGGTGAAAATGTACTGAGTCGCTTTTGACTTGTCGCTTGTGCGACGTAAGTAGTTAGATACTGCCGGTTCTATGACAATTAAAATTGTCAAATTTGGGTAATTAAAATTGAAAAAAGTGACGATGGTTTGTAGATGTATATGTATGTGATGATGATGTTTTGTTTTTTGATTTTTTTGTTTGTCAAGTGGTTGAGCAGGTTTATGGTTTTAGAGTGCAATATTTTTTTTTTAAGTGAGAGTATGCATAGAGAAAATCTTGCCTTAGTTTTTTGTGATATTCTTTGTAGCTGGTGGAGATGAAAGGGTATTTTGGAAAGAAAGAAATTATTTATGCTTGTAGGATAGCTATGAATGTTTTTGTTGTTGGTTTTGTTTTAGTTTGATTTTGTACGTATGTTTTTGTTTTAATTTTGAACTGAAGTGTGATTTTTTTGTCAAGTGGTTGCAGCAGGTTTATGGTGTGTGTGGGTGTGCATAGAGAAAATGTTGCTTTAGTTTTTTTATTTTCTTTTTTTGATGGTGACAATGGAAGGTTATTTTAGAAGATCTTATGTATGCTTGTGGCAAATCTATGAATGTTTTTTGTTGTTGGTTCTATTTAGTTTGATTTTCCTACTTCCTATGTTTAAAGAGTTTGAAGAGATGAATAAAATATGTAATTTATGAGCAACGAACTTACTTGAAGGTTGGAGAAATTGAAGTGTAAGATATTTAGGATTGTCAAAGGGAATTAGAGATGCGTGATCATGGGAGCCAACGTTATGCTCATGCATGTATATTTGTGTATGTTTTTACAATAACTTGAGCGTTGGCAGATGGGTCAGTAGTCGTATATGTATATAAAAAAGCGAGTGTGTAATGCCGAGTACACATCTGGCATATCTTGTGTTATAATCATTTTTTAAAATGTGTGCAACGTCTTTCACGTTATGTTTTTTTTATAGGGAAAGCAATACCACACAACAAAAAAAAATTTAAAAAATGACAAACGTTGGCACTAGTACACACTGTTGCGATGTTACAAAATATTATAGTATATACTCGGCATTTGTTTTTTTGTAATATTCTTTTTAGCTGATGGAGATGGAAGGGTATTTATAGAAAGAAATTATGTATGCTGGTGAGATATTAATGTTTTTGTTATTGGTTTTATTTAGTTTTATTTATTTTTTGTTTGTTTGTGCAAAGAGGCTGACATATGTCACACAAACCATACAGACTTATAGACATACATACTTACTTACTACATACATATGTATGTATATGTAAATGAATTAGTGAACAGCAGTTTTGTATATTTTTTAATCTACATATTTAGTTTAAAGAAATGTCGTAAATATATGTATGTATGTTGTAACAATGTAAGAATAGAACGTAATTCGTATAAATTGAGATGTTCTCTAATCTAGCAGCAAGTACAGCATTGTATCTAGCAAGTACATCATCGTATAAAATCTTAAAAAATATATATTATACATTCTATAAATTATTAAAATGGATTCGGTATATAAATGTCATATCTGCAAAAAGATATACAAATATCAAAAGTGTTTCTTGGATCATATCCAAAATCATGATGTTGAGGACCAATATATATATCCTCAACAACAGCAACAATATCAATATCCTCAACAACAACAACAATATCAATATCCTCAACAACAATATCAATATCCTCAACAACAACAACAATATCAATATCCTCAATAATAACAACAATATCAATATCCTCAACAACAACAGTTACAAATGTATTGGGAGCAAACTCCTACGGCCATGCAATAGTACCCAAATACTGACCAACAATTGCAATATCAACTACAACAGCAACAAAAACAAATGTATTGGCAACAACCCTCTACCTCCATGCAATGGTACACAAATACTTATGAACATCAACAACTACAATATCAACCACAACAACAACAACAACGAGAACTACAAGGAGCGGATGCTTATGGAGGTAATTTAATAAATAGTACCAGCATTGATGAAGAAAATCAAGGAAGACATGAAGATAATATGAAATTTTACACCATAAGCAAAGCGTTCAAAAATAATATTGTAATGTATGGATTAAATAATAAAAGAGATGAACTTTTACTAGAAGATTTCATTGGTGAAAATGAATCAATTTTCATAGAGATGCTTGAAAGTCATTTACTAAGCCGCACTGTAATAAAATTTAATGTAAGTATTGTGGCAGAATATGTAAAAATTGTAGGAGAGGAATTGGAGTTCAATATGATTCATCATAGAGCTAAAATGAATTTGTTGACCAGAGGAGATGAAATATATGAAGTATTTTCTAACCAAATTTCAGAAATTCAAAACAAAATGTGTGAATTCCAAGAGAAGGACTCTGGTTGGACTTTGATACGCATAGTCCGAGCAGAGCTAAGTATTAATAAGGCTTCTCTAGTTAAAGGAGCAAACTGGATGAGTTTACCAGAAAAACTTCAAAAAAGAAAAGCTTGTATCAATGGAGAAAACACCGACGAACATTGTTTCAAGTGGTGTCTAATCGCTGCAGTGGATACTTTTCAAATAAAGAGTAAACAGCGATGTACCTCATACAATATTCATGACATAACTGCTGACATCATTTGTACCCAAAACGGTGTAACGCTAGATTTTAAGAATTTAATATTTCTAATATCTTTAAAAGATATTAAAATATTTGAGAAGCGAAATGGCGAAATCAGCGTAAACGTATTTGGTTATGATGAGGAAAATGATGTAGTTGTTGGTCCGTATAAAATTACAAAGGAGGAAAAATGTAATCATATCAACTTATTGTTGTTGGAAAATATCGTTGGTCATCATTACGTTCTAATAGAAAATATGTCTAGGTAAGCTAAAAGTGTCAAGTACTAGTTAATATAAATATATATATATATATATATAAATTTAAAGTAAACTTTTTATAATATTTATTATAAATGATTTAATTTAAATTTTTTTTACAGATTATTAAGTGGTCAAACGACAAAACATGAACACACTCTTAAATTGTGTAATGTATGTCTGCAATATACGCACAGTGGAGCAACACAAAGCGGAGTGTGGTCAAATTGTAGCCCAGCTACCATCCCATAAGAACGCTACACTTAAATTTAAGGACCACCAACGACAGATGGATGTGCCTTTTGTCGTGTATGCAGATTTTGAGTGCATACTTGAGGACATCCAATGTAGAGTAAGTGAAAAAAATAATTTAACTAAAAAGCATATTCCCTATGCTTTTAGTTATAATATTAAATATATTAACCATAATATAAATAAGTTTAGAATCTATACTGGTAAGGACGCTGAAGAAAAATTTGTTGCTTATTTAGTTAAGGATTGTGAGGATGTATATACTAATTATCTAATGAGTAAGACACAAATGGATTCTTTATCCCCTTCAGAGATATTCAGTTTTCAAAATGCTGTAAATTGCCACATATGTGATACATTTTTAGGTAGTGATCGCGTAAGGGATCATTGTCATGCAGCTGGCAAATTTAGAGGTACAGCTCATAATATGTGCAACTTAAAATATCGACAACCAAAATTTATCCCTATTTATTTTCATAATTATTCGTCTTATGACTCACATCCTTTTGTTAAAGAGTTAGGAGAAAAGTGTGACGACATAAAAGTCCTTCCGCTAAATAAAGAACGTTACATATCTTTATCAACATATACAAAAATGAATGAGGATTTCAATCTTGAACTTAGATTTCTAGACACCTTACGTTTTATGCCCGAAAGCTTAGAAACTTTTGCCAATAATCTTACGGATAACGATTTCTGTACAATTAAAGAGCAATTTACATCAAAAATAGAGTTTGTTCTGGTTAGAAGGAAGGGTGTTTTCCCTTACAGCTATCTCAATTCTTTTGAAAAATTAAATGATAGTCAACTTCCAGCGAGGGAAGACTTTTTCAACACAGCATGCAAAAAAAATTTGGCACACATTTGATTGCAAAACTTTACAAGACTATATGGAGTTGTATTTAAAAACAGACGTACTATTACCAACTGATGTATTCAAAATTTTCGAAAGGTTTGTAAGGGAATGTATAACCTAGATCCAAGCCAGTACTATACTGCTCCTGGACTGTCGTGGGATGCTATTTTGAAGTACACAAATATAGAATTGGAGTTGTTAACTGATATAAATATGTATAATTTCTTTAAAAAAGGGATACGTGGGGGGATTGTACAATGTAGTAAAAGGTATTCAAAAGCAAACAATAAATATCTAGAGGATTTCGATAAAGAGAAACCCTCAGAATTTCTAATGTACCTAGATGCCAATAACCTTTACGGTTGGGCTATGTCCGAATATCTTCCATACGGAGGATTCAGATGGTTATCAAGTGATGAGCTAAATCTGGATCCAAATCGGATAGATAATAATTCAAATGATGGTTATGTGTATGAAGTTACTTTAGAATATCCCTTGAATTTGCACGAATCGCACAATGACCTACCTTTTTGTGCGGAAAATAAAAAACATTATGGAAAGAATCAAACTAAATTAATTGCTGACTTTTCTACTAAACATTCATATATTATTCACTATAGAATTCTTAAGCAATGTTTAGAGTATGGTTTGATTCTAAAGAAAATACATCGGATTCTCACTTTCAAACAATCTCCATGGTTAAAATCATATATAGACTTAAATACCAAGCATAGAGCTAACGCTAAAAATACGTTTGAGAAAAACTTCTTCAAATTGCTCAATAATGCGGTATATGGTAAGACCATGGAAAATGTAGATAAGAGAAAAGATGTTAGAATTGTAACAAACTGGAACAGAACGAATTGCAATCATTTGGGAGCCCAAGATTGGATATCTAAGCCCAATTTCCATAGTTTGTCTATATTTTCAGAAGACATGGTGGCAATTCAAATGAATAGGCTCCAGACATATTATAATAAGCCTACTTACTTAGGATTTGGTGTGCTAGAACTTTCCAAATGGAAAATGTATAATTTCCATTATGGCTACATGCAGCCTAAATTTAAATCAAAATTGTCATTAAACTATATGGATACTGATTCATTCATATATACAATACGGACTGATAACTTCTATGATGACATAAAAATTGACATACAGGATGAATTTGACACATCTGATTATCCTGCAGATAACATACATGGTATTCCTCATTTAAACAAAAAGGTGCTGGGTATGATGAAAGACGAAAATTGTGGAAAAATAATGAAAGAGTTTGTTGGGTTGCGATCTAAAATGTATTCATTTAGTGTTCAAGATCAAAATGATGTAAAGAAATCGAAGCGGGTCAAGAAACCCATTTTAGATAAGTATAGCCTAAGTTCATATAGAGATTGTTTTAATAAATCAAACGTATTTGATAATATGCTTACCTTTAAGTCGAGTTTGCATCAATTATATACTATGCAACTACATAAACTAATACTAAGTTATCAAGATGATAAAAGAAAAATCCAAAGTGATGGTATAAGCACATATGCATGGTGTCATTCAGCAATAGAGGAAACCAATCCTGATTATGAGCTTGACATGCTATTAATGGAAATTGATAGACATCAAGAAGCAGAAGAAACTTAAAATAAATGTAAATTATTGTAAATTTTTATTGTTAAAATAAATGTAAATATTAATTATTAAGAAAAATTCTTTTGTTAAAAATAAATATTAATTATTAAAAAAAAATTTATGAAAAAACAAAGAAAATATAACCAATAAAAAAAAAACAATAAAAACATAAGTGAACTGCCAATTCTGTGGCAATTAAAATTGTTAAATTGTTGCTGAAATTGTTAAATTTGGGTAATTAAAATTTGAAAATTGTTAAATTCTTAGAAATTTGTGTTTTCGGCGGCGCTTTGATGTTTTTTGTTTACATTAGGAGTTTTTGTTTACATTAAGTGTATGTCTGTCTGTCGGTCTGTCTGTCTGTCGGTCTGTCTGCCTGACCGTGGATGTTTGTGTGTGGAATATTTTGTGTGAATGTATTAAGGCGGTTCATAGTTTGGCGGTTTTTATGTGTGTATATACAGACGAGGAAAATCATGAAAATGATTTTTTCTAATACCAATGATAATGATAATTTTTCCTAATGCCTACGGCAATGCATGATAATTTTTCCTAATGCCGACGGCAAAACATGATTATTATTTTTTCAAATGCCGACGGCAATACATGATAATTTTTCCTAATGCCTACGGCAATGCATGATAATTTTTCCTAATGCCGAAGGCAAAACATGATAATTATTTTTTTCAAATGCCGACGGCAAAACATGATTATTATTTTTTTCCTAATGCCCACGGCAAAACGTGAAAGTTATTTTTTCTAATGCTAATGTAGGTGTTGCTAGACTGTGGGAATTTAAGGCTGACCGTGATTTGAGTGGGTGGCGTTGTTGCCGTAATATGTAACCATAGGAATTCGTGGATGTGTCTGTCTGTCTGTGAGAATTTAGTTGAAGCTTCGATTGGAAGGGGGGGCGGGGTGTAGTAGAGCTAGATAGATTGCATGTATATATATGTGTGTGTGTATGTGTGTGTGTGTGTGTGTGTGTGTACGTTTGTAGGAATTTCTATAGGAGCTTAAGGCTGATTGCGATTTATGAGGGGCGAGGTGTACTAGTAATATGTAACCGAGGGAGTTTGTCTGTTTGTATTTCTGTAGGAGTTTAAGGCTGACCATGATTTGGGTGGGCATGGTTGTTGACGTAATATGTAGCCATGGAGATTTGTGGGTGTGTCTGTCTGTAGGAGTTTAAGGCTGATCGTGATTTGAGGTGGGTGAGGTTGTTATTGAGGTAAATTGGTTATGTGTATGTATGTATGTATGGCCAGGGGAATTTGTGTATGCATATCTGGGGGAGAATTTAAGGCTAGTCGTGATTTGTGAAAGGTGGGGTGTTGTTGAAATTTTCTTGGATATTTCTTATATGAATTCTGCTATGTGTGTGTATTTGAGCTGGTATTTATATGTAGGTAGAAATAAATTGTTTTCAACATCGACATTTGGTACTATAAAATACTATCATATATCTGGACTTCCCTAATCCTAGTATGCTTTTATACTTACGATTGCTTTATATTTTCTCATGCTTAAATTTGTCTCGCGTTGAAGTCGGTCTGTGTGAAATTTGTTTATATTACAGATTTTGTTTATTTAACTACATTCGTCTTCTTTGACTGAAAGAGTTATCTACACACAGAGAAAAACCAACTTGAAATCAGTAAGAACCATGCTGAATTAATAAGAACCATTAGCGAAGGTTTAGTCATATTGAAATTTCTTATTTCAATATGGACAAAATATTAATTTACAGTATTCATTTATTAAACTCATTAGTTTGTAGATATCTCAATATACATTTTCTATTATATTAAAAATTATTGAATTAATGTGATGAATTCTTATTTTTAAGCTGCAGATTTTTCCTGAGTGTATGGATTGTTTATATTTGCATTGTGCTTTAACTAAACGACGCTTCATATATTTTCATGATGTAGATCTAATAAATACTTAAGCATTGATAAGAAATTTGATATGTATACATACATATCTACAAATTGATTTTATGTATGTATGTATGTATGTATGTATGTATGTACATATATATGTACATACAAATAAGTGTTCAACTCAATCTTTGAATACATTTTTTATTTTATTTTTGTCATGTGATGTCTGTTGTTGGTGAAATTAAAAACATTTTAATTTTTATCTGCGTTTACTTAAAAGTTTGTGAGGATTTTCTGTTGTAAGTAAAACTGAATTCTTGAAGATATGTACTTACATACTCTATAGTAATAGTAACTATAATAGAAATATTTCTTATACTTAATTTACAGTTTTTTAAAGTATAGGGTATAAAATTTTTTCTAGCTATAGCCTTCTACATTTATTTTGGAAAACTTGCTTTGCTTTTTAAAAATGTATAAACATTTTTAAATGAAACTGATCCGGCACTCCAGCTTAGGTACTGATAGTTTTTTTTTGTTGTTAGTTAACTTACTTATTTTTTATTTTTTATTGATAAACATTGGAAATCAAAAGGGAGTTTTATATTGTAATTATTATTTTCATAATTGTTGAAAACAATCGCTGCTTTTTGTTTGTTTTTTGCGATGAAATCATTTGAATTACTTTTGCAACTTTACGCGTTTATAAAAATTATGTTATTTTCTATATTTCTTAATTTATAAGACTTTTAGACTTTGTCCTTTAGGGGTTATATATTCTATTATACGATTATGAATAAGAATGCAGTAAGCTGATGTATTTGCTTACTGCTTCAAATTAAAATTTTATTAAATTGAATAAAAGGATTTTTTTTTTTTAAACTCTGATGCAGTTAGAAGCGCTGGAGATTCTTTCATATAACAGCTTTTTTGAAATTTTTGATACATAGTATAATATAGAATTGGATAACATTTATTTTTAATTTTTATGTTAAGAAGTACGGGTATGAGACTGAATTTAAATGTACTTTTAAATTAGTTAAATCATAATGAACAAACATATTTTCTTCTTTAATAGCGATCAACAGAAAACGAACTCGTTTTCATATAATTTAGGTATACCCTATCGACGGCTCCTCTAGGATACAAGATGACTTTGTATGACGAAATTTCTGTTGCTTTATACTGATAATATGTTTACATTAATAAGATACATATACATATGTTTATTTTATGAACGGTGAGCACCTATGGCTTTTATTTAATGTTCTATATGACTTTTTTTTTTCATTTTCTTTAATAATTTTCTCCCCATAATAGCATTCTAAATATTTCAAGGGCTCAAATGCTGTGTAGTCTTCTTCTGCAAACTTAACTAAACGTCTAACTTCTCCCAATGCTTCTTTATAAGAAGATATTTTGTTATGGTCTTCTTCTACGATACGTGCCCATCGGGCAGAGTGTACGTATTAGTTGGTCAGTCAGTCTCTATTTTTATTTATTTTTTTTTCTTCTAATGTGCCACTCCTTTTTTTAGATTTTACTACTTGGAATAGAGAATTTTTGTCTAATTTTTTGGTGGGTATATACATTAGGTATGTAGAAATTAGTTTAGATACAAAGAAATGCATGTTTAATATACAACTATTGTATCAAATCGATCTCAAATAACTCAGTTACCTCTACCAGCAATTCACCATTGGTGTATTCATAAAGTGTTAGAAACAATGAAATATCTATGTTTTGAGAGAAATTTTCCCCTTAAGTATTTCTACATGAGGTTTGAGGGGTCAATCACTGTCGCATTCATATGTAATGATTATTCACTTAAAAAACGTCATCATCTCCGTATACAATACATTCATGAGTTGGGTTGATCCAGATACAATTGCTGTCTCATCACCTTCTAACAGCTTTATATATTTTGCTAGTATGCATGCCTTAGCATGCTTCTATCGATAGTGACGTAAGAGTCCGAGATGTAGAGTGTTACAATTAAAAATCTTTACTATTAGAATTTACCAGTTCGCTCTTTTGAATTTTTACAAAGTAGATACATATGTATGTATTTCATTGACCACAAAATCATAAAATTTCTTTGCTTACAAAATTGTATGACGTGAGGATTTTATTTTTATTTTTTTTTTTAAATTATACATGCTTCGGCATGCTTTCATTTTTTTTCTATAAATTTATGTAATACTCATACAGATACAGATATAAAGTAAGATCTGTTTACTGTACATTTTAAAATTTATGCATGCTTCAGCATGATTCTAGTTGAAGCGTATATTCATTCACTAAGTTTGTTTGATACTTATTCATACACATGTACATTCTTAAAGATTGGATATCAAAGTCCAATTTCCGTAGTTTATCTATATTTTCTAAAGATCTGATAGCTAAAGAAATAAATAGAGTGAAGATCTTCTATAATAATCCCATTTTCATATTGTAAAATTTTGCGTGCTAGCGCTTTCGATGGGAAAATATACATACAACTTTATGAAAAGTGATAATATGATGTGCTGCTGAATATTGCACTATGTTATAGTTCATTTTAAACACTGAAGTTTTAGCAATATTTCATTCAGACCAACAAGTTTAGAGAATTCCACTACATTTAGTTAATTATCTTTCTTAAGACTCATCATTCCTAATCAGTCCTACAAAAAACAACACAAACTAGATTTTTCGTTTTAATTTTATTTTTATTAAATTCAACATTCATTCTTCAAATTACTTTATACTATATTAAGTAGCTTTTCCTCATTTGTTGAGTTGACTTTAATAGGAGACATTTTAATGGTACGATGAACTTTTCTATTGCATGCATTGAGTAAATCTTTATACATACCAATCCACTTATATGAACCATTAAAGCTAATTCTTTTCACATCATACCTTTCAATGATCTATTAAATCATTCTAATATTGATGCTTTCATATTAAGTAATCTTTAATCTTCTATTTATGTATGAGTTTTCCCAAGTATTTATTAAAAAATTCTTTAGAATCATCTGTTTGTAAGTTTTTTGGTACCCGTACCACTTCAAAAATATTTTCCATTGCCTTGGTTTTTAGAGTGCAGCTTTTATTTTCAGCTGTACTTTGAGAATGTGTCAATTACAGTCTTCAAAAATCAGCAATTTCTATTTTCTGTAGAATAGTTCTACATTTCACCTAACTTAGCTCCATAAAACATCATATATTCCTGTCATTACATCTCTACAAGCACAAACAGTTGTTGAAATTTAATATGGACTTCGTTAACTAAATTCCTTTTTAAAGACATTGAATTGTTTCACAGATTTTTTCGAAAGTGTTGTGATCTACATCTTGCACTTTCAGCTATTTATACTAACATGTAGTTAATTTTCTAATCTATATATTTAACCGTAAACTCTTCAATTTGTTTTTAATTATTTACTTTTTAGAATTGCTTTTTCAATTTTATAACTGTCTTCTTTCTCTAATTTTATTTCACGTTGTAGTTCCTCAATTTGCATTTAAATATATTCTTGAATATTAATGCTTTAAGCTATATTATTAATTTGTCTTGTATTTTATCTTCATTCAGTTTAATGTAACTATCAACAATAGTTTGTATCTAATTCATTTATGCCTTCCAATACTGATAAGTCAGTATAAATGTTTCAGAATTGAAAGTCTATGAGTAAAATCATCGTCATCATCATTCTCAGTATTAGCATCATTAAATATGATGGTATTATCAGATATTGTTCCTTCTACTAGTTTCTTTTGGGGTACTTGTCTATATCTTGAGTGAAGGTTTCTCAGGCTTTCAACTTGTATATTTTCAACTTCTGTCTTGATTTTACTTTCTTCTTTCATAAGAATTCTTTTAATATTTTTAGAACTATTTATGAATTCTTCTGCTATAGGTTTAAATGTATCTTTTAGTTGTTCACTTGTATCTATTTCACCAGTTTTTATACTACGAAGCTTTTTCTTCAACACATTTCTTGTCAACACCAACTGTTTTAAAATTTTCTCATCCAGGGCAAATAACAGGTATCAGCAATCATATCAGCTTTTCAGGAGCTGGTCTGGTTTTCAGATCAGCTTTTCAGGACCTGGTCTGGTTTTCAGATCAGCTTTTCAGGACCTGGTCTGGTTTTCAGATCAGCTTATCAGGACCTGGTCTGGTTTTCAGATCAGCTTTTCAGGACCTGGTCTGGTTTTCAGATCAGCTTTTCAGGACCTGGTCTGGTTTTCAGATCAGCTTATCAGGACCTGGCCTGGTTTTCAGATCAGCTTATCAGGAGCTGGTCTGGTTTTCAGATCAGCTTATCAGAAGCTGGTCTGGTTTTCAGATCAGCTTATCAGGAGCTGGTCTGGTTTTCAGATCAGCTTATCAGGAGCTGATCTGATTTTTAGATCAGCTTATCAGGTAACAGATCAGGCTATCAGGAACTGTTCAGATTTTCATTTCAAGATATCTGAGTCAGATTTAGTTATCAGTGTACAAGTAGCTAGCCATTTATAACATTTATATACATGAAGTTTAAAGTCAGATGAAATACGAAAAAGTAAAGTTTTATCTAGTAAAATTATTTTCTATAACGATCATCGTTTAATTCACTATCTTTGCTTATAATCAAAAATCCATATTTATCCTTTCAACATGCTTTTTATTTTTCTCACCTAACTTAAACATTAAATATACATTATGATGATCTCTTATTAAATGTTTGGTGATTCTGGTGTAAGTTTTACATAAGTAGAATGAATCAACATTCTTATCTCTCTCCATACAAAAATATGCTTCCCATACGCATCATCGTTAAATATCATATTGGAATTACTTTGGACTGAAATAACAGATTCACTATCGGTAAATTTTGTAATATATTATTATTTTAATTGATGTAATTAATTTCTTCAGATATTTATATCTGGGGTGATATAAAGATTTTGAGTATAAATAAATGTTCTCAAAATTTAAGTCCATTAGGACTTTCTAGCAAGCCAATCATAGCGTTTTTTTTTCGTAATATGACAGGTCAACTATTGTTGCACGAATAGAATTTGATATAAGGGAACTATGATTTATTTTTGAACTATCGTTCGATGAACCATCAATATTTCGTACCAAGGTATTTAAGGTTGTTTTACTAACCGCATTTATGTAGCTAAATACATTTTATAAATATTATCTCTTATTATAAAAAATAAACTAATACAGCTATACCATATCAGAAAATATCTTCTGAAATCGTATAGCTGCATTAGTTTATTTTTTCTATAATAAGAGATAATGATCCACACTCATAATCAAAACAGCATAAAAATATCCTTTGTTTTGACTATGAGTATGGATCAATATTTATGAAATGCGTTTAGTTACAAAAATGTGGTTAGTAAAACAAAGTATATTTTAACAGCCTTATTTATAACACTTATTAGGGCTTTATAAAGACTTTTTAAGAAAAAATGTTTATAAAAAATTTGTTTTAAAAAGCCTTTACAAAGCCTTAATAAGTTTTATAAATAATGCTGTAAGAGTTTAAAATCAGTATTTTGTATGATAATACTGATTTGAAACTCTTAAAATATTCTTTGTTTTGACTATGAGTAGGGGCCATTATCTCTTATTATAGGACAAATAAAATAATATAGCTATACGATTTCAGAAAATATTTTCTGATATCGTATAGCTACATTTTTAATTTTTCTATAATAAGAGATAATATTTATGAAATACATTTCATAAATATTGGCGCATACTCATAGTAAAAACAACCTAAAAATACCTTGGTACGAAATATTGATGAATCATCAAAATTTCATACCATCCTATATTTATGTTGTTTTACTAATCGCATTTTTTTAATAAATGCATTTCATAAATATTATCTATTATTATAGAAAGAATCAAATAGTATGGTTATATGATATTAGAAAACATGATTTCTGATATCATATAATCATACTATTTTATTTTTCTATAATAAGAGATAATGACTCATACTCATAGTCAAAACAAAGGATATTTATATGCTGTTTTGATTATGAGTATGCGTCAATATTTATGAAAAGCATTTAGTTATAAAATGCGGTTAGTAAAACAAAGTATATTTTAAGTGTTTAAAACCACCATTTTTATGGTAATAGCGGTTTTAAACACTTAAAGCATACTTTGTTTTGACTATGAGCATGAGCTGATATTTATGAAATGGATTTTATAAATATTGACTCATACCCTTAGTCAAAACAACATAAATAATTCTTGGTACGAAATATTGATGATTCATCGAACGATAGTTCAAAAATAAATCATAGTTCCCTTATATCAAATTCTATTCGTGCAACAATAGTTGACCTGTCATATTACGAAAAAAAAGCTATGATTGGCTTGCTAGAAAGTCCTAATGGACTTAAATTTTGAGAACATTTATTTATACTCAAAATCTTTATATCACCCCAGATATAAATATCTGAAGAAATTAATTACATCAATTAAAATAATAATATATTACAAAATTTACCGATAGTGAATCTGTTATTTCAGTCCAAAGTAATTCCAATATGATATTTAACGATGATGCGTATGGGAAGCATATTTTTGTATGGGGAGAGATAAGAATGTTGATTCATTCTACTTATGTAAAACTTACACCAGAATCAGCAAACATTTAATAAGAGATCATCATAATGTATATTTAATGTTTAAGTTAGGTGAGAAAAATAAAAAGCATGTTGAAAGGATAAATATGGATTTTTGATTATAAGCAAAGATAGTGAATTAAACGATGATCGTTATAGAAAATAATTTTACTAGATAAAACTTTACTTTTTCGTATTTCATCTGACTTTAAACTTCATGTATATAAATGTTATAAATGGCTAGCTACTTGTACACTGATAACTAAATCTGACTCAGATATCTTGAAATGAAAATCTGAACAGCTCCTGATAGCCTGATCTGTTACCTGATAAGCTGATCTAAAAATCAGATCAGTTCCTGATAAGCTGATCTGAAAACCAGACCAGCTCCTGATAAGCTGATCTGAAAACCAGACCAGCTCCTGATAAGCTGATCTGAAAACCAGATCAGCTCCTGATAAGCTGATCTGAAAACCAGACCAGGTCCTGATAAGCTGATCTGAAAACCAGACCAGGTCCTGAAAAGCTGATCTGAAAACCAGACCAGGTCCTGAAAAGCTGATCTGAAAACCAGACCAGGTCCTGATAAGCTGATCTGAAAACCAGATCAGGTCCTGAAAAGCTGATCTGAAAACCAGACCAGGTCCTGAAAAGCTGATCTGAAAACCAGACCAGCTCCTGAAAAGCTGATATGATTGCTGATACCTGTTATTTGCCCTGGATGAGAAAATTTTAAAACAGTTGGTGTTGACAAGAAATGTGTTGAAGAAAAAGCTTCGTAGTATAAAAACTGGTGAAATAGATACAAGTGAACAACTAAAAGATACATTTAAACCTATAGCAGAAGAATTCATAAATAGTTCTAAAAATATTAAAAGAATTCTTATGAAAGAAGAAAGTAAAATCAAGACAGAAGTTAAAAATATACAAGTTGAAAGCCTGAGTAACCTTCACTCAAGATATAGACAAGTACCCCAAAAGAAACTAGTAGAAGGAACAATATCTGATAATACCATCATATTTAATGATGCTAATACTGAGAATGATGATGACGATGATTTTACTCATAGACTTTCAATTCTGAAGACATTTATACTGACTTATCAGTATTGGAAGGCATAAATTAATTAGATACAAACTATTGTTGATAGTTACATTAAACTGAATGAAGATAAAATACAAGACAAATTAATAATATAGCTTAAAGCATTAATATTCAAGAATATATTTAAATGCAAATTGAGGAACTACAACGTGAAATAAAATTAGAGAAAGAAGACAGTTATAAAATTGAAAAAGCAATTCTAAAAAGTAAATAATTAAAAACAAATTGAAGAGTTTACGGTTAAATATATAGATTAGAAAATTAACTACATGTTAGTATAAATAGCTGAAAGTGCAAGATGTAGATCACAACACTTTCGAAAAAATCTGTGAAACAATTCAATGTCTTTAAAAAGGAATTTAGTTAACGAAGTCCATATTAAATTTCAACAACTGTTTGTGCTTGTAGAGATGTAATGACAGGAATATATGATGTTTTATGGAGCTAAGTTAGGTGAAATGTAGAACTATTCTACAGAAAATAGAAATTGTTGATTTTTGAAGACTGTAATTGACACATTCTCAAAGTACAGCTGAAAATAAAAGCTGCACTCTAAAAACCAAGGCAATGGAAAATATTTTTGAAGTGGTACGGGTACCAAAAAACTTACAAACAGATGATTCTAAAGAATTTTTTAATAAATACTTGGGAAAACTCATACATAAATAGAAGATTAAACATTACTTAATATGAAAGCATCAATATTAGAATGAGTTAATAGATCATTGAAAGGTATGATGTGAAAAGAATTAGCTTTAATGGTTCATATAAGTGGATTGGTATGTATAAAGATTTTTTCAATGCATGCAATAGAAAAGTTCATCGTACCATTAAAATGTCACCTATTAAAGTCAACTCAACAAATGAGGAAAAGCTACTTAATATAGTATAAAGTAATTTGAAGAATGAATGTTGAATTTAATAAAAATAAAATTAAAACGAAAAATCTAGTTTGTGTTGTTTTTTGTAGGACTGATTAGGAATGATGAGTCTTAAGAAAGATAATTAACTAAATGTAGTGGAATTCTCTAAACTTGTTGGTCTGAATGAAATATTGCTAAAACTTCAGTGTTTAAAATGAACTATATATATAATGGACTTAAATTTTGAGAACATTTATTTATACTCAAAATCTTTATATCACCCCAGATATAAATATCTGAAGAAATTAATTACATCAATTAAAATAATAATATATTACAAAATTTACCGATAGTGAATCTGTTATTTCAGTCCAAAGTAATTCCAATATGATATTTAACGATGATGCGTATGGGAAGCATATTTTTGTATGGAGAGAGATAAGAATGTTGATTCATTCTACTTATGTAAAACTTACACCAGAATCACCAAACATTTAATAAGAGATCATCATAATGTATATTTAATGTTTAAGTTAGGTGAGAAAAATAAAAAGCATGTTGAAAGGATAAATATGGATTTTTGATTATAAGCAAAGATAGTGAATTAAACGATGATCGTTATAGAAAATAATTTTACTAGATAAAACTTTACTTTTTCGTATTTCATCTGACTTTAAACTTCATGTATATAAATGTTATAAATGGCTAGCTACTTGTACACTGATAACTAAATCTGACTCAGATATCTTGAAATGAAAATCTGAACAGTTCCTGATAGCCTGATCTGTTACCTGATAAGCTGATCTAAAAATCAGATCAGCTCCTGATAAGCTGATCTGAAAACCAGACCAGCTCCTGATAAGCTGATCTGAAAACCAGACCAGCTCCTGATAAGCTGATCTGAAAACCAGACCAGCTCCTGATAAGCTGATCTGAAAACCAGACCAAGTCCTGATAAGCTGATCTGAAAACCAGACCAGGTCCTGAAAAGCTGATCTGAAAACCAGACCAGGTCCTGAAAAGCTGATCTGAAAACCAGACCAGGTCCTGATAAGCTGATCTGAAAACCAGACCAGGTCCTGAAAAGCTGATCTGAAAACCAGACCAGGTCCTGAAAAGCTGATCTGAAAACCAGACCAGCTCCTGAAAAGCTGATATGATTGCTGATACCTGTTGTTTGCTCTGGATGAGAAAATTTTAAAACAGTTGGTGTTGACAAGAAATGTGTTGAAGAAAAAGCTTCGTAGTATAAAAACTGGTGAAATAGATACAAGTGAACAACTAAAAGATACATTTAAACCTATAGCAGAAGAATTCATAAATAGTTCTAAAAATATTAAAAGAATTCTTATGAAAGAAGAAAGTAAAATCAAGACAGAAGTTGAAAATATACAAGTTGAAAGCCTGAGAAACCTTCACTCAAGATATAGACAAGTACCCCAAAAGAAACTAGTAGAAGGAACAATATCTGATAATACCATCATATTTAATGATGCTAATACTGAGAATGATGATGACGATGATTTTACTCATAGACTTTCAATTCTGAAGACATTTATACTGACTTATCAGTATTGGAAGGCATAAATGAATTAGATACAAACTATTGTTGATAGTTACATTAAACTGAATGAAGATAAAATACAAGACAAATTAATAATATAGCTTAAAGCATTAATATTCAAGAATATATTTAAATGCAAATTGAGGAACTACAACGTGAAATAAAATTAGAGAAAGAAGACAGTTATAAAATTGAAAAAGCAATTCTAAAAAGTAAATAATTAAAAACAAATTGAAGAGTTTACGGTTAAATATATAGATTAGAAAATTAACTACATGTTAGTATAAATAGCTGAAAGTGCAAGATGTAGATCACAACACTTTCGAAAAAATCTGTGAAACAATTCAATGTCTTTAAAAAGGAATTTAGTTAACGAAGTCCATATTAAATTTCAACAACTGTTTGTGCTTGTAGAGATGTAATGACAGGAATATATGATGTTTTATGGAGCTAAGTTAGGTGAAATGTAGAACTATTCTACAGAAAATAGAAATTGTTGATTTTTGAAGACTGTAGTTGACACATTCTCAAAGTACAGCTGAAAATAAAAGCTGCACTCTAAAAACCAAGGCAATGGAAAATATTTTTGAAGTGGTACGGGTACCAAAAAACTTACAAACAGATGATTCTAAAGAATTTTTTAATAAATACTTGGGAAAACTCATACATAAATAGAAGATTAAAGATTACTTAATATGAAAGCATCAATATTAGAATGATTTAATAGATCATTGAAAGGTATGATGTGAAAAGAATTAGCTTTAATGGTTCATATAAGTGGATTGGTATGTATAAAGATTTACTCAATGCATGCAATAGAAAAGTTCATCGTACCATTAAAATGTCTCCTATTAAAGTCAACTCAACAAATGAGGAAAAGCTACTTAATATAGTATAAAGTAATTTGAAGAATGAATGTTGAATTTAATAAAAATAAAATTAAAACGAAAAATCTAGTTTGTGCTGTTTTTTGTAGGACTGATTAGGAATGATGAGTCTTAAGAAAGATAATTAACTAAATGTAGTGGAATTCTCTAAACTTGTTGGTCTGAATGAAATATTGCTAAAACTTCAGTGTTTAAAATGAACTATATATATAATGGACTTAAATTTTGAGAACATTTATTTATACTCAAAATCTTTATATCACCCCAGATATAAATATCTGAAGAAATTAATTACATCAATTAAAATAATAATATATTACAAAATTTACCGATAGTGAATCTGTTATTTCAGTCCAAAGTAATTCCAATATGATATTTAACGATGATGCGTATGGGAAGCATATTTTTGTATGGAGAGAGATAAGAATGTTGATTCATTCTACTTATGTAAAACTTACACCAGAATCACCAAACATTTAATAAGAGATCATCATAATGTATATTTAATGTTTAAGTTAGGTGAGAAAAATAAAAAGCATGTTGAAAGGATAAATATGGATTTTTGATTATAAGCAAAGATAGTGAATTAAACGATGATCGTTATAGAAAATAATTTTACTAGATAAAACTTTACTTTTTCGTATTTCATCTGACTTTAAACTTCATGTATATAAATGTTATAAATGGCTAGCTACTTGTACACTGATAACTAAATCTGACTCAGATATCTTGAAATGAAAATCTGAACAGTTCCTGATAGCCTGATCTGTTACCTGATAAGCTGATCTAAAAATCAGATCAGCTCCTGATAAGCTGATCTGAAAACCAGACCAGCTCCTGATAAGCTGATCTGAAAACCAGACCAGCTCCTGATAAGCTGATCTGAAAACCAGACCAGCTCCTGATAAGCTGATCTGAAAACCAGACCAAGTCCTGATAAGCTGATCTGAAAACCAGACCAGGTCCTGAAAAGCTGATCTGAAAACCAGACCAGGTCCTGAAAAGCTGATCTGAAAACCAGACCAGGTCCTGATAAGCTGATCTGAAAACCAGACCAGGTCCTGAAAAGCTGATCTGAAAACCAGACCAGGTCCTGAAAAGCTGATCTGAAAACCAGACCAGCTCCTGAAAAGCTGATATGATTGCTGATACCTGTTATTTGCTCTGGATGAGAAAATTTTAAAACAGTTGGTGTTGACAAGAAATGTGTTGAAGAAAAAGCTTCGTAGTATAAAAACTGGTGAAATAGATACAAGTGAACAACTAAAAGATACATTTAAACCTATAGCAGAAGAATTCATAAATAGTTCTAAAAATATTAAAAGAATTCTTATGAAAGAAGAAAGTAAAATCAAGACAGAAGTTGAAAATATACAAGTTGAAAGCCTGAGAAACCTTCACTCAAGATATAGACAAGTACCCCAAAAGAAACTAGTAGAAGGAACAATATCTGATAATACCATCATATTTAATGATGCTAATACTGAGAATGATGATGACGATGATTTTACTCATAGACTTTCAATTCTGAAGACATTTATACTGACTTATCAGTATTGGAAGGCATAAATGAATTAGATACAAACTATTGTTGATAGTTACATTAAACTGAATGAAGATAAAATACAAGACAAATTAATAATATAGCTTAAAGCATTAATATTCAAGAATATATTTAAATGCAAATTGAGGAACTACAACGTGAAATAAAATTAGAGAAAGAAGACAGTTATAAAATTGAAAAAGCAATTCTAAAAAGTAAATAATTAAAAACAAATTGAAGAGTTTACGGTTAAATATATAGATTAGAAAATTAACTACATGTTAGTATAAATAGCTGAAAGTGCAAGATGTAGATCACAACACTTTCGAAAAAATCTGTGAAACAATTCAATGTCTTTAAAAAGGAATTTAGTTAACGAAGTCCATATTAAATTTCAACAACTGTTTGTGCTTGTAGAGATGTAATGACAGGAATATATGATGTTTTATGGAGCTAAGTTAGGTGAAATGTAGAACTATTCTACAGAAAATAGAAATTGTTGATTTTTGAAGACTGTAATTGACACATTCTCAAAGTACAGCTGAAAATAAAAGCTGCACTCTAAAAACCAAGGCAATGGAAAATATTTTTGAAGTGGTACGGGTACCAAAAAACTTACAAACAGATGATTCTAAAGAATTTTTTAATAAATACTTGGGAAAACTCATACATAAATAGAAGATTAAAGATTACTTAATATGAAAGCATCAATATTAGAATGATTTAATAGATCATTGAAAGGTATGATGTGAAAAGAATTAGCTTTAATGGTTCATATAAGTGGATTGGTATGTATAAAGATTTACTCAATGCATGCAATAGAAAAGTTCATCGTACCATTAAAATGTCTCCTATTAAAGTCAACTCAACAAATGAGGAAAAGCTACTTAATATAGTATAAAGTAATTTGAAGAATGAATGTTGAATTTAATAAAAATAAAATTAAAACGAAAAATCTAGTTTGTGTTGTTTTTTGTAGGACTGATTAGGAATGATGAGTCTTAAGAAAGATAATTAACTAAATGTAGTGGAATTCTCTAAACTTGTTGGTCTGAATGAAATATTGCTAAAACTTCAGTGTTTAAAATGAACTATAACATAGTGCAATATTCAGCAGCACATCATATTATCACTTTTTATAAAGTTGTATGTATATTTTCCCATCGAAAGCGCTAGCACGCAAAATTTTACAATATGAAAATGGGATTATTATAGAAGATCTTCACTCTATTTATTTCTTTAGCTATCAGATCTTTAGAAAATATAGATAAACTACGGAAATTGGACTTTGATATCCAATCTTTAAGAATGTACATGTGTATGAATAAGTATCAAACAAACTTAGTGCATGAATATACGCTTCAACTAGAATCATGCTGAAGCATGCATAAATTTTAAAATGTACAGTAAACAGATCTTACTTTATATCTGTATCTGTATGAGTATTACATAAATTTATAGAAAAAAAATGAAAGCATGCCGAAGCATGTATAATTTAAAAAAAAAAAAAAAAAAATAAAATCCTCACGTCATACAATTTTGTAAGCAAAGAAATTTTATGATTTTGTGGTCAATGAAATACATACATATGTATCTACTTTGTAAAAATTCAAAAGAGCGAACTGGTAAATTCTAATAGTAAAGATTTTTAATTGTAACACTCTACATCTCGGACTCTTACGTCACTATCGATAGAAGCATGCTAAGGCATGCATACTAGCAAAATATATAAAGCTGTTAGAAGGTGATGAGACAGCAATTGTATCTGGATCAACCCAACTCATGAATGTATTGTATACGGAGATGATTGATGGTGATGATGACGTTTTTTAAGTGAATAATCATTACATATGAATGCGACAGTGATTGACCCCTCAAACCTCATGTAGAAATACTTAAGGGGAAAAATTCTCTCAAAACATAGATATTTCATTGTTTCTAACACTTTATGAATACACCAACGGTGAATTGCTGGTAGAGGTAACTGAGTTATTTGAGATCGATTTGATACAATAGTTGTATATTAAACATGCATTTCTTTGTATCTAAACTAATTTCTACATACCTAATGTATATACCCACCAAAAAATTAGACAAAAATTCTCTATTCCAAGTAGTAAAATCTAAAAAAAGGAGTGGCACATTAGAAGAAAAAAAAATAAATAAAAATAGAGACTGACTGACCAACTAATACGTACACTCTGCCCGATGGGCACGTATCGTAGAAGAAGACCATAACAAAATATCTTCTTATAAAGAAGCATTGGGAGAAGTTAGACGTTTAGTTAAGTTTGCAGAAGAAGACTACACAGCATTTGAGCCCTTGAAATATTTAGAATGCTATTATGGGGAGAAAATTATTAAAGAAAATGAAAAAAAAAAAGTCATATAGAACATTAAATAAAAGCCATAGGTGCTCACCGTTCATAAAATAAACATATGTATATGTATCTTATTAATGTAAACATATTATCAGTATAAAGCAACAGAAATTTCGTCATACAAAGTCATCTTGTATCCTAGAGGAGCCGTCGATAGGGTATACCTAAATTATATGAAAACGAGTTCGTTTTCTGTTGATCGCTATTAAAGAAGAAAATATGTTTGTTCATTATGATTTAACTAATTTAAAAGTACATTTAAATTCAGTCTCATACCCGTACTTCTTAACATAAAAATTAAAAATAAATGTTATCCAATTCTATATTATACTATGTATCAAAAATTTCAAAAAAGCTGTTATATGAAAGAATCTCCAGCGCTTCTAACTGCATCAGAGTTTAAGGAAAAAAAATCCTTTTATTCAATTTAATAAAATTTTAATTTGAAGCAGTAAGCAAATACATCAGCTTACTGCATTCTTATTCATAATCGTATAATAGAATATATAACCCCTAAAGGACAAAGTCTAAAAGTCTTATAAATTAAGAAATATAGAAAATAACATAATTTTTATAAACGCGTAAAGTTGCAAAAGTAATTCAAATGATTTCATCGCAAAAAACAAACAAAAAGCAGCGATTGTTTTCAACAATTATGAAAATAATAATTACAATATAAAACTCCCTTTTGATTTCCAATGTTTATCAATAAAAAATAAAAAATAAGTAAGTTAACTAACAACAAAAAAAAAAAACTATCAGTACCTAAGCTGGAGTGCCGGATCAGTTTCATTTAAAAATGTTTATACATTTTTAAAAAGCAAAGCAAGTTTTCCAAAATAAATGTAGAAGGCTATAGCTAGAAAAAATTTTATACCCTATACTTTAAAAAACTGTAAATTAAGTATAAGAAATATTTCTATTATAGTTACTATTACTATAGAGTATGTAAGTACATATCTTCAAGAATTCAGTTTTACTTACAACAGAAAATCCTCACAAACTTTTAAGTAAACGCAGATAAAAATTAAAATGTTTTTAATTTCACCAACAACAGACATCACATGACAAAAAATAAAATAAAAAATGTATTCAAAGATTGAGTTGAACACTTATTTGTATGTACATATATATGTACATACATACATACATACATACATACATACATAAAATCAATTTGTAGATATGTATGTATACATATCAAATTTCTTATCAATGCTTAAGTATTTATTAGATCTACATCATGAAAATATATGAAGCGTCGTTTAGTTAAAGCACAATGCAAATATAAACAATCCATACACTCAGGAAAAATCTGCAGCTTAAAAATAAGAATTCATCACATTAATTCAATAATTTTTAATATAATAGAAAATGTATATTGAGATATCTACAAACTAATGAGTTTAATAAATGAATACTGTAAATTAATATTTTGTCCATATTGAAATAAGAAATTTCAATATGACTAAACCTTCGCTAATGGTTCTTATTAATTCAGCATGGTTCTTACTGATTTCAAGTTGGTTTTTCTCTGTGTGTAGATAACTCTTTCAGTCAAAGAAGACGAATGTAGTTAAATAAACAAAATCTGTAATATAAACAAATTTCACACAGACCGACTTCAACGCGAGACAAATTTAAGCATGAGAAAATATAAAGCAATCGTAAGTATAAAAGCATACTAGGATTAGGGAAGTCCAGATATATGATAGTATTTTATAGTACCAAATGTCGATGTTGAAAACAATTTATTTCTACCTACATATAAATACCAGCTCAAATACACACACATAGCAGAATTCATATAAGAAATATCCGAGAAAATTTCAACAACACCCCACCTTTCACAAATCACGACTAGCCTTAAATTCTCCCCCAGATATGCATACACAAATTCCCCTGGCCATACATACATACATACACATAACCAATTTACCTCAATAACAACCTCACCCACCTCAAATCACGATCAGCCTTAAACTCCTACAGACAGACACACCCACAAATCTCCATGGCTACATATTACGTCAACAACCATGCCCACCCAAATCATGGTCAGCCTTAAACTCCTACAGAAATACAAACAGACAAACTCCCTCGGTTACATATTACTAGTACACCTCGCCCCTCATAAATCGCAATCAGCCTTAAGCTCCTATAGAAATTCCTACAAACGTACACACACACACATACACACACACACATATATATACATGCAATCTATCTAGCTCTACTACACCCCGCCCCCCCCTTCCAATCGAAGCTTCAACTAAATTCTCACAGACAGACAGACACATCCACGAATTCCTATGGTTACATATTACGGCAACAACGCCACCCACTCAAATCACGGTCAGCCTTAAATTCCCACAGTCTAGCAACACCTACATTAGCATTAGAAAAAATAACTTTCACGTTTTGCCGTCGGCATTAGGAAAAAAATAATAATCATGTTTTGCCGTCGGCATTTGAAAAAAATAATTATCATGTTTTGCCTTCGGCATTAGGAAAAATTATCATGCATTGCCGTAGGCATTAGGAAAAATTATCATGTATTGCCGTCGGCATTTGAAAAAATAATAATCATGTTTTGCCGTCGGCATTAGGAAAAATTATCATGCATTGCCGTAGGCATTAGGAAAAATTATCATGCATTGCCGTAGGCATTAGGAAAAATTATCATGCATGCCGTATGCATTAGGAAAAAAATAATAATAATCATGTTTTCCAGTCGTCATTAGGAAAAATCATTTTCCCGTCGGCATTTGAAAAAATTATATTCCTGTTTTGCCGTCGGCATTAGGAAAAATTAATAAACATGTTTTGCCGTAGACATTAGGAAAAATTAATAATCACTATTTCACCATTGGTATTAGAAAAAATCATTTTCATGATTTTCCTCGTCTGTATATACACACATAAAAACCGCCAAACTATGAACCGCCCTAATACATTCACACAAAATATTCCACACACAAACATCCACGGTCAGGCAGACAGACCGACAGACAGACAGACCGACAGACAGACATACACTTAATGTAAACAAAAACTCCTAATGTAAACAAAAAACATCAAAGCGCCGCCGAAAACACAAATTTCCAAGAATTTAACAATTTTCAAATTTTAATTACCCAAATTTAACAATTTCAGCAACAATTTAACAATTTTAATTGCCACAGAATTGGCAGTTCACTACTACTTATGTTTTTATTGTTTTTTTTTATTGGTTATATTTTCTTTGTTTTTTCATAAATTTTTTTTTAATAATTAATATTTATTTTTAACAAAAGAATTTTTCTTAATAATTAATATTTACATTTATTTTAACAATAAAAATTTACAATAATTTACATTTATTTTAAGTTTCTTCTGCTTCTTGATGTCTATCAATTTCCATTAATAGCATGTCAAGCTCATAATCAGGATTGGTTTCCTCTATTGCTGAATGACACCATGCATATGTGCTTATACCATCACTTTTGATTTTTCTTTTATCATCTTGATAACTTAGTATTAGTTTATGTAGTTGCATAGTATATAATTGATGCAAACTCGACTTAAAGGTAAGCATATTATCAAATACGTTTGATTTATTAAAACAATCTCTATATGAACTTAGGCTATACTTATCTAAAATGGGTTTCTTGACCCGCTTCGATTTCTTTACATCATTTTGATCTTGAACACTAAATGAATACATTTTAGATCGCAACCCAACAAACTCTTTCATTATTTTTCCACAATTTTCGTCTTTCATCATACCCAGCACCTTTTTGTTTAAATGAGGAATACCATGTATGTTATCTGCAGGATAATCAGATGTGTCAAATTCATCCTGTATGTCCATTTTTATGTCATCATAGAAGTTATCAGTCCGTATTGTATATATGAATGAATCAGTATCCATATAGTTTAATGACAATTTTGATTTAAATTTAGGCTGCATGTAGCCATAATGGAAATTATACATTTTCCATTTGGAAAGTTCTAGCACACCAAATCCTAAGTAAGTAGGCTTATTATAATATGTCTGGAGCCTATTCATTTGAATTGCCACATGTCTTCTGAAAATATAGACAAACTATGGAAATTGGGCTTAGATATCCAATCTTGGGCTCCCAAATGATTGCAATTCGTTCTGTTCCAGTTTGTTACAATTCTAACATCTTTTCTCTTATCTACATTTTCCATGGTCTTACCATATACCGCATTATTGAGCAATTTGAAGAAGTTTTTCTCAAACGTATTTTTAGCGTTAGCTCTATGCTTGGTATTTAAGTCTATATATGATTTTAACCATGGAAATTGTTTGAAAGTGAGAATCCGATGTATTTTCTTTAGAATCAAACCATACTCTAAACATTGCTTAAGAATTCTATAGTGAATAATATATGAATGTTTAGTAGAAAAGTCAGCAATTAATTTAGTTTGATTCTTTCCATAATGTTTTTTATTTTCCGCACAAAAAGGTAGGTCATTGTGCGATTCGTGCAAATTCAAGGGATATTCTAAAGTAACTTCATACACATAACCATCATTTGAATTATTATCTATCCGATTTGGATCCAGATTTAGCTCATCACTTGATAACCATCTGAATCCTCCGTATGGAAGATATTCGGACATAGCCCAACCGTAAAGGTTATTGGCATCTAGGTACATTAGAAATTCTGAGGGTTTCTCTTTATCGAAATCCTCTAGATATTTATTGTTTGCTTTTGAATACCTTTTACTACATTGTACAATCCCCCCACGTATCCCTTTTTTAAAGAAATTATACATATTTATATCAGTTAACAACTCCAATTCTATATTTGTGTACTTCAAAATAGCATCCCACGACAGTCCAGGAGCAGTATAGTACTGGCTTGGATCTAGGTTATACATTCCCTTACAAACCTTTCGAAAATTTTGAATACATCAGTTGGTAATAGTACGTCTGTTTTTAAATACAACTCCATATAGTCTTGTAAAGTTTTGCAATCAAATGTGTGCCAAATTTTTTTTGCATGCTGTGTTGAAAAAGTCTTCCCTCGCTGGAAGTTGACTATCATTTAATTTTTCAAAAGAATTGAGATAGCTGTAAGGGAAAACACCCTTCCTTCTAACCAGATCAAACTCTATTTTTGATGTAAATTGCTCTTTAATTGTACAGAAATCGTTATCCGTAAGATTATTGGCAAAAGTTTCTAAGCTTTCGGGCATAAAACGTAAGGTGTCTAGAAATCTAAGTTCAAGATTGAAATCCTCATTCATTTTTGTATATGTTGATAAAGATATGTAACGTTCTTTATTTAGCGGAAGGACTTTTATGTCGTCACACTTTTCTCCTAACTCTTTAACAAAAGGATGTGAGTCATAAGACGAATAATTATGAAAATAAATAGGGATAAGTTTTGGTTGTCGATATTTTAAGTTGCACATATTATGAGCTGTACCTCTAAATTTGCCAGCTGCATGACAATGATCCCTTACGCGATCACTACCTAAAAATGTATCACATATGTGGCAATTTACAGCAGTTTGAAAACTGAATATCTCTGAAGGGGATAAAGAATCCATTTGTGTCTTACTCATTAGATAATTAGTATATACATCCTCACAATCCTTAACTAAATAAGCAACAAATTTTTCTTCAGCGTCCTTACCAGTATAGATTCTAAACTTATTTATATTATGGTTAATATATTTAATATTATAACTAAAAGCATAGGGAATATGCTTTTTAGTTAAATTATTTTTTTCACTTACTCTACATTGGATGTCCTCAAGTATGCACTCAAAATCTGCATACACGACAAAAGGCACATCCATCTGTCGTTGGTGGTCCTTAAATTTAAGTGTAGCGTTCTTATGGGATGGTAGCTGGGCTACAATTTGACCACACTCCGCTTTGTGTTGCTCCACTGTGAGTATATTGCAGACATACATTACACAATTTAAGAGTGTGTTCATGTTTTGTCGTTTGACCACTTAATAATCTGTAAAAAAATTTTAAATTAAATCATTTATAATAAATATTATAAAAAGTTTACTTTAAATTTATATATATATATATATATATTTATATTAACTAGTACTTGACACTTTTAGCTTACCTAGACATATTTTCTATTAGAACGTAATGATGACCAACGATATTTTCCAACAACAATAAGTTGATATGATTACATTTTTCCTCCTTTGTAATTTAATACGGACCAACAACTACATCATTTTCCTCATCATAACCAAATACGTTTACGCTGATTCCGCCATTTCGCTTCTCAAATATTTTAATATCTTTTAAAGATATTAGAAATATTAAATTCTTAAAATCTAGCGTTACACCGTTTTGGGTACAAATGATGTCAGCAGTTATGTCATGAATATTGTATGAGGTACATCGCTGTTTACTCTTTATTTGAAAAGTATCCACTGCAGCGATTAGACACCACTTGAAACAATGTTCGTCGGTGTTTTCTCCATTGATACAAGCTTTTCTTTTTTGAAGTTTTTCTGGTAAACTCATCCAGTTTGCTCCTTTAACTAGAGAAGCCTTATTAATACTTAGCTCTGCTCGGACTATGCGTATCAAAGTCCAACCAGAGTCCTTCTCTTGGAATTCACACATTTTGTTTTGAATTTCTGAAATTTGGTTAGAAAATACTTCATATATTTCATCTCCCCTGGTCAACAAATTCATTTTAGCTCTATGATGAATCATATTGAACTCCAATTCCTCTCCTACAATTTTTACATATTCTGCCACAATACTTACATTAAATTTTATTACAGTGCGGCTTAGTAAATGACTTTCAAGCATCTCTATGAAAATTGATTCATTTTCACCAATGAAATCTTCTAGTAAAAGTTCATCTCTTTTATTATTTAATCCATACATTACAATATTATTTTTGAACGCTTTGCTTATGGTGTAAAATTTCATATTATCTTCATGTCTTCCTTGATTTTCTTCATCAATGCTGGTACTATTTATTAAATTACCTCCATAAGCATCCGCTCCTTGTAGTTCTCGTTGTTGTTGTTGTTGTGGTTGATATTGTAGTTGTTGATGTTCATAAGTATTTGTGTACCATTGCATGGAGGTAGAGGGTTGTTGCCAATACATTTGTTTTTGTTGCTGTTGTAGTTGATATTGCAATTGTTGGTCAGTATTTGGGTACTATTGCATGGCCGTAGGAGTTTGCTCCCAATACATTTGTAACTGTTGTTGTTGAGGATATTGATATTGTTGTTATTATTGAGGATATTGATATTGTTGTTGTTGTTGAGGATATTGATATTGTTGTTGAGGATATTGATATTGTTGTTGTTGTTGAGGATATTGATATTGTTGCTGTTGTTGAGGATATATATATTGGTCCTCAACATCATGATTTTGGATATGATCCAAGAAACACTTTTGATATTTGTATATCTTTTTGCAGATATGACATTTATATACCGAATCCATTTTAATAATTTATAGAATGTATAATATATATTTTTTAAGATTTTATACGATGATGTACTTGCTAGATACAATGCTGTACTTGCTGCTAGATTAGAGAACATCTCAATTTATACGAATTACGTTCTATTCTTACATTGTTACAACATACATACATATATTTACGACATTTCTTTAAACTAAATATGTAGATTAAAAAATATACAAAACTGCTGTTCACTAATTCATTTACATATACATACATATGTATGTAGTAAGTAAGTATGTATGTCTATAAGTCTGTATGGTTTGTTTGACATATGTCAGCCTCTTTGCACAAACAAACAAAAAATAAATAAAACTAAATAAAACCAATAACAAAAACATTAATATCTCACCAGCATACATAATTTCTTTCTATAAATACCCTTCCATCTCCATCAGCTAAAAAGAATATTACAAAAAAACAAATGCCGAGTATATACTATAATATTTTGTAACATCGCAACAGTGTGTACTAGTGCCAACGTTTGTCATTTTTTAAATTTTTTTTTGTTGTGTGGTATTGCTTTCCCTATAAAAAAAACATAACGTGAAAGACGTTGCACACATTTTAAAAAATGATTATAACACAAGATATGCCAGATGTGTACTCGGCATTACACACTCGCTTTTTTATATACATATACGACTACTTACCCATCTGCCAACGCTCAAGTTATTGTAAAAACATACACAAATATACATGCATGAGCATAACGTTGGCTCCCATGATCACGCATCTCTAATTCCCTTTGACAATCCTAAATATCTTACACTTCAATTTCTCCAACCTTCAAGTAAGTTCGTTGCTCATAAATTACATATTTTATTCATCTCTTCAAACTCTTTAAACATAGGAAGTAGGAAAATCAAACTAAATAGAACCAACAACAAAAAACATTCATAGATTTGCCACAAGCATACATAAGGTCTTCTAAAATAACCTTCCATTGTCACCATCAAAAAAAGAAAATAAAAAACTAAAGCAACATTTTCTCTATGCACACCCACACACACTATAAACCTGCTGAAACCACTTGACAAAAAAATCACACTTCAGTTCAAAATTAAAACAAAAACATACGTACAAAATCAAACTAAAACAAAACCAACAACAAAAACATTCATAGCTATCCTACAAGCATAAATAATTTCTTTCTTTCCAAAATACCCTTCCATCTCCACCAGCTACAAAGAATATTACAAAAAACTAAGGCAACATTTTCTCTATGCATACTCTCACTTAAAAAAAAAACATTGCACTCTAAAACCATAAGCCTGCTGCAACCACTTGACAAACAAAAAAAATCACACTTCAGTTCAAAATTAAAACAAAAACATACGTACAAAATCAAACTAAAACAAAACCAACAACAAAAACATTCATAGATATCCTACAAGCATAAATAATTTCTTTGTTTCCAAAATACCCTTCCATCTCCACCAGCTAAAAAGAATATCACAAAAAACTAAGGCAAGATTTTCTCTATGCATACTCTCACTTAAAAAAAAAATATTGCACTCTAAAACCATAAACCTGCTCAACCACTTGACAAACAAAAAAATCAAAAAACAAAACATCATCATCACATACATATACATCTACAAACCATCGAGTAACCTCGTCACTTTTTTCAATTTTAATTACCCAAATTTGACAATTTTAATTGTCATAGAACCGGCAGTATCTAACTACTTACGTCGCACAAGCGACAAGTCAAAAGCGACTCAGTACATTTTCACCATCGACATTTCCTACTGGGTATAATGATTGTATGCCACTACTCCATCAAACATACAAGTAAATACAAAAAACACACACTCATACACACACAAACTCTCCCATACACACATACAAACAGCCACATATACATGCATACACATCACCAAAGAAACAGACTCACACACACACACACACACACACACACACACACACACACACACACACACACACACATCCCGCGCGTACATACATCCATGCACTGTAAGCACAACGTTTCTCTACAATAACAACAAAAGCTGTGCACACAAGTATATATACATGCACATGAACAAAGAATCAAACACAATATCAGCATGAAAGTCCCCAAAATCCTCCATTTATAACAGGCCAATCTGTTTGTTTTTTCCCGGTTTTGAATTCCCAAAACATGTCGTCCATATTTCGATTTTATTAATTTTTGTCACACAGTGTTATTTCTATGTTGATTATTTGATTAGGCTAAAGTTCGTATCGTTCTGTAAACCAAATAACATGTGATAATATTTAAGAAACAATACCACCAAAGTTAATTATAAATTATTATTTACAGTTGCTTAAAAATAAAAATTGAAATTTTAAAATCATTGGTGAAAAATCTAGTTCAGAACAATTAAAATGGTAAGTTACGATTGATGATTAGCTATGTATGTATGTACGTTTTAATTATTAATTAAATTATTAATTAATTTCTTTTCCAAAACCATGAATTTATATGTATATTGAAAAAAATATATGTTGATACCGCTCGAACTCAGCCAGCGAACTTTAACATGAAGAGTGCTTATCAACGAGCCATGCTTACTTCCTAACTTCACTTACATTTTTTACTAACCTACCATTTACACATGAAACTAATTTCAAGAAAGTAGCAATACAATTACATTTTTTCACTACCACACTCACATTGTTTTTAATTTCCAGTCAGCTTTCAACGATTTTTTCAAGAAAGTAAATTTTTGATGTTTTCAGAAAGTAAAATGAAAAAAATGTTAACAGTGTTACCCCCTTTAAAGATTTGTACAAATTTGCAGGATTGTGGTAAATAGATATTATAATTATATATTAAATTTATAAATTTTGTATAAATATTTAAAGAATTATAATATGTTACGTTCAAATGTACAGGAAGAAGACAATTTATGCCTTTTGAAAACAATAATATTATTACAATATTAACAGTAATTCTTTTTCCCAATTTATTGCCTTATGAATTTGTGTATGTGACATTCTTGGTAACTCTAATTAAGAAGTAAACAAAACAATTTTATACAACTTTATTTTTCGTCGACATTTTTAAAATGAACTTTGACTTTCCTATGAAAGTTAACAAGAAATTTTCATGAAAGTCATTATTTCATTAAAATTTTATTCATAATACGTATACAGAAATTTCAAGAAACTGAGAAAACAATAATATGAAATCAAATTATACACAACTGCTATTTAGTAGTTGGGTCTGTGGTTGGGCTTATTTAGTTACAGATTGGTGCGACATAAAAAGCAGAAAAAATTGAAAAATTGTAATTAGAAATATTTGTTATGCTTCATAACAACGTTTTCTTAACAGATTCAGTATTGGCGGTATACCGGGCACATACAAACATTTCTTCAAACGTAGTTTACCTTGAATTGGGTAGTTCAGGATGGGTTCGAATCAGCACGAATTTTTCTTCTGATTCGAAGCACATCTATAATTGCGACATCGTTTTCGTCGTCATAAAATAAATCTACACTAAAAACAATACTTTTTCTAAAAGTTTGAGTTTTTTTCCTGTCAAACTTGATATTTTAAGACTCTTAGACGACCAAACTGAATTTAGTTGAAAACCGCAATAGGGGCATATATGCAAACATATGTACATATGTATATATTTAAATTTTTATATATCATGAACACATAAAGCTGCTAAGAGTGCATTCGAATTAAACAATATAACCTATGTACCTTGGTTTTCCAAAGCTCTGTATAATCCCTTCAGATGTATTCAGAACCAACAGAATCCAGTCATGAGAAGACCTAAGTATAACAGGGATCTTACTCGTACGCAGTGTATACTATTGGGCCGCTTAAGGGTTGGCAAAACAATATTTACAACTCAACATTATTATGACAAATCCGACCCAGCTGTCTGTAGCTTTTGCGATGAGATACTCAACGTCAAACACATTCTCACAGAATGTCCAGTGTCAAGACTTGGCCTGCTACTGGACGAAATCCTGGACTGTACAACTACCAAAAATCTACCCAAAATTTGTAGCTGCCTACATCACTGCATCACTGCTTAGGACCACTACCCATTTTCCTACTTTTAATATTTACAAAACATTATCTTTATTAATCTCTCATAGTATACTTATTTCCATATTTATCTTCATAAATTCTGATTTATTTTTATTAACGAATTAATTGATCTCACATGGGCTATTTCCATATTTAACTACACAACTTTTGATTGCATTTTTCCCCATTGTATATATTGTTCTCGTTTTTGTACATACTGTAACGTGCCGTCACAAAATTCCATATGTCATACATTGTATTACGTATACCATGACTGCGTGGTATATACCAACCCAATGAATGTAGGGCATATCACTAATGGTTTGTTCGCTGTTGTGGCTAAAACATACATATTGACAGAATATACCTTAGAAGTCTCATCAAGTTAATCAGCGAAACGTTATAAGACTTCAAGTTTTATACTCAGTCGGGGAGCAAGGCACGATATCGTACGACTGTTTCTTGTTCCGAAGTAGTTATACACACAAAAAATTAAAAGAGGTTATATTAACTAAGCTTGCATAGGTAACTTTTTTTTATATGGAAGTTAAAAACTTGGGTTTTATTAACTATGCAGTTAGGTAATTTGTACATTACACTTTACCTAAAATCCAAGTAAATATAACTATTTCAGTAAGGTAAGTAGATTAGTAATGGGGACCTGAGTCCTGTTTTGGGAATTCAAAACCGGGGAGAAAACAAAAACGATGGCAACCCTGTTACAAATGGGAGGATTTTGGGGATTTTCATGCTGATATGGTGTTTGTGTGCGAGTTTGATTCTTTGGCAATGTGTATGTATGTATACTTGTGTGCACAGCTTTTGTTGTTATTGTAGAGAAACGTTGTGCTTACAGTACACGGATGTATGTACGTGTGGGATGTGTATGTGTGTGTGTGTGAGTCTAATTCTTTGGTTGTGTGTGCATGTATATGTGGGTGTTTGTATGTATGTATGGGTGTGTGCGTATGTGTGTGATTGTTATTTGATAGACTTATGGTTGCTGTTTTGAGTTATAGTTGGTATGCTTATGTAGGGTTATTGTATGTATGCATTTATGTTTGTGATCTCTGGGGGGGAAATAATCTAATAGCTGCAGAGAGTGGCAACCCTGTTGCGAATGGAAGTCGTTAGGGAATGTATTTGGTAATGTATGTATATGTTGTTGGATTAATGTATGTGATCTTATCTATTTTTGCTTTGAAGAATGTCATTGCTTGTGTGAGTTACATCAACACTTTTTCATACATATTTACAAATGCATGTATATATGTTTTTAAGGCTATTGACGTTGCTATTATGGAGATAGAAAATATTGTGTCGGCATAGGTTTCATATATGTTCAAGTGAATTTCAGATGTTAAATGTTTTGAATCCGATCAGGTTGATAAGAAGAGCTTTTCAAGAGGGGTAGTGATATTTTTATTTCGGTATATTTTACTTTAATGTAACAATTATAAGAAATAGCTTTTGGAGAAATACAGCAAAAACTTATAGAAGCACCTTCTTTCACGTGTCCCGATTTTTCTAGTACCTTTATATTGCAAACTGATGCTAGCGATTTTGTTCTGGGTGTTGCTGTGTATATGAATTTCATCATATATCGTAATACCAACAGAGAATTGTGGAAATGTGTGTGTGTGTGGGTATGTGTTTATGTGTGTGTGTGTGTGTGTGTGTGTATGTTTGTAGGAATTTCAATGTGTGTATTTCTGTAGGAGCTTAGGGCTGATTGTGATTTATGAGGGGTGAGGTGTTCTAGTAATATGTAACCGGGGGAATCTGTGTGTTTGTATGTCTGTAGGAGTTTAAGGCTGACCATGATTTGGGTGGGCAGGGTTGTTGACGTAATATGTATCCATGGGGATTTGTGGATGTGTCTGTCTATAGTAGTTTAAGCCTGATCGTGATTTGAGGTAGGTGAGGATGTTCTTGAGATAAATTGGTTATGTGTATGTATGTATGTATGTATGTATTTTTGTAAAAATTTAGATAAAACTTTACTTTTTCGTATTTCATCTGACTTTAAACTTCATGTATATAAATGTTATAAATGGCTAGCTACTTGTACACTGATAACTAAATCTGACTCAGATATCTTGAAATGAAAATCTGAACAGCTCCTGATAGCCTGATCTGTTACCTGATAAGCTGATCTAAAAATCAGATCAGTTCCTGATAAGCTGATCTGAAAACCGGACCAGCTCCTGATAAGCTGATCTGAAAACCAGACCAGCTCCTGATAAGCTGATCTGAAAACCAGATCAGCTCCTGATAAGCTGATCTGAAAACCAGACCAGGTCCTGATAAGCTGATCTGAAAACCAGACCAGGTCCTGAAAAGCTGATCTGAAAACCAGACCAGGTCCTGAAAAGCTGATCTGAAAACCAGACCAGGTCCTGATAAGCTGATCTGAAAACCAGACCAGGTCCTGAAAAGCTGATCTGAAAACCAGACCAGGTCCTGAAAAGCTGATCTGAAAACCAGACCAGCTCCTGAAAAGCTGATATGATTGCTGATACCTGTTATTTGCCCTGGATGAGAAAATTTTAAAACAGTTGGTGTTGACAAGAAATGTGTTGAAGAAAAAGCTTCGTAGTATAAAAACTGGTGAAATAGATACAAGTGAACAGCTAAAAGATACATTTAAACCTATAGCAGAAGAATTCATAAATAGTTCTAAAAATATTAAAAGAATTCTTATGAAAGAAGAAAGTAAAATCAAGACAGAAGTTGAAAATATACAAGCTTAAAGCCTGAGAAACCTTCACTCAAGATATAGACAAGTACCCCAAAAGAAACTAGTAGAAGGAACAATATCTGATAATACCATCATATTTAATGATGCTAATACTGAGAATGATGATGACGATGATTTTACTCATAGACTTTCAATTCTGAAGACATTTATACTGACTTATCAGTATTGGAAGGCATAAATGAATTAGATACAAACTATTGTTGATAGTTACATTAAACTGAATGAAGATAAAATACAAGACAAATTAATAATATAGCTTAAAGCATTAATATTCAAGAATATATTTAAATGCAAATTGAGGAACTACAACGTGAAATAAAATTAGAGAAAGAAGACAGTTATAAAATTGAAAAAGCAATTCTAAAAAGTAAATAATTAAAAACAAATTGAAGAGTTTACGGTTAAATATATAGATTAGAAAATTAACTACATGTTAGTATAAATAGCTGAAAGTGCAAGATGTAGATCACAACACTTTCGAAAAAATCTGTGAAACAATTCAATGTCTTTAAAAAGGAATTTAGTTAACGAAGTCCATATTAAATTTCAACAACTGTTTGTGCTTGTAGAGATGTAATGACAGGAATATATGATGTTTTATGGAGCTAAGTTAGGTGAAATGTAGAACTATTCTACAGAAAATAGAAATTGTTGATTTTTGAAGACTGTAATTGACACATTCTCAAAGTACAGCTGAAAATAAAAGCTGCACTCTAAAAACCAAGGCAATGGAAAATATTTTTGAAGTGGTACGGGTACCAAAAAACTTACAAACAGATGATTCTAAAGAATTTTTTAATAAATACTTGGGAAAACTCATACATAAATAGAAGATTAAAGATGACTTAATATGAAAGCATCAATATTAGAATGATTTAATAGATCATTGAAAGGTATGATGTGAAAAGAATTAGCTTTAATGGTTCATATAAGTGGATTGGTATGTATAAAGATTTACTCAATGCATGCAATAGAAAAGTTCATCGTACCATTAAAATGTCTCCTATTAAAGTCAACTCAACAAATGAGGAAAAGCTACTTAATATAGTATAAAGTAATTTGAAGAATGAATGTTGAATTTAATAAAAATAAAATTAAAACGAAAAATCTAGTTCGTGTTGTTTTTTGTAGGACTGATTAGGAATGATGAGTCTTAAGAAAGATAATTAACTAAATGTAGTGGAATTCTCTAAACTTGTTGGTCTGAATGAAATATTGCTAAGACTTCAGTGTTTAAAATGAACTATATATATAATGGACTTAAATTTTGAGAACATTTATTTATACTCAAAATCTTTATATCACCCCAGATATAAATATCTGAAGAAATTAATTACATCAATTAAAATAATAATATATTACAAAATTTACCGATAGTGAATCTGTTATTTCAGTCCAAAGTAATTCCAATATGATATTTAACGATGATGCGTATGGGAAGCATATTTTTGTATGGAGAGAGATAAGAATGTTGATTCATTCTACTTATGTAAAACTTACACCAGAATCACCAAACATTTAATAAGAGATCATCATAATGTATATTTAATGTTTAAGTTAGGTGAGAAAAATAAAAAGCATGTTGAAAGGATAAATATGGATTTTTGATTATAAGCAAAGATAGTGAATTAAACGATGATCGTTATAGAAAATAATTTTACTAGATAAAACTTTACTTTTTCGTATTTCATCTGACTTTAAACTTCATGTATATAAATGTTATAAATGGCTAGCTACTTGTACACTGATAACTAAATCTGACTCAGATATCTTGAAATGAAAATCTGAACAGCTCCTGATGGCCTGATCTGTTACCTGATAAGCTGATCTAAAAATCAGATCAGCTCCTGATAAGCTGATCTGAAAACCAGACCAGCTCCTGATAAGCTGATCTGAAAACCAGACCAGCTCCTGATAAGCTGATCTGAAAACCAGACCAGCTCCTGATAAGCTGATCTGAAAACCAGACCAGGTCCTGATAAGCTGATCTGAAAACCAGACCAGGTCCTGAAAAGCTGATCTGAAAACCAGACCAGGTCCTGAAAAGCTGATCTGAAAACCAGACCAGGTCCTGATAAGCTGATCTGAAAACCAGACCAGGTCCTGAAAAGCTGATCTGAAAACCAGACCAGGTCCTGAAAAGCTGATCTGAAAACCAGACCAGCTCCTGAAAAGCTGATATGATTGCTGATACCTGTTATTTGCCCTGGATGAGAAAATTTTAAAACAGTTGGTGTTGACAAGAAATGTGTTGAAGAAAAAGCTTCGTAGTATAAAAACTGGTGAAATAGATACAAGTGAACAACTAAAAGATACATTTAAACCTATAGCAGAAGAATTCATAAATAGTTCTAAAAATATTAAAAGAATTCTTATGAAAGAAGAAAGTAAAATCAAGACAGAAGTTGAAAATATACAAGTTGAAAGCCTGAGAAACCTTCACTCAAGATATAGACAAGTACCCCAAAAGAAACTAGTAGAAGGAACAATATCTGATAATACCATCATATTTAATGATGCTAATACTGAGAATGATGATGACGATGATTTTACTCATAGACTTTCAATTCTGAAGACATTTATACTGACTTATCAGTATTGGAAGGCATAAATGAATTAGATACAAACTATTGTTGATAGTTACATTAAACTGAATGAAGATAAAATACAAGACAAATTAATAATATAGCTTAAAGCATTAATATTCAAGAATATATTTAAATGCAAATTGAGGAACTACAACGTGAAATAAAATTAGAGAAAGAAGACAGTTATAAAATTGAAAAAGCAATTCTAAAAAGTAAATAATTAAAAACAAATTGAAGAGTTTACGGTTAAATATATAGATTAGAAAATTAACTACATGTTAGTATAAATAGCTGAAAGTGCAAGATGTAGATCACAACACTTTCGAAAAAATCTGTGAAACAATTCAATGTCTTTAAAAAGGAATTTAGTTAACGAAGTCCATATTAAATTTCAACAACTGTTTGTGCTTGTAGAGATGTAATGACAGGAATATATGATGTTTTATGGAGCTAAGTTAGGTGAAATGTAGAACTATTCTACAGAAAATAGAAATTGTTGATTTTTGAAGACTGTAATTGACACATTCTCAAAGTACAGCTGAAAATAAAAGCTGCACTCTAAAAACCAAGGCAATGGAAAATATTTTTGAAGTGGTACGGGTACCAAAAAACTTACAAACAGATGATTCTAAAGAATTTTTTAATAAATACTTGGGAAAACTCATACATAAATAGAAGATTAAAGATTACTTAATATGAAAGCATCAATATTAGAATGATTTAATAGATCATTGAAAGGTATGATGTGAAAAGAATTAGCTTTAATGGTTCATATAAGTGGATTGGTATGTATAAAGATTTACTCAATGCATGCAATAGAAAAGTTCATCGTACCATTAAAATGTCTCCTATTAAAGTCAACTCAACAAATGAGGAAAAGCTACTTAATATAGTATAAAGTAATTTGAAGAATGAATGTTGAATTTAATAAAAATAAAATTAAAACGAAAAATCTAGTTTGTGTTGTTTTTTGTAGGACTGATTAGGAATGATGAGTCTTAAGAAAGATAATTAACTAAATGTAGTGGAATTCTCTAAACTTGTTGGTCTGAATGAAATATTGCTAAAACTTCAGTGTTTAAAATGAACTATAACATAGTGCAATATTCAGCAGCACATCATATTATCACTTTTTATAAAGTTGTATGTATATTTTCCCATCGAAAGCGCTAGCACGCAAAATTTTACAATATGAAAATGGGATTATTATAGAAGATCTTCACTCTATTTATTTCTTTAGCTATCAGATCTTTAGAAAATATAGATAAACTACGGAAATTGGACTTTGATATCCAATCTTTAAGAATGTACATGTGTATGAATAAGTATCAAACAAACTTAGTGAATGAATATACGCTTCAACTAGAATCATGCTGAAGCATGCATAAATTTTAAAATGTACAGTAAACAGATCTTACTTTATATCTGTATCTGTATGAGTATTACATAAATTTATAGAAAAAAAAAAATGAAAGCATGCCGAAGCATGTATAATTTAAAAAAAAAAAAAAAAAATAAAATCCTCACGTCATACAATTTTGTAAGCAAAGAAATTTTATGATTTTGTGGTCAATGAAATACATACATATGTATCTGCTTTGTAAAAATTCAAAAGAGCGAACTGGTAAATTCTAATAGTAAAGATTTTTAATTGTAACACTCTACATCTCGGACTCTTACGTCACTATCGATAGAAGCATGCTAAGGCATGCATACTAGCAAAATATATAAAGCTGTTAGAAGGTGATGAGACAGCAATTGTATCTGGATCAACCCAACTCATGAATGTATTGTATACGGAGATGATTGATGGTGATGATGACGTTTTTTAAGTGAATAATCATTACATATGAATGCGACAGTGATTGACCCCTCAAACCTCATGTAGAAATACTTAAGGGGAAAAATTCTCTCAAAACATAGATATTTCATTGTTTCTAACACTTTATGAATACACCAACGGTGAATTGCTGGTAGAGGTAACTGAGTTATTTGAGATCGATTTGATACAATAGTTGTATATTAAACATGCATTTCTTTGTATCTAAACTAATTTCTACATACCTAATGTATATACCCACCAAAAAATTAGACAAAAATTCTCTATTCCAAGTAGTAAAATCTAAAAAAAGGAGTGGCACATTAGAAGAAAAAAAAATAAATAAAAATAGAGACTGACTGACCAACTAATACGTACACTCTGCCCGATGGGCACGTATCGTAGAAGAAGACCATAACAAAATATCTTCTTATAAAGAAGCATTGGGAGAAGTTAGACGTTTAGTTAAGTTTGCAGAAGAAGACTACACAGCATTTGAGCCCTTGAAATATTTAGAATGCTATTATGGGGAGAAAATTATTAAAGAAAATGAAAAAAAAGTCATATAGAACATTAAATAAAAGCCATAGGTGCTCACCGTTCATAAAATAAACATATGTATATGTATCTTATTAATGTAAACATATTATCAGTATAAAGCAACAGAAATTTCGTCATACAAAGTCATCTTGTATCCTAGAGGAGCCGTCGATAGGGTATACCTAAATTATATGAAAACGAGTTCGTTTTCTGTTGATCGCTATTAAAGAAGAAAATATGTTTGTTCATTATGATTTAACTAATTTAAAAGTACATTTAAATTCAGTCTCATACCCGTACTTCTTAACATAAAAATTAAAAATAAATGTTATCCAATTCTATATTATACTATGTATCAAAAATTTCAAAAAAGCTGTTATATGAAAGAATCTCCAGCGCTTCTAACTGCATCAGAGTTTAAGAAAAAAAAATCCTTTTATTCAATTTAATAAAATTTTAATTTGAAGCAGTAAGCAAATACATCAGCTTACTGCATTCTTATTCATAATCGTATAATAGAATATATAACCCCTAAAGGACAAAGTCTAAAAGTCTTATAAATTAAGAAATATAGAAAATAACATAATTTTTATAAACGCGTAAAGTTGCAAAAGTAATTCAAATGATTTCATCGCAAAAAACAAACAAAAAGCAGCGATTGTTTTCAACAATTATGAAAATAATAATTACAATATAAAACTCCCTTTTGATTTCCAATGTTTATCAATAAAAAATAAAAAATAAGTAAGTTAACTAACAACAAAAAAAAACTATCAGTACCTAAGCTGGAGTGCCGGATCAGTTTCATTTAAAAATGTTTATACATTTTTAAAAAGCAAAGCAAGTTTTCCAAAATAAATGTAGAAGGCTAGAGCTAGAAAAAATTTTATACCCTATACTTTAAAAAACTGTAAATTAAGTATAAGAAATATTTCTATTATAGTTACTATTACTATAGAGTATGTAAGTACATATCTTCAAGAATTCAGTTTTACTTACAACAGAAAATCCTCACAAACTTTTAAGTAAACGCAGATAAAAATTAAAATGTTTTTAATTTCACCAACAACAGACATCACATGACAAAAAATAAAATAAAAAATGTATTCAAAGATTGAGTTGAACACTTATTTGTATGTACATATATATGTACATACATACATACATACATACATACATAAAATCAATTTGTAGATATGTATGTATACATATCAAATTTCTTATCAATGCTTAAGTATTTATTAGATCTACATCATGAAAATATATGAAGCGTCGTTTAGTTAAAGCACAATGCAAATATAAACAATCCATACACTCAGGAAAAATCTGCAGCTTAAAAATAAGAATTCATCACATTAATTCAATAATTTTTAATATAATAGAAAATGTATATTGAGATATCTACAAACTAATGAGTTTAATAAATGAATACTGTAAATTAATATTTTGTCCATATTGAAATAAGAAATTTCAATATGACTAAACCTTCGCTAATGGTTCTTATTAATTCAGCATGGTTCTTACTGATTTCAAGTTGGTTTTTCTCTGTGTGTAGATAACTCTTTCAGTCAAAGAAGACGAATGTAGTTAAATAAACAAAATCTGTAATATAAACAAATTTCACACAGACCGACTTCAACGCGAGACAAATTTAAGCATGAGAAAATATAAAGCAATCGTAAGTATAAAAGCATACTAGGATTAGGGAAGTCCAGATATATGATAGTATTTTATAGTACCAAATGTCGATGTTGAAAACAATTTATTTCTACCTACATATAAATACCAGCTCAAATACACACACATAGCAGAATTCATATAAGAAATATCCGAGAAAATTTCAACAACACCCCACCTTTCACAAATCACGACTAGCCTTAAATTCTCCCCCAGATATGCATACACAAATTCCCCTGGCCATACATACATACATACACATAACCAATTTACCTCAATAACAACCTCACCCACCTCAAATCACGATCAGCCTTAAACTCCTACAGACAGACACACCCACAAATCTCCATGGCTACATATTACGTCAACAACCATGCCCACCCAAATCATGGTCAGCCTTAAACTCCTACAGAAATACAAACAGACAAACTCCCTCGGTTACATATTACTAGTACACCTCGCCCCTCATAAATCGCAATCAGCCTTAAGCTCCTATAGAAATTCCTACAAACGTACACACACACACATACACACACACACATATATATACATGCAATCTATCTAGCTCTACTACACCCCGCCCCCCCCTTCCAATCGAAGCTTCAACTAAATTCTCACAGACAGACAGACACATCCACGAATTCCTATGGTTACATATTACGGCAACAACGCCACCCACTCAAATCACGGTCAGCCTTAAATTCCCACAGTCTAGCAACACCTACATTAGCATTAGAAAAAATAACTTTCACGTTTTGCCGTCGGCATTAGGAAAAATTATCATGTATTGCCGTCGGCATTTGAAAAAATAATAATCATGTTTTGCCGTCGGCATTAGGAAAAATTATCATGCATTGCCGTAGGCATTAGGAAAAATTATCATGCATTGCCGTAGGCATTAGGAAAAATTATCATGCATGCCGTATGCATTAGGAAAAAAATAATAATAATCATGTTTTCCCGTCGTCATTAGGAAAAATCATTTTCCCGTCGGCATTTGAAAAAATTATATTCCTGTTTTGCCGTCGGCATTAGGAAAAATTAATAAACATGTTTTGCCGTAGACATTAGGAAAAATTAATAATCACTATTTCACCATTGGTATTAGAAAAAATCATTTTCATGATTTTCCTCGTCTGTATATACACACATAAAAACCGCCAAACTATGAACCGCCCTAATACATTCACACAAAATATTCCACACACAAACATCCACGGTCAGGCAGACAGACCGACAGACAGACAGACCGACAGACAGACATACACTTAATGTAAACAAAAACTCCTAATGTAAACAAAAAACATCAAAGCGCCGCCGAAAACACAAATTTCCAAGAATTTAACAATTTTCAAATTTTAATTACCCAAATTTAACAATTTCAGCAACAATTTAACAATTTTAATTGCCACAGAATTGGCAGTTCACTACTACTTATGTTTTTATTGTTTTTTTTTATTGGTTATATTTTCTTTGTTTTTTCATAAATTTTTTTTTAATAATTAATATTTATTTTTAACAAAAGAATTTTTCTTAATAATTAATATTTACATTTATTTTAACAATAAAAATTTACAATAATTTACATTTATTTTAAGTTTCTTCTGCTTCTTGATGTCTATCAATTTCCATTAATAGCATGTCAAGCTCATAATCAGGATTGGTTTCCTCTATTGCTGAATGACACCATGCATATGTGCTTATACCATCACTTTTGATTTTTCTTTTATCATCTTGATAACTTAGTATTAGTTTATGTAGTTGCATAGTATATAATTGATGCAAACTCGACTTAAAGGTAAGCATATTATCAAATACGTTTGATTTATTAAAACAATCTCTATATGAACTTAGGCTATACTTATCTAAAATGGGTTTCTTGACCCGCTTCGATTTCTTTACATCATTTTGATCTTGAACACTAAATGAATACATTTTAGATCGCAACCCAACAAACTCTTTCATTATTTTTCCACAATTTTCGTCTTTCATCATACCCAGCACCTTTTTGTTTAAATGAGGAATACCATGTATGTTATCTGCAGGATAATCAGATGTGTCAAATTCATCCTGTATGTCCATTTTTATGTCATCATAGAAGTTATCAGTCCGTATTGTATATATGAATGAATCAGTATCCATATAGTTTAATGACAATTTTGATTTAAATTTAGGCTGCATGTAGCCATAATGGAAATTATACATTTTCCATTTGGAAAGTTCTAGCACACCAAATCCTAAGTAAGTAGGCTTATTATAATATGTCTGGAGCCTATTCATTTGAATTGCCACCATGTCTTCTGAAAATATAGACAAACTATGGAAATTGGGCTTAGATATCCAATCTTGGGCTCCCAAATGATTGCAATTCGTTCTGTTCCAGTTTGTTACAATTCTAACATCTTTTCTCTTATCTACATTTTCCATGGTCTTACCATATACCGCATTATTGAGCAATTTGAAGAAGTTTTTCTCAAACGTATTTTTAGCGTTAGCTCTATGCTTGGTATTTAAGTCTATATATGATTTTAACCATGGAGATTGTTTGAAAGTGAGAATCCGATGTATTTTCTTTAGAATCAAACCATACTCTAAACATTGCTTAAGAATTCTATAGTGAATAATATATGAATGTTTAGTAGAAAAGTCAGCAATTAATTTAGTTTGATTCTTTCCATAATGTTTTTTATTTTCCGCACAAAAAGGTAGGTCATTGTGCGATTCGTGCAAATTCAAGGGATATTCTAAAGTAACTTCATACACATAACCATCATTTGAATTATTATCTATCCGATTTGGATCCAGATTTAGCTCATCACTTGATAACCATCTGAATCCTCCGTATGGAAGATATTCGGACATAGCCCAACCGTAAAGGTTATTGGCATCTAGGTACATTAGAAATTCTGAGGGTTTCTCTTTATCGAAATCCTCTAGATATTTATTGTTTGCTTTTGAATACCTTTTACTACATTGTACAATCCCCCCACGTATCCCTTTTTTAAAGAAATTATACATATTTATATCAGTTAACAACTCCAATTCTATATTTGTGTACTTCAAAATAGCATCCCACGACAGTCCAGGAGCAGTATAGTACTGGCTTGGATCTAGGTTATACATTCCCTTACAAACCTTTCGAAAATTTTGAATACATCAGTTGGTAATAGTACGTCTGTTTTTAAATACAACTCCATATAGTCTTGTAAAGTTTTGCAATCAAATGTGTGCCAAATTTTTTTTGCATGCTGTGTTGAAAAAGTCTTCCCTCGCTGGAAGTTGACTATCATTTAATTTTTCAAAAGAATTGAGATAGCTGTAAGGGAAAACACCCTTCCTTCTAACCAGATCAAACTCTATTTTTGATGTAAATTGCTCTTTAATTGTACAGAAATCGTTATCCGTAAGATTATTGGCAAAAGTTTCTAAGCTTTCGGGCATAAAACGTAAGGTGTCTAGAAATCTAAGTTCAAGATTGAAATCGTCATTAATTTTTGTATATGTTGATAAAGATATGTAACGTTCTTTATTTAGCGGAAGGACTTTTATGTCGTCACACTTTTCTCCTAACTCTTTAACAAAAGGATGTGAGTCATAAGACGAATAATTATGAAAATAAATAGGGATAAATTTTGGTTGTCGATATTTTAAGTTGCACATATTATGAGCTGTACCTCTAAATTTGCCAGCTGCATGACAATGATCCCTTACGCGATCACTACCTAAAAATGTATCACATATGTGGCAATTTACAGCATTTTGAAAACTGAATATCTCTGAAGGGGATAAAGAATCCATTTGTGTCTTACTCATTAGATAATTAGTATATACATCCTCACAATCCTTAACTAAATAAGCAACAAATTTTTCTTCAGCGTCCTTACCAGTATAGATTCTAAACTTATTTATATTATGGTTAATATATTTAATATTATAACTAAAAGCATAGGGAATATGCTTTTTAGTTAAATTATTTTTTTCACTTACTCTACATTGGATGTCTTCAAGTATGCACTCAAAATCTGCATACACGACAAAAGGCACATCCATCTGTCGTTGGTGGTCCTTAAATTTAAGTGTAGCGTTCTTATGGGATGGTAGCTGGGCTACAATTTGACCACACTCCGCTTTGTGTTGCTCCACTGTGCGTATATTGCAGACATACATTACACAATTTAAGAGTGTGTTCATGTTTTGTCGTTTGACCACTTAATAATCTGTAAAAAAAATTTAAATTAAATCATTTATAATAAATATTATAAAAAGTTTACTTTAAATTTATATATATATGTATATATATATTTATATTAACTAGTACTTGACACTTTTAGCTTACCTAGACATATTTTCTATTAGAACGTAATGATGACCAACGATATTTTCCAACAACAATAAGTTGATATGATTACATTTTTCCTCCTTTGTAATTTAATACGGACCAACAACTACATCATTTTCCTCATCATAACCAAATACGTTTACGCTGATTCCGCCATTTCGCTTCTCAAATATTTTAATATCTTTTAAAGATATTAGAAATATTAAATTCTTAAAATCTAGCGTTACACCGTTTTGGGTACAAATGATGTCAGCAGTTATGTCATGAATATTGTATGAGGTACATCGCTGTTTACTCTTTATTTGAAAAGTATCCACTGCAGCGATTAGACACCACTTGAAACAATGTTCGTCGGTGTTTTCTCCATTGATACAAGCTTTTCTTTTTTGAAGTTTTTCTGGTAAACTCATCCAGTTTGCTCCTTTAACTAGAGAAGCCTTATTAATACTTAGCTCTGCTCGGACTATGCGTATCAAAGTCCAACCAGAGTCCTTCTCTTGGAATTCACACATTTTGTTTTGAATTTCTGAAATTTGGTTAGAAAATACTTCATATATTTCATCTCCTCTGGTCAACAAATTCATTTTAGCTCTATGATGAATCATATTGAACTCCAATTCCTCTCCTACAATTTTTACATATTCTGCCACAATACTTACATTAAATTTTATTACAGTGCGGCTTAGTAAATGACTTTCAAGCATCTCTATGAAAATTGATTCATTTTCACCAATGAAATCTTCTAGTAAAAGTTCATCTCTTTTATTATTTAATCCATACATTACAATATTATTTTTGAACGCTTTGCTTATGGTGTAAAATTTCATATTATCTTCATGTCTTCCTTGATTTTCTTCATCAATGCTGGTACTATTTATTAAATTACCTCCATAAGCATCCGCTCCTTGTAGTTCTCGTTGTTGTTGTTGTTGTGGTTGATATTGTAGTTGTTGATGTTCATAAGTATTTGTGTACCATTGCATGGAGGTAGAGGGTTGTTGCCAATACATTTGTTTTTGTTGCTGTTGTAGTTGATATTGCAATTGTTGGTCAGTATTTGGGTACTATTGCATGGCCGTAGGAGTTTGCTCCCAATACATTTGTAACTGTTGTTGTTGAGGATATTGATATTGTTGTTATTATTGAGGATATTGATATTGTTGTTGTTGTTGAGGATATTGATATTGTTGTTGAGGATATTGATATTGTTGTTGTTGTTGAGGATATTGATATTGTTGCTGTTGTTGAGGATATATATATTGGTCCTCAACATCATGATTTTGGATATGATCCAAGAAACACTTTTGATATTTGTATATCTTTTTGCAGATATGACATTTATATACCGAATCCATTTTAATAATTTATAGAATGTATAATATATATTTTTTAAGATTTTATACGATGATGTACTTGCTAGATACAATGCTGTACTTGCTGCTAGATTAGAGAACATCTCAATTTATACGAATTACGTTCTATTCTTACATTGTTACAACATACATACATATATTTACGACATTTCTTTAAACTAAATATGTAGATTAAAAAATATACAAAACTGCTGTTCACTAATTCATTTACATATACATACATATGTATGTAGTAAGTAAGTATGAATGTCTATAAGTCTGTATGGTTTGTTTGACATATGTCAGCCTCTTTGCACAAACAAACAAAAAATAAATAAAACTAAATAAAACCAATAACAAAAACATTAATATCTCACTAGCATACATAATTTCTTTCTATAAATACCCTTCCATCTCCATCAGCTAAAAAGAATATTACAAAAAAACAAATGCCGAGTATATACTATAATATTTTGTAACATCGCAACAGTGTGTACTAGTGCCAACGTTTGTCATTTTTTAAATTTTTTTTTGTTGTGTGGTATTGCTTTCCCTATAAAAAAAACATAACGTGAAAGACGTTGCACACATTTTAAAAAATGATTATAACACAAGATATGCCAGATGTGTACTCGGCATTACACACTCGCTTTTTTATATACATATACGACTACTTACCCATCTGCCAACGCTCAAGTTATTGTAAAAACATACACAAATATACATGCATGAGCATAACGTTGGCTCCCATGATCACGCATCTCTAATTCCCTTTGACAATCCTAAATATCTTACACTTCAATTTCTCCAACCTTCAAGTAAGTTCGTTGCTCATAAATTACATATTTTATTCATCTCTTCAAACTCTTTAAACGTAGGAAGTAGGAAAATCAAACTAAATAGAACCAACAACAAAAAACATTCATAGATTTGCCACAAGCATACATAAGGTCTTCTAAAATAACCTTCCATTGTCACCATCAAAAAAAGAAAATAAAAAAACTAAAGCAACATTTTCTCTATGCACACCCACACACACTATAAACCTGCTGCAACCACTTGACAAAAAAATCACACTTCAGTTCAAAATTAAAACAAAAACATACGTACAAAATCAAACTAAAACAAAACCAACAACAAAAACATTCATAGCTATCCTACAAGCATAAATAATTTCTTTCTTTCCAAAATACCCTTCCATCTCCACCAGCTACAAAGAATATTACAAAAAACTAAGGCAACATTTTCTCTATGCATACTCTCACTTAAAAAAAAAAACATTGCACTCTAAAACCATAAGCCTGCTGCAACCACTTGACAAACAAAAAAAATCACACTTCAGTTCAAAATTAAAACAAAAACATACGTACAAAATCAAACTAAAACAAAACCAACAACAAAAACATTCATAGATATCCTACAAGCATAAATAATTTCTTTGTTTCCAAAATACCCTTCCATCTCCACCAGCTAAAAAGAATATCACAAAAAACTAAGGCAAGATTTTCTCTATGCATACTCTCACTTAAAAAAAAAAATATTGCACTCTAAAACCATAAACCTGCTCAACCACTTGACAAACAAAAAAATCAAAAAACAAAACATCATCATCACATACATATACATCTACAAACCATCGAGTAACCTCGTCACTTTTTTCAATTTTAATTACCCAAATTTGACAATTTTAATTGTCATAGAACCGGCAGTATCTAACTACTTACGTCGCACAAGCGACAAGTCAAAAGCGACTCAGTACATTTTCACCATCGACATTTCCTACTGGGTATAATGATTGTATGCCACTACTCCATCAAACAAACAAGTAAATACAAAAAACACACACTCATACACACACAAACTCTCCCATACACACATACAAACAGCCACATATACATGCATACACATCACCAAAGAAACAGACTCACACACACACACACACACACACACACACACACATCCCGCGCGTACATACATCCATGCACTGTAAGCACAACGTTTCTCTACAATAACAACAAAAGCTGTGCACACAAGTATATATACATGCACATGAACAAAGAATCAAACACAATATCAGCATGAAAGTCCCCAAAATCCTCCATTTATAACAGGCCAATCTGTTTGTTTTTTCCCGGTTTTGAATTCCCAAAACATGTCGTCCATATTTCGATTTTATTAATTTTTGTCACACAGTGTTATTTCTATGTTGATTATTTGATTAGGCTAAAGTTCGTATCGTTCTGTAAACCAAATAACATGTGATAATATTTAAGAAACAATACCACCAAAGTTAATTATAAATTATTATTTACAGTTGCTTAAAAATAAAAATTGAAATTTTAAAATCATTGGTGAAAAATCTAGTTCAGAACAATTAAAATGGTAAGTTACGATTGATGATTAGCTATGTATGTATGTACGTTTTAATTATTAATTAAATTATTAATTAATTTCTTTTCCAAAACCATGAATTTATATGTATATTGAAAAAAATATATGTTGATACCGCTCGAACTCAGCCAGCGAACTTTAACATGAAGAGTGCTTATCAACGAGCCATGCTTACTTCCTAACTTCACTTACATTTTTTACTAACCTACCATTTACACATGAAACTAATTTCAAGAAAGTAGCAATACAATTACATTTTTTCACTACCACACTCACATTGTTTTTAATTTCCAGTCAGCTTTCAACGATTTTTTCAAGAAAGTAAATTTTTGATGTTTTCAGAAAGTAAAATGAAAAAAATGTTAACAGTGTTACCCCCTTTAAAGATTTGTACAAATTTGCAGGATTGTGGTAAATAGATATTATAATTATATATTAAATTTATAAATTTTGTATAAATATTTAAAGAATTATAATATGTTACGTTCAAATGTACAGGAAGAAGACAATTTATGCCTTTTGAAAACAATAATATTATTACAATATTAACAGTAATTCTTTTTCCCAATTTATTGCCTTATGAATTTGTGTATGTGACATTCTTGGTAACTCTAATTAAGAAGTAAACAAAACAATTTTATACAACTTTATTTTTCGTCGACATTTTTAAAATGAACTTTGACTTTCCTATGAAAGTTAACAAGAAATTTTCATGAAAGTCATTATTTCATTAAAATTTTATTCATAATACGTATACAGAAATTTCAAGAAACTGAGAAAACAATAATATGAAATCAAATTATACACAACTGCTATTTAGTAGTTGGGTCTGTGGTTGGGCTTATTTAGTTACAGATTGGTGCGACATAAAAAGCAGAAAAAATTGAAAAATTGTAATTAGAAATATTTGTTATGCTTCATAACAACGTTTTCTTAACAGATTCAGTATTGGCGGTATACCGGGCACATACAAACATTTCTTCAAACGTAGTTTACCTTGAATTGGGTAGTTCAGGATGGGTTCGAATCAGCACGAATTTTTCTTCTGATTCGAAGCACATCTATAATTGCGACATCGTTTTCGTCGTCATAAAATAAATCTACACTAAAAACAATACTTTTTCTAAAAGTTTGAGTTTTTTTCCTGTCAAACTTGATATTTTAAGACTCTTAGACGACCAAACTGAATTTAGTTGAAAACCGCAATAGGGGCATATATGCAAACATATGTACATATGTATATATTTAAATTTTTATATATCATGAACACATAAAGCTGCTAAGAGTGCATTCGAATTAAACAATATAACCTATGTACCTTGGTTTTCCAAAGCTCTGTATAATCCCTTCAGAGGTATTCAGAACCAACAGAATCCAGTCATGAGAAGACCTAAGTATAACAGGGATCTTACTCGTACGCAGTGTATACTATTGGGCCGCTTAAGGGTTGGCAAAACAATATTTACAACTCAACATTATTATGACAAATCCGACCCAGCTGTCTGTAGCTTTTGCGATGAGATACTCAACGTCAAACACATTCTCACAGAATGTCCAGTGTCAAGACTTGGCCTGCTACTGTACGAAATCCTGGACTGTACAACTACCAAAAATCTACCCAAAATTTGTAGCTGCCTACATCACTGCATCACTGCTTAGGACCACTACCCATTTTCCTACTTTTAATATTTACAAAACATTATCTTTATTAATCTCTCATAGTATACTTATTTCCATATTTATCTTCATAAATTCTGATTTATTTTTATTAACGAATTAATTGATCTCACATGGGCTATTTCCATATTTAACTACACAACTTTTGATTGCATTTTTCCCCATTGTATATATTGTTCTCGTTTTTGTACATACTGTAACGTGCCGTCACAAAATTCCATATGTCATACATTGTATTACATATACCATGACTGCGTGGTATATACCAACCCAATGAATGTAGGGCACATCACTAATGGTTTGTTCGCTGTTGTGGCTAAAACATACATATTGACAGAATATACCTTAGAAGTCTCATCAAGTTAATCAGCGAAACGTTATAAGACTTCAAGTTTTATACTCAGTCGGGGAGCAAGGCACGATATCGTACGACTGTTTCTTGTTCCGAAGTAGTTATACACACAAAAAATTAAAAGAGGTTATATTAACTAAGCTTGCATAGGTAACTTTTTTTTTATATGGAAGTTAAAAACTTGGGTTTTATTAACTATGCAGTTAGGTAATTTGTACATTACACTTTACCTAAAATCCAAGTAAATATAACTATTTCAGTAAGGTAAGTAGATTAGTAATGGGGACCTGAGTCCTGTTTTGGGAATTCAAAACCGGGGAGAAAACAAAAACAATGGCAACCCTGTTACAAATGGGAGGATTTTGGGGATTTTCATGCTGATATGGTGTTTGTGTGCGAGTTTGATTCTTTGGCAATGTGTATGTATGTATACTTGTGTGCACAGCTTTTGTTGTTATTGTAGAGAAACGTTGTGCTTACAGTACACGGATGTATGTACGTGTGGGATGTGTATGTGTGTGTGTGTGAGTCTAATTCTTTGGTTGTGTGTGCATGTATATGTGGGTGTTTGTATGTATGTATGGGTGTGTGCGTATGTGTGTGATTGTTATTTGATAGACTTATGGTTGCTGTTTTGAGTTATAGTTGGTATGCTTATGTAGGGTTATTGTATGTATGCATTTATGTTTGTGATCTCTGGGGGGGAAATAATCTAATAGCTGCAGAGAGTGGCAACCCTGTTGCGAATGGAAGTCGTTAGGGAATGTATTTGGTAATGTATGTATATGTTGTTGGATTAATGTATGTGATCTTATCTATTTTTGCTTTGAAGAATGTCATTGCTTGTGTGAGTTACATCAACACTTTTTCATACATATTTACAAATGCATGTATATATGTTTTTAAGGCTATTGACGTTGCTATTATGGAGATAGAAAATATTGTGTCGGCATAGGTTTCATATATGTTCAAGTGAATTTCAGATGTTAAATGTTTTGAATCCGATCAGGTTGATAAGAAGAGCTTTTCAAGAGGGGTAGTGATATTTTTATTTCGGTATATTTTACTTTAATGTAACAATTATAAGAAATAGCTTTTGGAGAAATACAGCAAAAACTTATAGAAGCACCTTCTTTCACGTGTCCCGATTTTTCTAGTACCTTTATATTGCAAACTGATGCTAGCGATTTTGTTCTGGGTGTTGCTGTGTATATGAATTTCATCATATATCGTAATACCAACAGAGAATTGTGGAAATGTGTGTGTGTGTGGGTATGTGTTTATGTGTGTGTGTGTGTGTGTGTGTATGTTTGTAGGAATTTCAATGTGTGTATTTCTGTAGGAGCTTAGGGCTGATTGTGATTTATGAGGGGTGAGGTGTTCTAGTAATATGTAACCGGGGGAATCTGTGTGTTTGTGTGTCTGTAGGAGTTTAAGGCTGACCATGATTTGGGTGGGCAGGGTTGTTGACGTAATATGTATCCATGGGAATTTGTGGATGTGTCTGTCTATAGTAGTTTAAGCCTGATCGTGATTTGAGGTAGGTGAGGATGTTCTTGAGGTAAATTGGTTATGTGTATGTATGTATGTATGTATGTATTTTTGTAAAAATTTAAGATGATTGTGATTTATTAGGGGCGAGGTGTTCTTGTAATATGTAGCCGTGAGAATCTACATATGTGTATAGACGTCTGTGGAAGTTTAAGACTATCTGTAATTTCAGGTAGGTGAGAGTGTTGTGTTGTTGAGATTAATCTTATATATTATATATGTATGTATGTATGATCATGGGAATTTTTATATGTATATCTGGGGGAGAATTTTAGGCTGGTCGTGATTTGTGAAAGGTGGGGTGTTGTTAAAATTTTCTTTGATATTTCTTATATGAATTCTGCTATGTGTGTGTGTATTTGCGCTAATATTTATATGTAGATAGAAATAAATTGTTTTCAGTATCGACATTTGGTACTATAAAATACTATCATATGTCTGGACTTCCCTAATCTTTTTATGTTTTTATACTTACGCTTGTTTTATATTTTCTCATACTTAAATTTGTCTCGCGTTAAAGTCTGCCTAAATGAAATTTGTTTATATTACAGATTTTGTTTATTTCAATCTTTGAATACATTTTTTTTGTCATTGATGTCTTTTGTTCTTCTTGTTGTTGGTGTTGTTGTTGTAAATATTCGTCTGTGTATAGATGCGATATATTCAGTTTTTTTTTTATTTGAAAATAAAAATGTTGTTTACTTAAAAGTTTGTGAAGATTTTCTGTTTTAAGTAAAACTGAATTCCTGAAGATACATACTCTATAGTAAAAGTAACTATAATAGAAATATTTCTTATACTTAATTTACATTTTTTTAAAGTTGACGCAACGTTAGTTAGTCAACGTTTGACATTTTTGGGGGTATGCAATTTTTTCTAACTATAGCCTTTTTTCTTCACTTTCTACATTTATTTTTGGAAATCTTGCATTGCTTTTTTATAAAATTTATAAAAATTTTTAAATGAAACTGATCCGGAACTCCAGCTTAGATACTGATAATGTTTTTTTTCCTTTTGTTTTTTGTTACTCAACTTACTGTTTATTTTTTATTGATAAACATTTAAAATCAAAAGGGAGTTTTATATTGAAATTATTATTTTCATAATTGTTGAAAACAATCGCTACTTCTTTTGCGATGAAATCATTTGAATTACTTTTGAAACCTTACATGTTTATAAAAATTATGTTATTTTCTATATTGGTTAATATAAGACTTTTAGAATTTGTACTTTGGTGGTTATATTTTCTATTATACGATTATGAATAAGAATGCAGTAAGCTGATGTCTTTGCTTACTGTTTCAAATTAAAATTTTATTCAACTGAATAAAAGGAGATTTTTTCTTAAACTCTAATGCAGTTAGAAGCGCTGGAGATTCTTTCATATAACAGCTTTTTGGAATTTTTGATACATAGTATAATATAGAATTGGATAACATTTATTTTTTAATTTTTATGCTAAGAAGTACGGATATGAGACTGAATTTAAATGTACTTTTAAATTAGTTAAATCATAATGAACAAACATATTTTCTTCTTTAATAGCGATCAACAGAAAACGAACTCGTTTTCATATAATTTAGGTATACCCTTTCGACGGTTCCTCTAGGATACAAGATGACTTTGTTTGACGAAATTTCTGTTGCTTTATACTGATAATATGTTTACATTAATAAGGTACATATGTACATGTTTATTTTATGAAGGGCTATTACCTATGGCTTTCATTTGACGTTCTATATGATTTTTTTCTTCTCATTTTATTAAAGTTAGCGTGTTGTGTATATATTTCTGAAATGTTTAAGTGTGCTTTGTGTGTCCATCGGACAGAGTGTACGTTTTAGTTGGTCAGTCAGTCTATATATTTATTTTTTTTTTCTTCTAATGTACCACAGCTTTTTTCACATTTTACTACTTGAAATAGAGAATTTTTGTCTAATTTTTTCTGGGTATCTACATACATTAGTTAAATATGTGTATGAATTTTTAAGAAAAAATTTTAAATAAAATATTGGAAAAAGAATTAATTATGTGAATGGTTTTTATTTCTTTATTAGCTTTACTTCGCTAGATCAAAAAAATTTTTGTTTTTGCTTATTTGCAAATTCTTGTTTTCATGTCGCTTAAACATGTACAGTCTTGTTTTCATGGCGCTTAAATATGCACAGTCTTGTTTCCATATCGTTTAAGCATGCACAGTCTTGTTTTCATGTCGCTTAAACATGTACAGTCTTGTTTTCTTTGAAAAGTTATGCACATGACAAATTGAATTTCACAATGTTATGAAATTCCATTAAATTTCATTAGATTTTTTCATAAAGAGAAACAATTTAGACAATCGGATAAGTCCTTATATTTTTCACTACATACAACTTTCTGTTATTTTATATTCGAATAGATGAATCCTAAATTTCCTTTAAAAAATAACACACAACAAGGAATAATTTAATTTTATTTATATTAATAATACATTTTAATTTCATTTTATTTATTTTTATTATAATGATGGAAACATTTCATAATATCCAATTATTAAATTTTCTAATATACTTTTACGCAAAAAATATATTGTACATCTGCAAGTATCTAGTCCTTCCTCACACTCAGGATTATACCAAGGATAGCTTCTGAAGTGGCCTTCTGTGTTGTCTTCATCTTCCATGATACCATATTCTTCGTTCTCATCCAGCATATTTTGAAAAAATTTGATCATCTCCCAATGATCCAAAAGCCTGAAGCTTTCAAAATCTCTTATAAATGGGTTTAGAGTACGTCTAATTTGGCTCATTATATTTGCCAAAAAATTAATGAATGATGATTGTTTGAAGGTTTCTTTAAGACTAATTTGCTCTTTAAATTTTAAAATTACTATCTTTTGATATTTAAAATATCTATACCATCATCTATATTCCATACTTCTTTTTTAGCACTCTATCTCTCTCTATCCCTTTTCTCTCTATAACTATCTCTTTCTGTCTATCACTACCCCTCCACTTATTCACTATTTCACCATATTTTCGATTAGCCTTCTTGAAGTCGTCATCGCTACTTTTAAGATCATTTTCAGTTAAACATTCAAAGTGCGGAGAAGTAAATAAAAAAATAAATAAATAAAACAAAAATGGAGTCTACAACAAATCTAACATCAAAATTTAATTCACTAAAAAACAAAACCTTAATCCACATAAAGGAGCTTGAGACATCAACTAAATACATCATTCGAAAAGTGTCAAGAGTAACAACAAAATATGGGCCAACACTAAAAGTTGAAATGGAAAACCACATAATGTTCCTCCCAAAGCGATATAATGCTTTAACCGATGCTGAAATTAAAGAACTCTCGAGCGGATCATATTGCTTAAGTAGAGAAGGTGAAGAAAGCTTAATTGTTGAAAGCGAGCTGAGTGAATTTCTAATTCAAAATTCCCAATTTCCAATTTGGCAATAATATACAATAATTTTGTATTTTAAATTATAAATAAAAATACATGAAAGAATTTTGTAAAATATAAATGTTTGTGCCTTTTTATTTAATATTTTCAGTTATTTTATAAAGAAATTTAAGACATAAATGACCACAGGTAAATGTATTGAAATTCTGATGTTGATTATAGTTGTATTTTATATTTCTACCAAGATATTTGACTACTTCCGAAGGAGGTTGTAAGTTTCCAAAGCTGTCGAAATATTCTTTTTCATTGTTGTTTTTATAATATGCTACCCAATGTGTACCAGGTCCTGTTGATACGTCTAAATTGATCATTCCACATTCTATTTTCTTTGTTCGTTTTGGTAGAGTATTCAACATGAAAACTCCTCTAAAATATGGAATATTTATAGAGAAGCGGTTTATGTCCACATCAGATAGTGGTCTGTTCGTAGCATCTCTAAGAGTTTTTTGATTCCTCTTTGTAAACTAAACCATAACCCTTTTTATATGGTTTTAAGTAAAGTCCCTTTCCAACTGCTATAGATTCCATCGCTCTATTATGTCTAATTGCTTCATCAAGTTGATTTTTTGCATTCTTTGTTGCATTAACAGCTTTAGCTATAGCAGCACCTCCAGTTGTTAGACTACCAATTGCACCCAGAGCAGTTAAAATCGGTATTAGAGGCAAAAACCCACCAATTTTTGGTACACGTATTACATGTGGTACTATAATTTGAGATTTTCTTCCTTTTAATGATTTGTTGATAGTTTTTCGGGCAATTTTAATTGCTGAGTTAATATCTAATGGTTTTTCCTTCTTGAGTATTTTTGTTGCAGCTCTAATTGATGTTCTAAACAGTTTTTTATCATTTATCTTGTTATTTTTAACATTTTTCTTTTTCTCCACACCCATACCAAATTTTATTTTGGTTTTCATTGCGTTAGTAACCATATAGGCAAATGATTTTTCTGCAATACTACTATCTTTTGATAAAACTCGATCCCAAGCTGAATTTTCAAGTATTTTATCAGCTTTATGTCTAATGCTTAAATCCTTATTTTTTGAATAAGCTATATCGTAATCTTTACAAGCAGAGTCCAATAAATTAATTCCTTTGTCTCCTCAATTTAAACGTTTTTGTAGTTTTGTTTCAGGTCCACAATACTAATATCCGGGAAGATAAAGTTCACCAGTTAGAGAGTTTATTTTTTTATCTACTATACCTCCTCCAACGAAGGTGTTTTTATGACTAAACGTTTTCTGATATTGTATAACTATATCATCTAATTTTGTCGATAATAACAGGTAACATTTATAAAATCTATTTAGTTCGTAATATTGTTCCTTCTACTATTTTTTTTTTTTGTTTACTTGCCTCTATCTTGACTGATGGTTTCTCAGTCTTTAAACTTGTATATTCTCAACTTCTGTCTTGATGTTACTTTCTTCTTTCATGCGAATTCTTGTTTCTTCTTTTCATATCGCTTAAACATGCACAGTCTTGTTATTTTTGAAAGGTTCTGCACAAAACAAATCGAATTTCACAATATTATGAAATTCCATTATATTTCATTAGGTATTTTCTTATCGACACCAACTGCTTTAACACCATCTCATTTACGTTTGCTAACAGCAAATAGTACAATAGGTGTCAGCTATTAGATCAGCTTATCAGCTATTAGATCAGCTTATTAGCACCTGGTCTGTTTTTCAGATCAGCTTTTCAGGAGCTGGTCTGGTTTTCAGATCAGCTTATCCGGACCCGGTCTGGTTATCAGATCAGCTTATCAGGAACTGGTCTGGTTTTCAGATCAGCTTATCAGGACCTGGTCTGGTTATCAGATCAGCTTATCAGAACCTGGTCTGGTTTTCAGATCAGCTTATCAGGACCTGGTCTGGTTTTCAGATCAGCTTTTCAGGACCTGGTCTGGTTTTCAGATAAGCTTTTCAGGACCTGGTCTGGTTTTCAGATCAGCTTATCAGGACCTGGTCTGGTTTTCAGATCAGGCTATCAGGACCTGGTCTGGTTTTCAGATCAGCTTATCAGGAGTTGGTCTGATTTTCAGGTCAGCTTATTAGGAGCTGGTCTGCTTATTAGGAGCTAGTGTGGTTTTCAGGTCAGATGAAATAACTAAAGTCTATCTTTTATTAGCAGTATTTTTTTTTTCTATAACGAAAATCGTTTAATTCAATATATTTGCTTATAATCAAAAATCCATATTTATCCTTCCAACACTCTACAAATTTCTTAAAACTTGTCAGAATTCATATTACTGCCAACATGAACCTCCTAAACATGCTTCATATTTTTCTCATCTTACTTAAACATTATAATTACATTTCCATTGTCTCTTATTAAATGCTTATAGCCATATTCATAAAAATTTTAAACAGCATTTCAAATGTTGTTTGAGCAAAATTCGCTAAAATTGTATTCATAATAGAATATTAGCTTAAAAAACTTTTTTTAACTTGCGTAAATCACCAAATCTTATAAATTAAATGCACCCATATCTAAAATAATTTTGAGTTGACGTCGTTCTAGTTTTGCTTCGTGTTTATTTGTATTTTTAACTTTGCCTGTATGTATGTATGTATGCATGCATGTATTAAGAATTATGCTATAAGTTTGGCACAAGTAGAATGAGTCATCATTCTTCTGTCGCCCATACAAAAATATACACGTAGAGAATAATATACAGCTTTCCACATGCAACATCAGCAAATATCATAATTGAAATGTTTTAAGCTTCATTACCAGAAAAAAATAAATGTATAATAACACATTCTTTTAATTATGAAATTATGTAATTTCTTTAACTATTCATATTTGTAGTAGTATATAGATAATTTTAGTATAAATATATGTTTTAAACCTCAGATAGTAGTTGTGAACTGGACATTTCGGTGTAGATTAAAATTTTAAAGTTTCATTACCCATAACTCCGACAAAGGACATCCAGAAATTATTAAACAACTTAAATCACTGACAGACTCAAATTTCCACGCTCATGCAGACAGACAGACAGGCAGACATACACTTAATGTAAACAAAAACTCCTTATGTTAAAAAAATAAGAGTGACTTATTAAACCACCCTCGAAAAATATATAAAGGACTTATTGAACCACCCTCGTAGGTATCAAATTTCAAGAATCTTAAAATTTTAAAATTTTAATTACCCAAATTTAACAATTTCAGCCACAATTTAACAATTTTAGCCACAATTTAACAATTTTAATCGGCGCCCGAATTGGCAGTTCACTACTACTATATCACGTTTAAAAACATATATTTATACTAAAATTATCTATATACTACTAAAATATGAATACTTAAAGAAATTATATAATTTCATAATTAAAAGAATGGGTTATTATACATTTATTTTTTTCTGGTAATGAAGCTTAAAACATTTCAATTATGATATTTGCTGATGTTGCATGTGGAAAGCTGTATATTATTCTGTACGTGTAAATTTTTGTATGGGCGACAGAAGAATGATGACTCATTCTACTTGTGCCAAACTTATAGCATAATTCTTAATACATGCATGCATACATACATACATACATACAGGCAAAGTTAAAAATACAAATAAACATGAAGCAAAACTACAACGACGTCAACTCAAAATTATTTTAAGTATGGGTGCATTTAATTTATAAGATTTGTTGATTTAGGCAAGTTAAAAAACGTTTTTAAGCTAATATTCTATTATGAATACAATTTTAGCGAATTTTGCTCAAACAACATTTGAAATGCTGTTTAAAATTTTTATGAATATGGCTATAAGCATTTAATAAGAGACAATGGAAATGTAATTATAATGTTTAAGTAAGATGAGAAAAATATGAAGCATGTTTAGAAGGTTCATGTTGGCAGTAATATGAATCCTGACAAGTTTTAAGAAATTTGTAGAGTGTTGGAAGGAAAAATATAGATTATGGTTATAAGCAAAGATAATGAAATAAATGATTTTTGTTAAAGAAAAAAATTATTGCTCATAAAAGACTGACTTTAGTTATTTCACCTGACCTGAATACCAGACCAGCTCCTGATAACCTGACCTGAAAACCAGACCAGCTCCTGAAAAGCTGATCTGAAAACCAGACCAGGTCCTGAAAAGCTGATCTAAAAAACCAGACCAGGTCCTGATAAGCTGATCTGAAAACCAGACCAGGTCCTAATAAGCTGATCTGAAAACCAGACCAGCTCCTGAAAAGCTGATCTGAAAACCAGACCAGGTCCTAATAAGCTGATCTGAAAACCAGACCAGGCCCTGATAAGCTGATCTGATAGCTGATAAGCTGATCTAATAGCTGACACCTATTGTACTATTTGCTGTTAGCAAACGTAAATGAGATGGTGTTAAAGCAGTTGGTGTCGATAAGAAAATATCTAATGAAATATAATGGAATTTCATAATATTGTGAAATTCGATTTGTTTTGTGCAGAAGCTTTCAAAGATAACAAGACTGTGCATGTTTAAGCGATATGAAAAGAAAAAAACAAGAATTCGCATGAAAGAAGAAAGTAACATCAAGACAGAAGTTGAGAATATACAAGTTTAAAGACTGAGAAACCATCAGTCCAAGATAGAAACAAGTAAAAAAAAAATAAAAAATTATTATTATCGAAAAAATTAGATGATATAGTTATACAATATCAGAAAACGTTTAGTCATAAAAACACCTTCGTTGGAGGAGGTATAGTAGATAAAAAAATAAACTATCTAACTGGTGAACTTTATCTTTCTGGATATTAGTATTGTGGACCTGAAACAAAACTACAAAAACGTTTAAATCGAGGTGACAAAGGAATTAATTTATTGAGATCTGCTTGTAAAGATCACGATATAGCTTATTCAAAAAATAAGGATTTAAGCATTAGATATAAAGCTGATAAAATACTTGAAAATTCAGCTTGGGATCGAGTTTTATTGCTGAAAAATCATTTGCCTATATGGTTACTAACGCAATGAAAACCAAAGCAAAATTTTGTATGGGTGTGGAGAAAAAGAAAAATGTTAAAAAGAACAAGATAAATGATAAAAAACTGTTTAGAACATCAATTAGAGCTGCAACAAAAATACTAAAGAAGGAAAAACCATTAGATATTAACTCAGCAATTAAAATTGCCCGAAAAACTATCAACAAATCATTAAAAGGAAGAAAATCTCAAATTATAGTACCACATGTAATACGTGTCCCAAAAATTGGTGGGTTTTTGCCTCTAATACCGATTTTAACTGCTCTGGGTGCAATTGGTAGTCTAACAACTGGAGGTGCTGCTATAGCTAAAGCTCTTAATGCAACAAAGAATGCAAAAAATCAACTTGATGAAACAATTAGACATAATAGAGCGATGGAATCTATAGCAGTTGGAAAGGGACTTTACTTAAAGCCATATAAAAAGGGTTATGGTTTAGTTTACAAAGAGGAATCAAAAAACTCTTAGAGATGCTACCGAACAGACCACTATCTGATGTGGACATAAACCGTTTCTCTATAAATATTCCATATTTTAGAAGAGTTTTCATGTTGAATACTCTACCAAAACGAACAAAGAAAATAGAATGTGGAATGTATCAACAGGATTTGTTTTACATTGGGTAGCATATTATAAAAACAACAATGAAAAAGAATATTTCGACAGCTTTAGAAACTTACAACCTCCTTCGGAAGTAGTCAAATATCTTGGTACATATATGAAATACAACTATAATCAACATCAGAACTTCAAAACATTTACCTGTGGTCATTTATGTCTTAAATTTCTTTATGAAATAACTGAAAATATTAAATAAAAAAGCACAAACATTTATATTTTACAAAACTCTTTCACGTCTTTTTATTTATAACTTAAAATACATAATTAATACACATTATTGCCAAACAGGAAGTTGGGAATTTTGAATTAGAAATTCACTCAGCTCGCTTTCAATAATTAAGATTTGTTCACCTTCTCCGCTTGAGCAATATGATCCGCTCGAGAGTTCTTTAATTTCAGCATCGGTTAAAGCATTACATCGCTTTGGGAGGAACATTATGTGGTTTTCCATTTCAACTTTTAGTGTTGGCCCATATTTTGTTGTTTCTCTTGACACTTTTCGAATGGTGTATTTAGTTGATGTCTCAAGCTCCTTTATGTGGATTAAGGTTTTATTTTTTAGTGAATTAAATTTTGATGTTAGATTTGTTGTAGACTCCATTTTTGTTTTATTTATTTATTTATTTTTTTATTTACTTCTCCGCACTTTGAATGTTTAACTGAAAATGATCTTAAAAGTAGCGATGACGACTTCAAGAAGGCTAATCGAAAATATGGTGAAATAGTGAATAAGTGGAGGGGTAGTGATAGACAGAAAGAGACAGTTATAGAGAGAAAAGGGGTAGAGAGAGATAGAGTGCTAAAAAAGAGGTATGGAATATAGATGATGGTATAGATATTTTAAAGATCAAGAGATACTACTTTAAAAATTTAAAAGAGGAAATTAGTCTTAAAGGAACCTTCAAACAATCATCATTCATTAACTTATAAGCAAATAAAATGAGTCAAATCAGACGTACTCTAAACCAATTTATAAGAGATTTTGAAAGCTTCAGGCTTTTTGATCATTGGGAGATGATCAAATTTTTTCAAAATATGCTGGATGAGAACGAAGAATATGGTATCATGGAAGATGAAGACAACACAGAAGGCCACTTCAGAAGCTATCCTTGGTATAATCCTGAGTGTGAGGAAGGACCAGATACTTGCAGATGTACAATATATTTTTTGCGTAAAAGTATATTAGAAAATTTAATAATTGGATATTATGAAATGTTTCCATCATTATAATAAAAATAAATAAAATTAAATTAAAATGTATTATTAATATAAATAAAATTAAATTAAATTTATCCTTGTTTTGTGTTATTTTTTAAAGGAAATTTAGGATTCATCTATTCGAATATAAAATAACAGAAACTTGTATGTAGTGAAAAATATAAGGACTTATCCGATTGTCTAAATTGTTTCTCTTTCTGAAAATATCTAATGAAATTTAATGGAATTTCATAACATTGTGAAATTCAATTTGTCATGTGCATAACTTTTCAAAGAAAACAAGACTGTACATGTTTAAGCGACATGAAAACAAGACTGTGCATGCTTAAACGATATGGAAACAAGACTGTGCATGTTTAAGCGTCATGAAAACAAGACTGTACATGTTTAAGCGACATGAAAACAAGAATTTGCAATTAAGCAAAAACAAAAAATTTTTGATCTAGTGAAGTAAAGCTAATAAAGAAATAAAAACCATTCACATAATTAATTCTTTTTTCAATATTTTATTTAACATTTTTTCTTAAAAATTTATACACATATTTACCTAATGTATGTAGATACGCAGAAAAAAAATTAGACAAAAATTCTCTATTTCAAGTAGTAAAATCTGAAGAAAGGTGTGGTACATTAGAAGAAAAATAAATAAATATAGAGACTGACTGATCAACTAAAACATACACTCTGTCCGATGGACACACAAAGCACACTTAAACATTTCAGAAATATATACACAACACGCTGAACTTTAATAAAATGAGAAAAAAACAAATAGAACGTCAAATAAAAGCCATAGGTAATACCCATTCATAAAATAAACATATATCTACCTTATTAATGTAAACATATTATCAGTATAAAGCAACAGAAATTTCGTCATACAAAGTCATCTTGTATCCTAGAGAAACCGTCGAAAGGGTATACCTAAATTCTATGAAAACCACTTCGTTTTCTGATGATCGTTTTCAACAAGAAAATAAGTTTGTTCATTGTGATTTGACTAATTTAAAAGTACATTTAAATTCAGTCTCATATCCGATCTTAACTGCATCAGAATTTAAGAAAAAAGCTCCTTTTATTCTATTGAATAAAATTTTAATTTAAAACAGTAAGCAAAGATATCAGGTTCAACTTCAAATGATTTCATCACAAAAAAAAAGTAGTGATTGTTTTCAACAATTATGAAAATAATAATTTCAATATAAAGCTCTCTTTTGATTTTAAATGTTTATCAATAAAAATAAAAAAAGAAGTAAGTTGACTACCAAAGAAAAAAAAACTATCAGTATATAAGCTGGAGTGCTGGATCAGTTTCATTTAAAAATGTTTATACATTTTCATAAAGCAACATTTCAAAAATAAATGTAGAAAGTGAAGAAAAAAGGCTATAGATAGAAAAAATTGTGTATCTTTAGGAATTCAGTTTTAATTAAAACAGAAAATCCTCACAAACTTTTAAGTAAACGCAGATAAAAATTAAAACGTTTTTATTTTCAAATAAAAAAAAAACTATGAATATTTCGCATCTATACACAGACGAATATTTACAACACAAACGCAGATAAAAATTAAAACGTTTTTATTTTCAAATAAAAAAAAACTATGAATATTTCGCATCTATACACAGACGAATATTTACAACAACAACACCAACAACAAGAAGAACAAAAGACATCAATGACAAAAAAAAAATGTATTCAAAGATTGAATTAAACAAAATCTGTAATATAAACAAATTTCATATAGGCAGACTTTAACGCGAGACAAATTTAAGTATGAGAAAATATAAAACAAGCGTAAGTATAAAAACATATTAAGATTAGGGAAGTCCAGATATATGATAGTATTTTATAGTACCGAATGTCGATATTGAAAACAATTTATTTCTATATACATATAAATATCATGGCAAATACACACACAGCAGAATTCATCTAAGAAAATTCCAAGAAAGTTTCAACAACACCCAACCTTTCACAAATCACGAGCAGTCTAAAATTCTCCCCCAGATATACACATAAAAATTCCCATTGTCATACATACATACATATACAATTACAGAATTAATCTCAAGAACACAACACTCACCTACCCTAAATTATGAATAGTCTTAAACTGCTACAGACATATATACATAGATTCTCTCGGCTACATAATACAAGAACACCTCGTCCCTAATAAATCCCAATCATCTTAAATTCTTACAGAAACAGATACATATATACACATAACCAATTTACCTCAACAAGATCCTCAAATCACGATCAGCCTTAAACTACTATAGACAGACGCATTCGCAAATCCCCATGGCTACATATTACGTCAACAACCCTGCCCACCCAAATCATGGTCAGCCTTAAACTCCTACAGAAATACAAACACACAGATTCCCCCGGTTACATATTAATAGAATGCTTCGCCCCTCAAAAATCACAATCAGCCTTAAGCTCCTACAGAAATACATATGTACATTGAAATTAATACAAACATACACAGACACACAGACACACACACACACGCGCTCACACACACACACAATCGATCTACCTCAACTACACCCCTCCCCCTGCCAATCAAACCCTCACCTAAATTCTCACAGACAGACAGACACATCCACAAATTCCTATGGTTACATAATACGGCAACAGCGCCACCTACTCAAATCACGTCCAAATTCTCACAGTCTATCAACACGAACATTAGCATTAGAAAAAATAACTTTCACGTTTTCCCGTCGTCATTAGGAAAAATCATTTTCCCGTCGGCATTTGAAAAAATTATATTCATGTTTTGCCGTCGGCATTAGGAAAAATTAATAAACATGTTTTGCCGTCGGCATTTAAAAAAAAAATAATAATCATGTATTGCTGTCGGCATATACACTCATATGAAACCTCAAAAAAAATCACCCGTTATCACAATTAATGTAACCCAAAAAAAATCTCCCGTTCACACAAAGTTAATGTAAACAAAAAACTCCTAATGTAAACAAAAAAAACTCCTAATGTAAACAAAAAACATCAAAGCGCCGCCCAAAACACAAATTTCCAAGAATTTTAAAATTTCAGCAACAATTTAACAATTTCAGCCACAATTTTAAAATTTCAGGCCACAATTTAACAATTTCAGCCACAATTTAACAATTTTAATCGGCGCCAGAATTGGCAGTTCACTACTACTCTAGATATTCTTTCAAAATATTAAATATGGGTGGTTTCTTGTTTTGTTGCGCAGAGCTCAGCAACGCGAGCCCAAAAACTCTAAGCAGCTTACTTCTCATACCCAAAAAAAATTAAAAAATTATTTTTTTATTTTTCAATTATTAATTAAAGCTTTTACGATGTAGTGTATTTTTCGACCAAATGTAGTTTGAAAAGTCGTTGCCGTATTTGAATTTCCGTTGGCGGTTTAGCAGGATCAAAGGCATCAATCAATAGTTATGAGGAATTTAGATTAAAAATATACCCCTTTTAAACACGCCAAGTTTACTTTGCAAAGTCTTAATTCAGCTGTGTGCAAGAGAGAGGAGGAAATACTTTCTCTATCTGTCTATCGCTCAGCTGGATTAAGACTTTGTAAAGTAAACTTTACGTGTATACACGCAAAGGAAAGATATGGTTGTAGAATGGTTGATAAAACAATATTATGTTCTCTGAAACAAATGTGTGGTCGTTGAAAACTAGTTATTGTTATCTTAAACATTAATTTCGTTACGGTAAACAAAGTAATGTTTGAATGTAATAATTACATTATTAGATTCACAAAACAGTGTGATATAGTTAGAGTTTAACAATATAGTTTTGCTAAAAATTTATGACTGCAACATAATTTTTAAAATAATGTAAAATAATTTAATGTAAATAAGAATATAATGTTATCCAAAACCATAATTTATTAAGTTCTAAAGCAATATCTTTTTCAGAAACATCTGTCAGCTAAGTGTTTCGTTTGTAAGCAATCGGTAGTGCACGCGTGGTGTTAAATAAATAAATAAATAAAGTATAAGCAAAAGAGCAGATCAATAAAAATATATATACATACATACATATATCCTTTTATACAGAAGTGTCTATATTTCGTGTATACACACATACATACATATGTAAGTGCACAAATACATACAATATGGGCATTTCGGCGGTCACTCACACGACTTTCGGGAGCAAAATAAAATTTTAAATGTTAAATAAATCAAACACAATTAAATTTTTTTACAATTCACCACTAATAATTTTTTGTAGTATTTTGAGAGTACTATCAATGGAAAACAAATTGAGAGCCTCCGGTTTTTATCTTTTGTGATAAAAGCCACAAAAGAGCGGTCACTCATGCGACTTCAAATAGACATGGCTTTAGACATCATTGCTAATAATCAGCAAACTCTGCGAATTGTGTGAAAATTTTGAACTTTAAATATTTTTGACATAAGTAAGAAATATCAAGCTTTATTATTAGACATGATTTTTCAAAATTTGGTCTGTCATTTTTTTTCGAAGAATTCTTCTGGGTCACTCACGCGACATTTTTCCCACTGCAGTTTTATGTGCAGTTATATATACAATTATAGACATTACATTAGTATTTAAGCTAAGAAGAAGAAAAAATAAAGAGATATTTATATCCTTGTATTTTTTATTCAATAGATCAAAAACAATTTTTAGCCTTTCTGCATTTGTTGGCAGTGCCCTCTTTACGCCCTTTCCAAGAGATTGCTTGCTCCAATACCTATCAATTTTCTTGTTCTCCACTTGCCGATTAGCCCGAATCATTTTTACTCTCGATCTATCATATTCTCTCTTTCTTTTTAACTTGCTATCGACTTCTATTGGATTCTCTCGCACTTTTATTCTGTACTTTCGGGACAATTCTCTTTGTTTTACTGTATAATCCATCAGTTTTTGTGGGTTATTTTTTATTTTGCCCATGTACCGCATTTGCTTTTAATTTTTTTTTTTAATATTTTGTTGGTCCATATAAATTTGAACTAAAAAAGCAGTAGTAGGGAACTGCCGGTTCTGCCCCACAGTGGGTCGGTTCGCTAACCTGGCAGGTCAAAATTATTTGATGGTCAGTTTATACGGTTTTGAGGATGCTGAGTTCGACAAAAATAATTAAAAAATTCTAGCTCAATTTGTTAGGAAATATTACAGAGTTTTGCTATTGCGAACTTCGGTAGTATTAATTTTTCATGTAATATTTTCAATATTTAATTTTTCATATAATATTTTCAGTACTTTTAGAACAAGTTCTTAGCTGTCCAGAAATCCTTTTATTTTTTTGATACTGAAATGGTAATATTTATGGTTTTAGTCCAGATAAATTAAGCATTCATTCCACTGTGCACCCCGAAATTGTTAAATTTGGGTAATTAAAATTTGAAAATTGTTAAATTCTTTGAAATTTGTGTTTTTTTGTTTACATAAGGAGTTTTTTGTTTATATAAGGAGTTTTTTGTTTACATTAGGAGTTTTTTGTTTACATTAGGAGTTTTTGTTTACATTAAGTGTATGTCTGTCTGTCGGTCTGTCTGTCTGCCTGCCTGACCGTGGGAAGTTTGTGTGTGGAATATTTTGTGTGAATGTATTAAGGCGGTTCATAGTTTGGCGGTTTTTATGTGTGTATGTGACGACGGGGAAAATCATGAAAATGGTTTTTCCTAATGCTGACGGAAAATCATCTAATGATTTTTCGTAATACCGAAGGCAAAACATTATAATTTTTCCTAATGCCTACTGCAATACATGATAATTTTTCCTAATGCCTACTGCAATACATGATAATTTTTCCTAATGCCTACTGCAATACATGATTATTATTTTTTTCAAATGCCGACGGCAAAAAATGAATATAATTTTTTCAAATGCCGACGGGAAAATGATTTTTCCTAATGACGACGGGAAAACGTGAAAGTTATTTTTTCTAATGCTAATGTAGGTGTTGCTAGACTGTGGGAATTTAAGGCTGACCGTGATTTGAGTGGGCGGCGTTGTTGCCGTAATATGTAACCATAGGAATTTGTGGATGTGTCTGTCTGTCTGTGAGAATTTAGGTGAAGGTTTGATTGGCAGGGGGCGGGGTGTAGTTGAGGTAGATCGATTGCGTGTGTAGTTGTGTGTGAATGTATGTGTATGTGTGTGTGTGTGTGTGTGTATGTGTATGTTTGTAGGAATTTCAATGTGTGTATTTCTGTAGGAGCTTAAGGCTGATTGTGATTTATGAGGGGTGAGGTGTTCTAGTAATATGCAACCGGGGGAATCTGTGTGTTTGTATGTCTGTAGGAGTTTAAGGCTGACCATGATTTGTGTGGGCAGGGTTGTTGACGTAATATGTATCCATGGGGATTTGTGGATGTGTCTGCCTATAGTAGTTTAAGGCTGATCGTGATTTGAGGTGGGTGAGAATGTTGTTGAGGTAAATTGGTTATGTGTATGTATGTATATATGTATTTTTGTAAGAATTTAAAATGATTGTGATTTATTAGGGCCGAGGTGTTCTTGTAATATGTAGCCGTGAGAATCTATGTGTATAGACGTCTGTAGAAGTTTAAGACTATCTGTAATTTCAGGTAGGTGAGAGTGTTGTGTTGTTGAGATTAATCTTATATATTGTATATGTATGTATGAATGATCATGGGAATTTGTGTATGTATATCTGAGGGAGAATTTAAGGCTCGTCATGATTTGCAAAAGGTGGGGTGTTGTTGAAATTTTCTTGGATATTTCTTATATGAATTCTGCTATGTGTGTGTATTTGAGCTGGTATTTATGTGTAGGTAGAAATAAATTGTTTTCAATATCGACATATGGTACTATAAAATACTATCATATATCTGGACTTCCCTAATCCTAGTATGCTTTTATACTTACGATTGCTTTATATTTTCTCATGCTTAAATTTGTCTCGCGTTGAAGTCAGTCTGTGTGAAATTTGTTTATATTATAGATTTTGTTTATTTAACTACATTCGTCTTCTTTGACTGAAAGAGTTATCTACACACAGAGAAAAACCAACTTGAAATCAGTAAGAACCATGCTGAATTAATAAGAACCATTAGCGAAGGTTTAGTCATATTGAAATTTCTTATTTCAATATGGACAAAATATTAATTTACAGTATTCATTTATTAAACTCATTAGTTTGTAGATATCTCAATATACATTTTCTATTATATTAAAAATTATTGAATTAATGTGATGAATTCTTATTTTTAAGCTGCAGATTTTCCCTGAGTGTATGGATTGTTTATATTTGCATTGTGCTTTAACTAAACGACGCTTCATATATTTTCATGATGTAGGTCTAATAAATACTTAAGCATTGATAAGAAATTTGATATGTATACATACATATCTACAAATTGATTTTATGTATGTATGTATGTATGTATGTATGTACATATATATGTACATACAAATAAGTGTTCAATTCAATCTTTGAATACATTTTTTATTTTATTTTTTGTCATGTGATGTCTGTTGTTGGTGAAATTAAAAACATTTTAATTTTTATCTGCGTCTACTTAAAAGTTTGTGAGGATTTTCTGTTGTAAGTAAAACTGAATTCTTGAAGATATGTGCTTACATACTCTATAGTAATAGTAACTATAATAGAAATATTTCTTATACTTAATTTACAGTTTTTTAAAGTATAGGGTATAAAATTTTTTCTAGCTATAGCCTTCTACATTTATTTTGGAAAGCTTGCTTTGCTTTTTGAAAATGTATAAACATTTTAAATGAAACTGATCCGGCACTCCAGCTTAGGTACTGATAGTTTTTTTTTTTTGTTGTTAGTTAACTTACTTATTTTTTATTTTTTATTGATAAACATTGGAAATCAAAAGGGAGTTTTATATTGTAATTATTATTTTCATAATTGTTGAAAACAATCGCTGCTTTTTGTTTGTTTTTTGCGATGAAATCATTTGAATTACTTTTGCAACTTTACGCGTTTATAAAAATTATGTTATTTTCTATATTTCTTAATTTATAAGACTTTTAGACTTTGTCCTTTAGGGGTTATATATTCTATTATACGATTATGAATAAGAATGCAGTAAGCTGATGTATTTGCTTACTGCTTCAAATTAAAATTTTATTAAATTGAATAAAAGGAGTTTTTTTTCTTAAACTCTGATGCAGTTAGAAGCGCTGGAGATTCTTTCATATAACAGCTTTTTTGAAATTTTTGATACATAGTATAATATAGAATTGGATAACATTTATTTTTAATTTTTATGTTAAGAAGTACGGGTATGAGACTGAATTTAAATGTACTTTTAAATTAGTTAAATCATAATGAACAAACATATTTTCTTCTTTAATAGCGATCAACAGAAAACGAACTCGTTTTCATATAATTTAGGTATACCCTATCGACGGCTCCTCTAGGATACAAGATGACTTTGTATGACGAAATTTCTGTTGCTTTATACTGATAATATGTTTACATTAATAAGATACATATACATATGTTTATTTTATGAACGGTGAGCACCTATGGCTTTTATTTAATGTTCTATATGACTTTTTTTTTCATTTTCTTTAATAATTTTCTCCCCATAATAGCATTCTAAATATTTCAAGGGCTCAAATGCTGTGTAGTCTTCTTCTGCAAACTTAACTAAACGTCTAACTTCTTCCAATGCTTCTTTATAAGAAGATATTTTGTTATGGTCTTCTTCTACGATACGTGCCCATCGGGCAGAGTGTACGTATTGGTTGGTCAGTCAGTCTCTATTTTTATTTATTTTTTTTTTCTTCTAATGTGCCACTCCTTTTTTTAGATTTTACTACTTGGAATAGAGAATTTTTGTCTAATTTTTTGGTGGGTATATACATTAGGTATGTAGAAATTAGTTTAGATACAAAGAAATGCATGTTTAATATACAACTATTGTATCAAATCGATCTCAAATAACTCAGTTACCTCTACCAGCAATTCACCGTTGGTGTATTCATAAAGTGTTAGAAACAATGAAATATCTATGTTTTGAGAGAATTTTTCCCCTCAAGTATTTCTACATGAGGTTTGAGGGGTCAATCACTCTCGCATTCATATGTAATGATTATTCACTTAAAAAACGTCATCATCACCATCAATCATCTCCGTATACAATACATTCATGAGTTGGGTTGATCCAGATACAATTGCTGTCTCATCACCTTCTAACAGCTTTATATATTTTGCTAGTATGCATGCCTTAGCATGCTTCTATCGATAGTGACGTAAGAGTCCGAGATGTAGAGTGTTACAATTAAAAATCTTTACTATTAGAATATACCAGTTCGCTCTTTTGAATTTTTACAAAGTAGATACATATGTATGTATTTCATTGACCACAAAATCATAAAATTTCTTTGCTTACAAAATTGTATGACGTGAGGATTTTTTTTTTTTTTTTTTTTTAAATTATACATGCTTCGGCATGCTTTCATTTTTTTTTTCTATAAATTTATGTAATACTCATACAGATACAGATATAAAGTAAGATCTGTTTACTGTACATTTTAAAATTTATGCATGCTTCAGCATGATTCTAGTTGAAGCGTATATTCATTCACTAAGTTTGTTTGATACTTATTCATACACATGTACATTCTTAAAGATTGGATATCAAAGTCCAATTTCCGTAGTTTATCTATATTTTCTAAAGATCTGATAGCTAAAGAAATAAATAGAGTGAAGATCTTCTATAATAATCCCATTTTCATATTGTAAAATTTTGCGTGCTAGCGCTTTCGATGGGAAAATATACATACAACTTTATAAAAAGTGATAATATGATGTGCTGCTGAATATTGCACTATGTTATAGTTCATTTTAAACACTGAAGTTTTAGCAATATTTCATTCCGACCAGAATTCCACTACATTTAGTTAATTATCTTTCTTAAGACCCATCATTCCTAATCAATCCTACAAAAAACAACACAAACTAGATTTTTCGTTTTAATTTTATTTTTTTTAAATTCAACATTCATTCTTCAAATTACTTTATACTATATTAAGTAGCTTTTCCTCATTTGTTGAGTTGACTTTAATAGGAGACATTTTAATGGTACGATGAACTTTTCTATTGCATGCATTGAGTAAATCTTTATACATACCAATCCACTTATATGAACCATTAAAGCTAATTCTTTTCACATCATACCTTTCAATGATCTATTAAATCATTCTAATATTGATGCTTTCATATTAAGTAATCTTTAATCTTCTATTTATGTATGAGTTTTCCCAAGTATTTATTAAAAAATTCTTTAGAATCATCTGTTTGTAAGTTTTTTGGTACCCGTACCACTTCAAAAATATTTTCCATTGCCTTGGTTTTTAGAGTGCAGCTTTTATTTTCAGCTGTACTTTGAGAATGTGTCAATTACAGTCTTCAAAAATCAACAATTTCTATTTTCTGTAGAATAGTTCTACATTTCACCTAACTTAGCTCCATAAAACATCATATATTCCTGTCATTACATCTCTACAAACACAAACAGTTGTTGAAATTTAATATGGACTTCGTTAACTAAATTCCTTTTTAAAGACATTGAATTGTTTCACAGATTTTTTCGAAAGTGTTGTGATCTACATCTTGCACTTTCAGCTATTTATACTAACATGTAGTTAATTTTCTAATCTATATATTTAACCGTAAACTCTTCAATTTGTTTTTAATTATTTACTTTTTAGAATTGCTTTTTCAATTTTATAACTGTCTTCTTTCTCTAATTTTATTTCACGTTGTTGTTCCTCAATTTGCATTTAAATATATTCTTGAATATTAATGCTTTAAGCTATATTATTAATTTGTCTTGTATTTTATCTTCATTCAGTTTAATGTAACTATCAACAATAGTTTGTATCTAATTCATTTATGCCTTCCAATACTGATAAGTCAGTATAAATGTCTTCAGAATTGGAAGTCTATGAGTAAAATCATCGTCATCATCATTCTCAGTATTAGCATCATTAAATATGATGGTATTATCAAATATTGTTCCTTCTACTAGTTTCTTTTGGGGTACTTGTCTATATCTTGAGTGAAGGTTTCTCAGGCTTTAAACTTGTATATTTTCAACTTCTGTCTTGATTTTACTTTCTTCTTTCATAAGAATTCTTTTAATATTTTTAGAACTATTTATGAATTCTTCTGCTATAGGTTTAAATGTATCTTTTAGTTGTTCACTTGTATCTATTTCACCAGTTTTTATACTACGAAGCTTTTTCTTCAACACATTTCTTGTCAACACCAACTGTTTTAAAATTTTCTCATCCAGGGCAAATAACAGGTATCAGCAATCATATCAGCTTTTCAGGAGCTGGTCTGGTTTTCAGATCAGCTTTTCAGGACCTGGTCTGGTTTTCAGATCAGCTTATCAGGACCTGGTCTGGTTTTCAGATCAGCTTTTCAGGACCTGGTCTGGTTTTCAGATCAGCTTTTCAGGACCTGGTCTGGTTTTCAGATCAGCTTTTCAGGACCTGGTCTGGTTTTCAGATCAGCTTATCAGGACCTGGTCTGGTTTTCAGATCAGCTTATCAGGAGCTGGTCTGGTTTTCAGATCAGCTTATCAGGAGCTGGTCTGGTTATCAGATCAGCTTATCAGGAGCTGGTCTGGTTTTCAGATCAGCTTATCAGGAGCTGATCTGATTTTTAGATCAGCTTATCAGGTAACAGATCAGGCTATCAGGAGCTATTCAGATTTTCATTTCAAGATATCTGAGTTAGATTTAGTTATCAGTGTACAAGTAGCTAGCCATTTATAACATTTATATACATGAAGTTTAAAGTCAGATGAAATACGAAAAAGTAAAGTTTTATCTAGTAAAATTATTTTCTATAACGATCATCGTTTAATTCACTATCTTTGCTTATAATCAAAAATCCATATTTATCCTTTCAACATGCTTTTTATTTTTCTCACCTAACTTAAACATTAAATATACATTATGATGATCTCTTATTAAATGTTTGGTGATTCTGGTGTAAGTTTTACATAAGTAGAATGAATCAACATTCTTATCTCTCCCCATACAAAAATATGCTTCCCACACGAATCATCGTTAAATATCATATTGGAATTACTTTGGACTGAAATAACAGATTCACTATCGGTAAATTTTGTAATATATTATTATTTTAATTGATGTAATTAATTTCTTCAGATATTTATATCTGGGGTGATATAAAGATTTTGAGTATAAATAAATGTTCTCAAAATTTAAGTCCATTAGGACTTTCTAGCAAGCCAATCATAGCGTTTTTTTTTCGTAATTTGACAGGTCAACTATTGTTGCACGAATAGAATTTGATATAAAGGAACTATGATTTATTTTTGAACTATCGTTCGATGATTCATCAATATTTCGTACCAAGAATTATTTATGTTGTTTTGACTAAGGGTATGAGTCAATATTTATAAAATCCATTTCATAAATATCAGCTCATGCTCATAGTCAAAACAAAGTATGCTTTAAGTGTTTAAAACCGGTATTACCATAAAATGGTGGTCTTAAACACTTAAAATATACTTTGTTTTACTAACCGCATTTTATAACTAAATGCATTTCATAAATATTGACGCATACTCATAATCAAAACAGCATATAAATATCCTTTGTTTTGACTATGAGTATGAGTCATTATCTCTTATTATAGAAAAATAAAATAGTATGATTATATGATATCAGAAATCATGTTTTCTAATATCATAAAACCATACTATTTGATTCTTTCTATAATAATAGATAATATTTATGAAATGCATTTATTTACAAAATGCGATTAGTAAAACAACATAAATATAGGATGGTATGAAATTTTGATGATTCATCAATATTTCGTACCAAGGTATTTTTAGGTTGTTTTTACTATGAGTATGCGCCAATATTTATGAAATGTATTTCATAAATATTATCTCTTATTATAGAAAAATTAAAAATGTAGCTATACGATATCAGAAAATATTTTCTGAAATCGTATAGCTATATTATTTTATTTGTCCTATAATAAGAGATAATGGCCCCTACTCATAGTCAAAACAAAGAATATTTTAAGAGTTTCAAATCAGTATTATCATAAAAAATGCTGATTTTAAACTCTTACAGCCTTATTTATAATACTTATTAAGGCTTTGGAAAGGCTTTTTAAAACAAATTTTTTATAAAAATTTTTTCTTAAAAAGTCTTTATAAAGCCCTAATAAGTGTTATAAATAAGGCTGTTAAAATATACTTTGTTTTACTAACCATATTTTTGTAACTAAACGCATTCATAAATATTGATGCATACTCATAGTCAAAAAAAGGATATTTTTATGCTGTTTTGATTATGAGTGTGGATCATTATCTCTTATTATAGAAAAAATAAACTAATGCAGCTATACGATTTCAGAAAATATTTTCTGATATGGTATAGCTGTATTAGTTTATTTTTTTATAATAAGAGATAATATTTATAAAATGTATTTAGCTACATAAATGCGGTTAGTAAAACAACCTAAAATACCTTGGTACGAAATATTGATGATTCATCGAACGATAGTTCAAAAATAAATCATAGTTCCTTTATATCAAATTCTATTCGTGCAACAATAGTTGACCTGTCAAATTACGAAAAAAAAACGCTATGATTGGCTTGCTAGAAAGTCCTAATGGACTTAAATTTTGAGAACATTTATTTATACTCAAAATCTTTATATCACCCCAGATATAAATATCTGAAGAAATTAATTACATCAATTAAAATAATAATATATTACAAAATTTACCGATAGTGAATCTGTTATTTCAGTCCAAAGTAATTCTAATATGATATTTAACGATGATGCGTGTGGGAAGCATATTTTTGTATGGGGAGAGATAAGAATGTTGATTCATTCTACTTATGTAAAACTTACACCAGAATCACCAAACATTTAATAAGAGATCATCATAATGTATATTTAATGTTTAAGTTAGGTGAGAAAAATAAAAAGCATGTTGAAAGGATAAATATGGATTTTTGATTATAAGCAAAGATAGTGAATTAAACGATGATCGTTATAGAAAATAATTTTACTAGATAAAACTTTACTTTTTCGTATTTCATCTGACTTTAAACTTCATGTATATAAATGTTATAAATGGCTAGCTACTTGTACACTGATAACTAAATCTAACTCAGATATCTTGAAATGAAAATCTGAATAGCTCCTGATAGCCTGATCTGTTACCTGATAAGCTGATCTAAAAATCAGATCAGCTCCTGATAAGCTGATCTGAAAACCAGACCAGCTCCTGATAAGCTGATCTGATAACCAGACCAGCTCCTGATAAGCTGATCTGAAAACCAGACCAGCTCCTGATAAGCTGATCTGAAAACCAGACCAGGTCCTGATAAGCTGATCTGAAAACCAGACCAGGTCCTGAAAAGCTGATCTGAAAACCAGACCAGGTCCTGAAAAGCTGATCTGAAAACCAGACCAGGTCCTGAAAAGCTGATCTGAAAACCAGACCAGGTCCTGATAAGCTGATCTGAAAACCAGACCAGGTTCTGAAAAGCTGATCTGAAAACCAGACCAGCTCCTGAAAAGCTGATATGATTGCTGATACCTGTTATTTGCCCTGGATGAGAAAATTTTAAAACAGTTGGTGTTGACAAGAAATGTGTTGAAGAAAAAGCTTCGTAGTATAAAAACTGGTGAAATAGATACAAGTGAACAACTAAAAGATACATTTAAACCTATAGCAGAAGAATTCATAAATAGTTCTAAAAATATTAAAAGAATTCTTATGAAAGAAGAAAGTAAAATCAAGACAGAAGTTGAAAATATACAAGTTTAAAGCCTGAGAAACCTTCACTCAAGATATAGACAAGTACCCCAAAAGAAACTAGTAGAAGGAACAATATTTGATAATACCATCATATTTAATGATGCTAATACTGAGAATGATGATGACGATGATTTTACTCATAGACTTCCAATTCTGAAGACATTTATACTGACTTATCAGTATTGGAAGGCATAAATGAATTAGATACAAACTATTGTTGATAGTTACATTAAACTGAATGAAGATAAAATACAAGACAAATTAATAATATAGCTTAAAGCATTAATATTCAAGAATATATTTAAATGCAAATTGAGGAACAACAACGTGAAATAAAATTAGAGAAAGAAGACAGTTATAAAATTGAAAAAGCAATTCTAAAAAGTAAATAATTAAAAACAAATTGAAGAGTTTACGGTTAAATATATAGATTAGAAAATTAACTACATGTTAGTATAAATAGCTGAAAGTGCAAGATGTAGATCACAACACTTTCGAAAAAATCTGTGAAACAATTCAATGTCTTTAAAAAGGAATTTAGTTAACGAAGTCCATATTAAATTTCAACAACTGTTTGTGTTTGTAGAGATGTAATGACAGGAATATATGATGTTTTATGGAGCTAAGTTAGGTGAAATGTAGAACTATTCTACAGAAAATAGAAATTGTTGATTTTTGAAGACTGTAATTGACACATTCTCAAAGTACAGCTGAAAATAAAAGCTGCACTCTAAAAACCAAGGCAATGGAAAATATTTTTGAAGTGGTACGGGTACCAAAAAACTTACAAACAGATGATTCTAAAGAATTTTTTAATAAATACTTGGGAAAACTCATACATAAATAGAAGATTAAAGATTACTTAATATGAAAGCATCAATATTAGAATGATTTAATAGATCATTGAAAGGTATGATGTGAAAAGAATTAGCTTTAATGGTTCATATAAGTGGATTGGTATGTATAAAGATTTACTCAATGCATGCAATAGAAAAGTTCATCGTACCATTAAAATGTCTCCTATTAAAGTCAACTCAACAAATGAGGAAAAGCTACTTAATATAGTATAAAGTAATTTGAAGAATGAATGTTGAATTTAAAAAAAATAAAATTAAAACGAAAAATCTAGTTTGTGTTGTTTTTTGTAGGATTGATTAGGAATGATGGGTCTTAAGAAAGATAATTAACTAAATGTAGTGGAATTCTGGTCGGAATGAAATATTGCTAAAACTTCAGTGTTTAAAATGAACTATAACATAGTGCAATATTCAGCAGCACATCATATTATCACTTTTTATAAAGTTGTATGTATATTTTCCCATCGAAAGCGCTAGCACGCAAAATTTTACAATATGAAAATGGGATTATTATAGAAGATCTTCACTCTATTTATTTCTTTAGCTATCAGATCTTTAGAAAATATAGATAAACTACGGAAATTGGACTTTGATATCCAATCTTTAAGAATGTACATGTGTATGAATAAGTATCAAACAAACTTAGTGAATGAATATACGCTTCAACTAGAATCATGCTGAAGCATGCATAAATTTTAAAATGTACAGTAAACAGATCTTACTTTATATCTGTATCTGTATGAGTATTACATAAATTTATAGAAAAAAAAATGAAAGCATGCCGAAGCATGTATAATTTAAAAAAAAAAAAAAAAATCCTCACGTCATACAATTTTGTAAGCAAAGAAATTTTATGATTTTGTGGTCAATGAAATACATACATATGTATCTACTTTGTAAAAATTCAAAAGAGCGAACTGGTATATTCTAATAGTAAAGATTTTTAATTGTAACACTCTACATCTCGGACTCTTACGTCACTATCGATAGAAGCATGCTAAGGCATGCATACTAGCAAAATATATAAAGCTGTTAGAAGGTGATGAGACAGCAATTGTATCTGGATCAACCCAACTCATGAATGTATTGTATACGGAGATGATTGATGGTGATGATGACGTTTTTTAAGTGAATAATCATTACATATGAATGCGAGAGTGATTGACCCCTCAAACCTCATGTAGAAATACTTGAGGGGAAAAATTCTCTCAAAACATAGATATTTCATTGTTTCTAACACTTTATGAATACACCAACGGTGAATTGCTGGTAGAGGTAACTGAGTTATTTGAGATCGATTTGATACAATAGTTGTATATTAAACATGCATTTCTTTGTATCTAAACTAATTTCTACATACCTAATGTATATACCCACCAAAAAATTAGACAAAAATTCTCTATTCCAAGTAGTAAAATCTAAAAAAAGGAGTGGCACATTAGAAGAAAAAAAAAATAAATAAAAATAGAGACTGACTGACCAACCAATACGTACACTCTGCCCGATGGGCACGTATCGTAGAAGAAGACCATAACAAAATATCTTCTTATAAAGAAGCATTGGAAGAAGTTAGACGTTTAGTTAAGTTTGCAGAAGAAGACTACACAGCATTTGAGCCCTTGAAATATTTAGAATGCTATTATGGGGAGAAAATTATTAAAGAAAATGAAAAAAAAAGTCATATAGAACATTAAATAAAAGCCATAGGTGCTCACCGTTCATAAAATAAACATATGTATATGTATCTTATTAATGTAAACATATTATCAGTATAAAGCAACAGAAATTTCGTCATACAAAGTCATCTTGTATCCTAGAGGAGCCGTCGATAGGGTATACCTAAATTATATGAAAACGAGTTCGTTTTCTGTTGATCGCTATTAAAGAAGAAAATATGTTTGTTCATTATGATTTAACTAATTTAAAAGTACATTTAAATTCAGTCTCATACCCGTACTTCTTAACATAAAAATTAAAAATAAATATTATCCAATTCTATATTATACTATGTATCAAAAATTTCAAAAAAGCTGTTATATGAAAGAATCTCCAGCGCTTCTAACTGCATCAGAGTTTAAGAAAAAAAACTCCTTTTATTCAATTTAATAAAATTTTAATTTGAAGCAGTAAGCAAATACATCAGCTTACTGTATTCTTATTCATAATCGTATAATAGAATATATAACCCCTAAAGGACAAAGTCTAAAAGTCTTATAAATTAAGAAATATAGAAAATAACATAATTTTTATAAACGCGTAAAGTTGCAAAAGTAATTCAAATGATTTCATCGCAAAAAACAAACAAAAAGCAGCGATTGTTTTCAACAATTATGAAAATAATAATTACAATATAAAACTCCCTTTTGATTTCCAATGTTTATCAATAAAAAATAAAAAATAAGTAAGTTAACTAACAACAAAAAAAAACTATCAGTACCTAAGCTGGAGTGCCGGATCAGTTTCATTTAAAATGTTTATACATTTTCAAAAAGCAAAGCAAGCTTTCCAAAATAAATGTAGAAGGCTATAGCTAGAAAAAATTTTATACCCTATACTTTAAAAAACTGTAAATTAAGTATAAGAAATATTTCTATTATAGTTACTATTACTATAGAGTATGTAAGCACATATCTTCAAGAATTCAGTTTTACTTACAACAGAAAATCCTCACAAACTTTTAAGTAGACGCAGATAAAAATTAAAATGTTTTTAATTTCACCAACAACAGACATCACATGACAAAAAATAAAATAAAAAATGTATTCAAAGATTGAATTGAACACTTATTTGTATGTACATATATATGTACATACATACATACATACATACATACATAAAATCAATTTGTAGATATGTATGTATACATATCAAATTTCTTATCAATGCTTAAGTATTTATTAGACCTACATCATGAAAATATATGAAGCGTCGTTTAGTTAAAGCACAATGCAAATATAAACAATCCATACACTCAAGGAAAATCTGCAGCTTAAAAATAAGAATTCATCACATTAATTCAATAATTTTTAATATAATAGAAAATGTATATTGAGATATCTACAAACTAATGAGTTTAATAAATGAATACTGTAAATTAATATTTTGTCCATATTGAAATAAGAAATTTCAATATGACTAAACCTTCGCTAATGGTTCTTATTAATTCAGCATGGTTCTTACTGATTTCAAGTTGGTTTTTCTCTGTGTGTAGATAACTCTTTCAGTCAAAGAAGACGAATGTAGTTAAATAAACAAAATCTATAATATAAACAAATTTCACACAGACTGACTTCAACGCGAGACAAATTTAAGCATGAGAAAATATAAAGCAATCGTAAGTATAAAAGCATACTAGGATTAGGGAAGTCCAGATATATGATAGTATTTTATAGTACCATATGTCGATATTGAAAACAATTTATTTCTACCTACACATAAATACCAGCTCAAATACACACACATAGCAGAATTCATATAAGAAATATCCAAGAAAATTTCAACAACACCCCACCTTTTGCAAATCATGACGAGCCTTAAATTCTCCCTCAGATATACATACACAAATTCCCATGATCATACATACATATACAATATATAAGATTAATCTCAACAACACAACACTCTCACCTACCTGAAATTACAGATAGTCTTAAACTTCTACAGACGTCTATACACATAGATTCTCACGGCTACATATTACAAGAACACCTCGGCCCTAATAAATCACAATCATTTTAAATTCTTACAAAAATACATATATACATACATACACATAACCAATTTACCTCAACAACATTCTCACCCACCTCAAATCACGATCAGCCTTAAACTACTATAGACAGACACATCCACAAATCCCCATGGATACATATTACGTCAACAACCCTGCCCACACAAATCATGGTCAGCCTTAAACTCCTACAGACATACAAACACACAGATTCCCCCGGTTGCATATTACTAGAACACCTCACCCCTCATAAATCACAATCAGCCTTAAGCTCCTACAGAAATACACACATTGAAATTCCTACAAACATACACATACACACACACACACACACACACATACACATACATTCACACACAACTACACACGCAATCGATCTACCTCAACTACACCCCGCCCCCTGCCAATCAAACCTTCACCTAAATTCTCACAGACAGACAGACACATCCACAAATTCCTATGGTTACATATTACGGCAACAACGCCGCCCACTCAAATCACGGTCAGCCTTAAATTCCCACAGTCTAGCAACACCTACATTAGCATTAGAAAAAATAACTTTCACGTTTTCCCGTCGTCATTAGGAAAAATCATTTTCCCGTCGGCATTTGAAAAAATTATATTCATTTTTTGCCGTCGGCATTTGAAAAAAATAATAATCATGTATTGCAGTAGGCATTAGGAAAAATTATCATGTATTGCAGTAGGCATTAGGAAAAATTATCATGTATTGCAGTAGGCATTAGGAAAAATTATAATGTTTTGCCTTCGGTATTACGAAAAATCATTAGATGATTTTCCGTCAGCATTAGGAAAAACCATTTTCATGATTTTCCCCGTCGTCACATACACACATAAAAACCGCCAAACTATGAACCGCCTTAATACATTCACACAAAATATTCCACACACAAACTTCCCACGGTCAGGCAGGCAGACAGACAGACCGACAGACAGACATACACTTAATGTAAACAAAAACTCCTAATGTAAACAAAAAACTCCTAATGTAAACAAAAAACTCCTTATATAAACAAAAAACTCCTTATGTAAACAAAAAAACACAAATTTCAAAGAATTTAACAATTTTCAAATTTTAATTACCCAAATTTAACAATTTCGGGGTGCACAGTGGAATGAATGCTTAATTTATCTGGACTAAAACCATAAATATTACCATTTCAGTATCAAAAAAATAAAAGGATTTCTGGACAGCTAAGAACTTGTTCTAAAAGTACTGAAAATATTATATGAAAAATTAAATATTGAAAATATTACATGAAAAATTAATACTACCGAAGTTCGCAATAGCAAAACTCTGTAATATTTCCTAACAAATTGAGCTAGAATTTTTTAATTATTTTTGTCGAACTCAGCATCCTCAAAACCGTATAGACTGACCATCAAATAATTTTGACCTGCCAGGTTAGCGAACCGACCCACTGTGGGGCAGAACCGGCAGTTCCCTACTACTAAAAGCTAACAATAACTTAGCAAAAATAATTTTTTAGAAAAGATTGCACACACACGACAAACTTTCGCAATGAATAAAAAATAAATTATTTGAAAAAAATGTTATTTAATTTTATTTTGCTGATTGCTGAACCAATCTCACGTAAACTACATTTAAATTCAGTCTCATACCCGTACTTCTTAACATAAAAATTAAAAATAAATATTATCCAATTCTATATTATACTATGTATCAAAAATTTCAAAAAAGCTGTTATATGAAAGAATCTCCAGCGCTTCTAACTGCATCAGAGTTTAAGAAAAAAAACTCCTTTTATTCAATTTAATAAAATTTTAATTTGAAGCAGTAAGCAAATACATCAGCTTACTGCATTCTTATTCATAATCGTATAATAGAATATATAACCCCTAAAGGACAAAGTCTAAAAGTCTTATAAATTAAGAAATATAGAAAATAACATAATTTTTATAAACGCGTAAAGTTGCAAAAGTAATTCAAATGATTTCATCGCAAAAAACAAACAAAAAGCAGCGATTGTTTTCAACAATTATGAAAATAATAATTACAATATAAAACTCCCTTTTGATTTCCAATGTTTATCAATAAAAAATAAAAAATAAGTAAGTTAACTAACAACAAAAAAAAAAACTATCAGTACCTAAGCTGGAGTGCCGGATCAGTTTCATTTAAAATGTTTATACATTTTCAAAAAGCAAAGCAAGCTTTCCAAAATAAATGTAGAAGGCTATAGCTAGAAAAAATTTTATACCCTATACTTTAAAAAACTGTAAATTAAGTATAAGAAATATTTCTATTATAGTTACTATTACTATAGAGTATGTAAGCACATATCTTCAAGAATTCAGTTTTACTTACAACAGAAAATCCTCACAAACTTTTAAGTAGACGCAGATAAAAATTAAAATGTTTTTAATTTCACCAACAACAGACATCACATGACAAAAAATAAAATAAAAAATGTATTCAAAGATTGAATTGAACACTTATTTGTATGTACATATATATGTACATACATACATACATACATACATACATAAAATCAATTTGTAGATATGTATGTATACATATCAAATTTCTTATCAATGCTTAAGTATTTATTAGACCTACATCATGAAAATATATGAAGCGTCGTTTAGTTAAAGCACAATGCAAATATAAACAATCCATACACTCAGGGAAAATCTGCAGCTTAAAAATAAGAATTCATCACATTAATTCAATAATTTTTAATATAATAGAAAATGTATATTGAGATATCTACAAACTAATGAGTTTAATAAATGAATACTGTAAATTAATATTTTGTCCATATTGAAATAAGAAATTTCAATATGACTAAACCTTCGCTAATGGTTCTTATTAATTCAGCATGGTTCTTACTGATTTCAAGTTGGTTTTTCTCTGTGTGTAGATAACTCTTTCAGTCAAAGAAGACGAATGTAGTTAAATAAACAAAATCTATAATATAAACAAATTTCACACAGACTGACTTCAACGCGAGACAAATTTAAGCATGAGAAAATATAAAGCAATCGTAAGTATAAAAGCATACTAGGATTAGGGAAGTCCAGATATATGATAGTATTTTATAGTACCATATGTCGATATTGAAAACAATTTATTTCTACCTACACATAAATACCAGCTCAAATACACACACATAGCAGAATTCATATAAGAAATATCCAAGAAAATTTCAACAACACCCCACCTTTTGCAAATCATGACGAGCCTTAAATTCTCCCTCAGATATACATACACAAATTCCCATGATCATACATACATACATATACAATATATAAGATTAATCTCAACAACACAACACTCTCACCTACCTGAAATTACAGATAGTCTTAAACTTCTACAGACGTCTATACACATAGATTCTCACGGCTACATATTACAAGAACACCTCGGCCCTAATAAATCACAATCATTTTAAATTCTTACAAAAATACATATATACATACATACACATAACCAATTTACCTCAACAACATTCTCACCCACCTCAAATCACGATCAGCCTTAAACTACTATAGACAGACACATCCACAAATCCCCATGGATACATATTACGTCAACAACCCTGCCCACACAAATCATGGTCAGCCTTAAACTCCTACAGACATACAAACACACAGATTCCCCCGGTTGCATATTACTAGAACACCTCACCCCTCATAAATCACAATCAGCCTTAAGCTCCTACAGAAATACACACATTGAAATTCCTACAAACATACACATACACACACACACACACACACACACATACACATACATTCACACACAACTACACACGCAATCGATCTACCTCAACTACACCCCGCCCCCTGCCAATCAAACCTTCACCTAAATTCTCACAGACAGACAGACACATCCACAAATTCCTATGGTTACATATTACGGCAACAACGCCGCCCACTCAAATCACGGTCAGCCTTAAATTCCCACAGTCTAGCAACACCTACATTAGCATTAGAAAAAATAACTTTCACGTTTTCCCGTCGTCATTAGGAAAAATCATTTTCCCGTCGGCATTTGAAAAAATTATATTCATTTTTTGCCGTCGGCATTTGAAAAAAATAATAATCATGTATTGCAGTAGGCATTAGGAAAAATTATCATGTATTGCAGTAGGCATTAGGAAAAATTATCATGTATTGCAGTAGGCATTAGGAAAAATTATAATGTTTTGCCTTCGGTATTACGAAAAATCATTAGATGATTTTCCGTCAGCATTAGGAAAAACCATTTTCATGATTTTCCCCGTCGTCACATACACACATAAAAACCGCCAAACTATGAACCGCCTTAATACATTCACACAAAATATTCCACACACAAACTTCCCACGGTCAGGCAGGCAGACAGACAGACCGACAGACAGACATACACTTAATGTAAACAAAAACTCCTAATGTAAACAAAAAACTCCTAATGTAAACAAAAAACTCCTTATATAAACAAAAAACTCCTTATGTAAACAAAAAAACACAAATTTCAAAGAATTTAACAATTTTCAAATTTTAATTACCCAAATTTAACAATTTCGGGGTGCACAGTGGAATGAATGCTTAATTTATCTGGACTAAAACCATAAATATTACCATTTCAGTATCAAAAAAATAAAAGGATTTCTGGACAGCTAAGAACTTGTTCTAAAAGTACTGAAAATATTATATGAAAAATTAAATATTGAAAATATTACATGAAAAATTAATACTACCGAAGTTCGCAATAGCAAAACTCTGTAATATTTCCTAACAAATTGAGCTAGAATTTTTTAATTATTTTTGTCGAACTCAGCATCCTCAAAACCGTATAGACTGACCATCAAATAATTTTGACCTGCCAGGTTAGCGAACCGACCCACTGTGGGGCAGAACCGGCAGTTCCCTACTACTAAAAGCTAACAATAACTTAGCAAAAATAATTTTTTAGAAAAGATTGCACACACACGACAAACTTTCGCAATGAATAAAAAATAAATTATTTGAAAAAAATGTTATTTAATTTTATTTTGCTGATTGCTGAACCAATCTCACGTAAACTACAAATTTTCCTCCACTTTTATCAACAAATGCAAACGATTTGACAACTTATGCTGTTTTTCGGTAACTCACGCGACAAAAGAAGATCAGATTAAAGATTAACACAAATACGGTTAATTCGTGCTCTGTTGTCTCCCTTTGTATATACTTCTTATCGTAACTTCACTTATCTAAGTACAATTAAAGAAGAGAAATGTAGTAAATATTTTAACGAAATAAGCCTATAAAACGTACCCAGTGCAAGTAACATAGAAACTCAATTTCGCTTACAATTATTTTTTATATAAACTTTTATTCACTATTTTAACCCAAAAATATTAAATTTCAATACTTCTATATAATATATAATGAAAAATGGCAAGATCTTCGGTACTTTTTTTTTGGACTCTTGGTTGACCTTTTCGCGAAAATGCCCATATACATTTTATTTCAACAATATTAAATAATTTTTATTTCTGATTTGAAGCACAGCTGTTTTAAACAAAAGATCTGCCAATAAATATATGATTAAAAAACAATATTAATACAATATTAGTACATGGTATGGTAGGTCTCAATTATATTTTAGTTACATCTAACAATAGTGTTGTCATATTTACAATACTAAGATTATGTTTAACAACCCAGCAAAAAAGTTTGCCTACTAGAATGCAAAAAAGTGTATGTACTCTCCAGTCGTAAGTACTTACAATTTGACTGAATAACCCATTATTTTTGTTTGAGAAGTTCAAAACGTATGCGGTACCCTATATTTTTCGCCTTTAAATATCCAAAAGTTAAAAAATTACTGATTGCCTAATAGTATTAAAAATTTAATGGGTCATTTTTTGCTCACAAAAATGGAAAATTTAATAGAATAGCCCAAAATTATAAACAAATAAAATTTTGTAACATAATTATAAACATTGTGCCTTTTTTGGGATTGTTAAAAATCATAATTTTACTAAGCAAATATATGAATATGCGAAAATACTTAGATTTTGTAATAAATATTGTAGTAAACCAAAGTTATTTTATTGTTTTCGAAGCTCACTTTCTAGATATATTTCATGATTAACTAGAAAGTACTACAATAAGTACCTTTACGTAATGATATAAATAAGTTGCTATTTTATTCATTACTAGACAGTCATTATTATAGACATAAAATAATTAAATAAATAAGTACCACTCATTACTTTGTAAGCCATTAAAAGAGTACTACCCATTACAAAATCTTCAAATTTTTTTGCTGGGAAAGTTCATTGTTTTTGTAGATAATATTATTGTTAACTTAGATAATAGTATTATTAAAACTTTGCTTTTCTATTGAAAATAATATGATTTGACTGCAACAATATAATTCAACCATAGTATGTTGCTGTTACCTCAACCATATTTTTTCTTTGCGTGTAAAAGGGTTATATTTTGAATCGAAATTCCTCAGAATTATTTGACTACTCTATAGATATTTATAATAACCAGTTCAACAGTAGTGTTTTCAATTTCGGTTAACCGATTAACCGAAACCCAGTTTTGGGCATATTTCCGGTTTTTAGGAAACCGGTTCGTCCTACCCGGTTAAAATTTTTTGAACAGTAAGAATATCTAATACACAAATATCTAACATTAAAACAAATCCAATACATAACTTGCAAACACATTAGAATATTTTTAATTTCACAAAATGGGCACAAAACTTAAAAAGGGTATAACTTTGACACGGTAAGAGCAAATTCGATATTTTTTTCTTTAAATGACTCAGAATTTATCCACCTTCTAAACTCAATCATTAATTTTTTTAACTTCAATGGAACTTTTAAAAGTAACAAGGCACTATTTTTAAAATTTATACTAAATTTAAAAAAAAAATTCATAAAGGATACTCAAATAATTGAAAAAATATCCGAAACTTATAACATCTGCACAGAAAGTAAAGTTTGAACAGTTTTCCTTACAAATTTTTTTTTAAATTACCGCGTAATGAACAAAATTAAAAAAAGTCTAGAAAACCCGATTTTTAAGTTAAAATAGATTTTAGCGACCTCTAAACCTCTTCCGAAAAATCTGAAAATACGAACTGATAAATCAGAAAAAGAAACCAAGTTTCTTGGGCATAATATTTCCACGGACGGGATAAAACTCAATCCAGTGAAAAAAAGCTTCATTGGCATCGTTGGGTATTACCGAAAATGTATTAAAGACTTCTCTAAATTAACCAAACCCTTAACGGCATGTATAAAAAAGGGAAGAAACATAGCCTTTAACGATGACTACATGAACGCTTTCGAAACATGTAAGTCCATCTTAACTAACTACCCAATTCTACAGTACCCTAATTTCACAAAACCTTTCATCCTAACCAGGGACGCAAGCAATTATGAATTAGGAGCTGTACTAACTCAAGGTTGAATAGGAAATGACAAACCTATCTGTTATGCCAGTCACAATCTCTCGGAATCAGAATGCAATTATTCCACTATAGAAAAAGAACTATTGGCCATAGTATGAGCGACAAAATACTTCCACCCGTATCTTTTTGGACGCAAACTTTTTTTTTTGTTACTGACCATAGACCTCTCACTTGGATAATGAGCTTGAAAGCGCCTAATTCAAAAATGGTGAGGTGGCAACTTCGTTAGGTTAGCAGGCTGCTGGTAGGAAAAGTAGAAAGACAGAATCCAGCTCACTGTGCTGCCTGTAAGTTAAAAGAAGAGAGAGAGAGAAACAAGAGGAGGGTGAGAGGGGTAGAGGTAGAAAAATTAGAATTGAGGGTGGGTCATGAAATTTGGCTAGGGGGGATCTGCGATTATACCAACCACTATTCCTAATATAGAGGCTTAGATTTTTGGGCCCGATTTCCGATAACTCGGATAAGCTTCTTAAGGATATTCTGCCAAGGAAGTAGAGCTGGCAAACTATCGATAGTCACGCCATTCGATATTTTCGATAGTTTATTGAAAAACTATCGATACTATCGATAGTATCGAATTATTTTACACTATGTTCACACAGCAACTCGAAAAGTCGGTTTGACTGTTGATATATGCACAGAAAAAATTATTCCCAAAAAATTTCAAACAAACGTGTGTTTTGAAATAAAATTTAGTTTCGGTAAATATTTTTACTGTTTCAGTAAATTATTTGTTTCAATTTTGTTTTATGTAAAAAAACTGTATCATTTAATTTCATTTGTTCGTGTTGGTGTTTTCCTTGCTAGGTTGATTGACTCAACGTGGTCATGTGCCGATGTTGTTGTTTTCTTTGAATGCTCGTGTTCTATACGTGTGCATTCGGACAAGAAGCCGAAAAACGTCGTGGCTTGTTTTTTTACTCAACTAAGTTAGTTTTAGATTAGAAGAAACAAAAGAAATCATGTTTTGCGTGTATTCATTATTTGCGTATTCAAAAACGATTTGCTCTTTAGCTGAGTGGTAAGTACCAAGGCCTATTTATTAGGTCTATGCAACTCTACAAAAACACAGCAACACAAAAAACAACTTTGTGTTTCAGCTGTCAGAAACACTCACAAACATGATCTTAACTCTATGGTGCAAACAGCTTTTTACAGTTAAATCACGAAAACACAGAATATCATCAGGACGATTGCGTTGACCTAATAAATAGGCCTTGGTAATTACGTTAGTTTATTAGTCAAGAGATTGCAAGTTCGACTCATCCCAAACACATTTAGTTCTACGCAAAACAGTATGGAGTGAAAAATTCTAGTTCATACAATTTGTATAAATTAACATTTGTAACAAAATTGTTAAGAGAAGATTTATGTTCCACTATAGAAATTCCATACTGTACAAAACAGTTATTTGTTTTATTTGCTTTTTATTTTCATAAAAAGAATTTTTATTGAATCAGACAATTTTTTTATTGAAAAAAATCTGGGTTTTTTTTTCAAAAAAATTATTACAAAGTTTAGTATTTGAATTTAAAAATTTCTTTGTGGGACCTGAATTGAAAAAATTAACATTTGATTCCGAGAATTTTGTGCTTGAAATGGAAAATTAGTTTTTTCTGTGTGGATATGGATAAAAAAATTATAATCTTAAAAATTTTGGTTTACAAAAGGTTTACATACATGGTTTAAAAGGTTTTGTATGGCATAAGGCCTTAAATAATTAATTTCTATTCTAATTTTAATTCTAATTTTTCAATTTTAAACACATTTTATTTTTTATTTTTGTTTACAAAAACATATTTACATATCGTCACCTTAAATGCAAACGGACGTAACTACACAAAAATTCGAAATCGAGTTTTTGATTGATTATGGTTCATTTTATCAAACTACACGTTCACGCAAATATTTAGACCTCTGCGATGAAAAATAACGACTTTATTACAAATGCATCTATTTTTCATTGCAAGGAACGTAATAAACATAAAAGCTTAAATATAGACAAAAAGGTAATAAATGGTTAAAAACATATAAACATCCATACTACAACTAAATTTCGAAGAAAATTTTCAAGAATACTTTATTATTATTGATTTTGTAACGTTTATAGTTATATAAAATATAAAAGTGTAGTTACATCCGTTTGCATTTAAGGTGACGATATGTGCATACTCGTATGTATGTAATAATTTTGTTTTAATAGCCAATTCAGATAAATTAGCGATAATTTGCTATCAAAAAATTCAGTAGGATTCAGAATGGAACAAAATGGTTCGCTCAAAAAATGTTGTATATTTCAATCAATATTCGAGCGAGAATCGTCAATGTGAGTGGGAGCAATCCTCGAAATTTGTTCTCCATATGATCATGCTATTAGGTATGCAGAATTTCATTTTTCAATACATATCGCTCATTAATTCATTATTATAACTCAAATAAAAATAGTTTTGAAAAAAATGTGTTAAGTTTTCAATTTACATACAACTCAGTTGGTATATTAATAAAGTTTTCTTCTATCAATAGGTGAGCTTGCACCAGGGAAGGAAAATGATTTCTTGGATTTTGTACCAACTATGAAAATAAAATGTACTTTTTAGACCATGACGGTACCAATTTTTAATATTTATTAATCAATACAGAAACTTTAAAAAATTAGTATAAAAATTTAGAAGTTTACAATAAAAAACAGAAACAACACAAATGTATATAAACATTCAGTATACAATACAAAAATAACAAAAAAAAATGAAATATTACATTCATAAAGGTACATTCGTAGATTCGACTATTATATTAGAGATTAAAATAAAACACACACAAAAAAATTAAAGAGAACATAGGCAAAATTAATGTTACTATATAGTGAAACATTGACATTTTGAAATTGTACTAAGTAACTCGCAGTAGTAGTACCAACAAGGTCAAATGTCCCATAAAAAGTGATTTTTTTTACACAAGATGAAACATGACATCGCGGTGCATTCTGTATTATTAACTGAATAAATTTATTTTTCAGCTATGTCGTTATTTTATTAATTGAGCGATATATACTTATGTATTTTCAATAGAAGACAACTAATATGTAAAATTTTATCAATTGGTAATAAATTTTTTCAACGATAGTATCGCTATCGAGAAAAAACTATCGATAGTCTAATAAAAACAAAACTATCGATACTATCGATACTACTACCGATAGTTTGCCAGCTCTACAAGGAGGTGCAGATGGAGATCCTCCAAAGCGGGACAAAGACACAGGAGATGCAGGATACTTTCTTCCTCTTCCTCCTAATTGCAACTATAGTAGTAGTCATTATACGGGAGACCCATACGTTTAGCATGGGTTCTGAAGGTACAGTGACGGGTCAATGTTGCCACGATGTTTCTCAGATGTTTCCTATTGAATTTAATGAGATTTTTCGTTCTACGGAAGCTTAGGCGAGGCCAAAGGGTTCTCGCTATAACTCAGGTGGACTCATTTCGCCATCTGCTTTGAGCTAATTCCAGAAAGGATACATCGAAACGTCTCCAACAGGATGAGAGTGGTAGTCCACAAAGATTATCAATATCGACTTCTCTTAGTGTGGTTCCACTCTTTGCTAGTTCATCCGCAACTATGTTTCCTGAAATAGTCCCGTGTTCATGCACCCAGTTTATCGAGATATTTGAGTTCTGCCATCCAAGGCTTTATGACATTTTTAAACAAGAAAGGATGTGGTATATACCCCTATGAGAGACTTAATAGCAGATTTGCTGTCAGTTATAATATAGATATCTATACTTGAAATCCGATAGAACCTTAGCCAGTTTGTCTCTCTTTTGATAGCAGATAACTCTGCCAATTGTATACTACATTCGTTGGGGAGTCAGAAGGAATTTTCAATTCCGTATTCTGGAATGGGGAATACCCTTCTGCCAAAGAAATTTGGAAGTTCCTATTGAAGTAGGGTTTCGGAATGCAGTAGTCCATAAGATCCGGTATGTTATTCACTATACCTAAAATGCTTGCATGCCCCCAAAGTCGGTGGTTCCATGTGCCTATTGTGTTTAGTCTCACGGCGGTACGTAGAGCTAGCTTTCTAGTCGTTAAGTCCACCGGAAGCCAACCCAACATTACGAAGAGCGCTTTTGTTGGCGTTGATCTTAGAGCACCTGTTATCATAAGTGCCATTTTTCGGAGACTTCCCTCTATACGAAACTGATTATTTATTGAGTCAAGTGCTTTACACCAGACCGAAATCCCAAAAAATAATATAGGTTTTATAACCATCTCTAGTATCCAACCGACTCCCTTAGGAGTTATTCTCCATGTAGGGCCGATAGCATTTTTACAAACGTACATTGCCGTTGTGGCTTTCGCTACTCTTGCGTGAAGATTTTTCCTCCAGAACAACACCCAGATATTTGGCTTTATCCGACAGGGTTAGGGTAATGCCATTTACCATTGGGTGGTTGAAGTTGGGAATTTTGTATCTCCTGGAAAGAGTACTAGTTCCGTTTTATCCGGGTTGATACTGAGGCCGCCCCGTGAGCACCAAGGACTAAGCTCGTTTAGTGCATTTTCTAGTCTCTGTGATATAGTATCCAGGTGGAACCCTGATATTGCAATCGCTACATCATCCGCATATGCAACCGTTTTAATATTCATTGATTCCAATTTTTTGAGCAGATTATTTACTGTCACATTCCACAGCAAGGGTGACAGCACACCAAACTGAGGTGTACCCCTGTGGGCCTGCGTTGTGATGGTAGGTGCTCCCATGGTGGAAGCGATGATTCTGCGTAGCAGCAAACTTTCAATGAGCTGATAAATTCCCCGGTCGACCCCAGTTCTCTGAGAGACTGAATGATCAACGGATCAATATTATTAAAGGCACCTTCAATATCCATGAAGGCCACCATGGTATAGTTTTTATGATCGAGTGACTTCTCTATGCATCCTACAAGCGAATATAAGACGGTCTCAACCGATTTGCCCTTGGTATATGCATGTTGAGAGGCCGAAAGTTGAGAGTTATCAATGAGTATTCTAATATGGACATACATCATTCTCTCAAGTGTTTTCAGAAGAAAGGAGGTTAAACTAATAGGTCTAAAATCCTTCGCCTTGGTATGTGATGCCTTTCCTCCTTTGGGTATAAAGATCACATTACATTATGTCCATGCATTTGGAATATATGACCATGCAGTACAGCCCTTGTATATTACAAGTAACCATGGGATTACTAGATCGGCATTATGTTGCAGATCCGCAGGAATGGTACCATCCGGACCTGGAGATTTAAATGGATGGAAGCTTTTAAGAGTCCAGTTCACTTTTTCTACAGTGATGTCTATGGATTTTGTCCCTGGGCATGGGAGGGGTATGTTCTTCGAATATCACCACAGGGTTGATAGGCCGGAAAATGGGTGTCCATTACAACCTCTAGAGATCCGTTCGTTATCCAGTTTCCATCATTACGCTGGATGTAACTGGGTATTGTCGGTTTTTTTTGCTAGAATTTTGCGCAGTCTACAAGTCTCGGAGTGGGATTCTATTTGATTGCAGAAATATCTCCAAGTTTTGGGTTTGGCGATCCTGACTTCGTTTTTGAATTTTTTTAAATTAAGCTTTAAAAAGTGACCAATTACCTGTTCTTTTTGCCGTATTGAATAATTGTCTGCTGTTCCTGCGAGTTTCTGCAATACTATCAGATCACCAAGGTAGTCTCCTATTTTTGCATTGTACAGATTCCTTATAGGATAAACCAGTAGCTTCTTTGAATGCATTTATTAGCGTATCTACGGCTTAGTTAATATCCGCAGCCTCCTTTATGTTAGCAGGTTGTGCGATCAAGTTGGTGAGGATTTGGTTTTGTACCTCCCAGTTTGCTTTGCGTCTGTTAACGTATAATTTTGATCTCCTATCCGAAATGCTAATCATGAATATTATATAGCGATGGTCAGAGAATGAGCAGTCCAAGGAGACCGTCCATTCCCGAATTAAATGAGCATGCCTCGAATTGACTAGAGTTATGTCTAATACCTCTTGCCTATTGGAGACTACGAAAGTTGGTACCAAACCTTGATTCAGCACTACCAGATTGTTGTGAATAATAAAATAAAAAATACACCCACCAATGTCATTTGTATCTTAACTGCCCCAGATCTGATGATGCGCGTTTGCGTCAGCGCCTATTATAATAGGGATACTGCACGTTTTTGCTTCCTTCACTGCCTTATGGAGCAATATGCTTGGTGGGGGGTCCACATGGTCATGGGCCATGTAGCATGAGAATAGCCACCATACTGTGGATTCTCCCGTCTCCCATGCCACTACTATGGTGTCTTCATCACTGAAATTAGATAAAATGAAGACATTTAAGCTGGTTTTCACCATAATACAGGATCTAATGTTTTTATCATTGTTTCCTGATTTATGTATATATAGTAGCCTGTACCTTTTTGCACTGAGTCCAAGAATTTTGCCATTGGAAGTCCATAATTCTTGGATAAGTGCAATATCAACACCTCCTTCTAAAATTCGGCTGGTTAATGCCGCTGAGGCGGCTTTTGAGTGGCGAAAGTTGATCTGAATTATCTTCGCCGTCCTCAGATATCAGGGTCATAGTTGACGACGATATCTGCGTCTGCTGGGTTTGGGCCCAAAAGAGCGTTTTCATCGAACGTGAAGTCAAGTCTATCCAGGAGGTCCTCAATCAGACAAGAGTCTGCTTGAGAGCATCCCGAAGTGACTGAATTCGCAGGTTCTACTATGGCCTTCGTGTTGGCCTTGGCTTCGTTATCAGTGCCAGCCCCTTGCGACCCCTCTGTTGCAACAGGGTTTTCGGGATTGGGTTTTTCATCACCCCGGTAGATACGAAGTCTGATGCCCATAAGCCCGTAGTACACCAGACTTTGCCTTTCCCAGAGTAATGACAACGTTTCCTTATTGAGGACCACGATCGCCTTCCTACGAGCACCAATCGGTTCGAAGACCTTTACTACCTTCCAATCATTGGTTGGTAGGAACGGGTTTCCTTTCCGGAAGATGTCCAGGATCTTTGCAGACAGACAGACAGGCAGACATACACTTAATGTAAACAAAAACTCCTTATGTTAAAAAAATAAGAGTGACTTATTGAACCACCCTCGAAAAATATTTAAAGGACTTATTGAACCACCCTCGTAGGTATCAAATTTCAAAAATTCTAAAATTTTCAAGTTTTAATTACCCAAATTTAACAATTCCAGCAACAATTTAACAATTTTAATTGCCACCGGATGAACAGTTCCCTACTACTATCTGAGGTTGAAAAACAAATATTTATACTAAAATTATCTATATACTACTACAAATATGAATAGTTAAAGAAATTACATAATTTCATAATTAAAAGAATGGGTTATTATACATTTATTTTTTTCTGGTAATGAAGCTAAATACATTTCAATTATGATATTTGCTGATGTTGCATGTGGAAAGCAGAATAATATACATACATATGTACGTGTACGTGTATATTTTTGTATGGGGCGACAGAAGAATGATGACTCATTCTACTTGTGCCAAACATAAGCATAATTCTTAATACATGCATACATACATACATACAGACAAAGTTAAAAATATAAATAAACAAGAAGCAAAACTAGAACGACGTCAGCTCAAAATTATTTTAAGTATGGGTGCATTTAATTTATAAGATTTGTTGATTTACGCAAGTTAAAAAACGTTTTTAAGCTTATTATGAATACAATTTTAGCGAATTTTGCTCAAACAACATTTGAAATGCTGTTTAAAATTTTTATGAATATGGTTATAAGCATTTAATAAGATACAATGCAAATGTAATTATAATGTTTAAGTAAGATGAGAAAAATATGAAGCATGTTTAGAAGGTTCATGTTGGCAGTAATATGAATTTTGACAAGTTTTAAAAAATTTGTAGAGTGTTGGAAGGATAAATATGGATTTTTGATTATAAGCAAATATATTGAATTAAACGATTTTCGTTATAGAAAAAAAAATACTGCAAATAAAAGATAGACTTTAGTTATTTCATCTGACCTGAAAACCAGACCAGCTCCTAATAAGCTGACCTGAAAATCAGACCAGCTCCTAATAAGCTGACCTGAAAATTAGACCAGCTCCTGATAAGCTGATCTGAAAACCAGACCAGGTCCTGATAGCCTGATCTGAAAACCAGACCAGGTCCTGATAAGCTGTTCTGAAAACCAGACCAGGTCCTGAAAAGCTGATCTGAAAACCAGACCAGGTCCTGAAAAGCTGATCTGAAAACCAGACCAGGTCCTGATAAGCTGATCTGAAAACCAGACCAGGTCCTGAAAAGCTGATCTGAAAACCAGACCAGGTCCTGAAAAGCTGATCTGAAAACCAGACCAGGTCCTGATAAGCTGATCTGAAAACCAGACCAGGTTCTGATAAGCTGATCTGATAACCAGACCAGGTCCTGATAAGCTGATCTGATAACCAGACCAGGTCCTGATAAGCTGATCTGAAAACCAGACCAGCTCCTGAAAAGCTGATCTGAAAAACAGACCAGGTGCTAATAAGCTGATCTAATAGCTGATAAGCTGATCTAATAGCTGACACCTATTGTACTATTTGCTGTTAGCAAACGTAAATGAGATGGTGTTAAAGCAGTTGGTGTCGATAAGAAAATACCTAATGAAATATAATGGAATTTCATAATATTGTGAAATTCGATTTGTTTTGTGCAGAAGCTTTCAAAGATAACAAGACTGTGCATGTTTAAGCGATATGAAAAGAAGAAACAAGAATTCGCATGAAAGAAGAAAGTAACATCAAGACAGAAGTTGAGAATATACAAGTTTAAAGACTGAGAAACCTGGTACCATCAGTCAAGATAGAGGCAAGTAAACAAAAAAAATAGTAGAAGGAACAATATTACGAACTAAATAGATTTTATAAATGTTACCTGTTATTATCGACAAAATTAGATGATATAGTTATACATTATCAGAAAACGTTTAGTCATAAAAACACCTTCGTTGGAGGAGGTATAGTAGATAAAAAAATAAACTCTCTAACTGGTGAACTTTATCTTCCCGGATATTAGTATTGTGGACCTGAAACAAAACTACAAAAACGTTTAAATTGAGGTGACAAAGGCATTAATTTATTGGACTCTGCTTGTAAAGATCACGATATAGCTTATTCAAAAAATAAGGATTTAAGCATTAGACATAAAGCTGATAAAATACTTGAAAATTCAGCTTGGGATCGAGTTTTATCAAAAGATAGTAGTATTGCTGAAAAATCATTTGCCTATATGGTTACTAACGCAATGAAAACCAAAACAAAATTTGGTATGGGTGTGGAGAAAAAGAAAAATGTTAAAAATAACAAGATAAATGATAAAAAACTGTTTAGAACATCAATTAGAGCTGCAACAAAAATACTAAAGAAGGAAAAACCATTAGATATTAACTCAGCAATTAAAATTGCCCGAAAAACTATCAACAAATCATTAAAAGGAAGAAAATCTCAAATTATAGTACCACATGTAATACGTGTACCAAAAATTGGTGGGTTTTTGCCTCTAATACCGATTTTAACTGCTCTGGGTGCAATTGGTAGTCTAACAACTGGAGGTGCTGCTATAGCTAAAGCTGTTAATGCAACAAAGAATGCAAAAAATCAACTTGATGAAGCAATTAGACATAATAGAGCGATGGAATCTATAGCAGTTGGAAAGGGACTTTACTTAAAACCATATAAAAAGGGTTATGGTTTAGTTTACAAAGAGGAATCAAAAAACTCTTAGAGATGCTACGACCAGACCACTATCTGATGTGGACATAAACCGCTTCTCTATAAATATTCCATATTTTAGAGGAGTTTTCATGTTGAATACTCTACCAAAACGAACAAAGAAAATAGAATGTGGAATAATCAATTTAGACGTATCAACAGGACCTGGTACACATTGGGTAGCATATTATAAAAACAACAATGAAAAAGAATATTTCGACAGCTTTGGAAACTTACAACCTCCTTCGGAAGTAGTCAAATATCTTGGTAGAAATATAAAATACAACTATAATCAACATCAGAATTTCAATACATTTACCTTTGGTCATTTATGTCTCAAATTTCTTTATGAAATAACTGAAAATATTAAATAAAAAAGCACAAACATTTATATTTTACAAAATTCTTTCATGTATTTTTATTTATAATTTAAAATACAAAATTATTATATATTATTGCCAAATTGGAAATTGGGAATTTTGAATTAGAAATTCACTCAGCTCGCTTTCAACAATTAAGCTTTGTTCACCTTCTCTACTTAAGCAATATGATCCGCTCGAGAGTTCTTTAATTTCAGCATCGGTCAAAGCATTATATCGCTTTGGGAGGAACATTATGTGATTTTCCATTTCAACTTTTACAGCCGTATTCATAAAAATTTTAAACCGAGTTTCAAATATTGTTTAAGCAAAATTCGCTAAAATTGTATTCATAATAGAATTTTAGCTTAAAAAACGGGTTTTAAACCTTGCGTAAATCAGCAAATTTTAAAATTGACTGCCCCTATGTTTAAACCAATTTTAAGGTGACGTTGTTGTAATTTTGCTTCGTTTTTGTTTACATTTTGAACTTTGCCTGTATGTACATATGTGTGTATGTATGTATGTACTTATGTATGCATGTATGTATGCATATGCCAGTGTTATTTAGAAGAAAACAATGTAATTTTTTTATAGGAACTATTGCCGAAATAACAAATATACTCCAAAGAATATTTAAAAGAAAAGAAGCGATCCAGTTTCCATTCCCAGTCATTGTTTTCTCATTTTATGTGTTAACAAAAATAGTATAATTGTGGAAAATTAACTAGTGATGTATAAACACTCAAAACAAACAAAATAAAGCTTGTTATTCTAGTGCTTCTTTATCTGCAATAAAATAAATAATATAAAAAGCACTTTTAACAAAGATTTGTTGTGAACTTTGTTTATTATTTTATTAAATACAAGTTGGAACATATCTTTTATTTTAAAGAAACAATATTTCTCTGAAAACCGACAAATAAACAAAATAGACACGAGTACTTTGTGAGTTAACAATCGTTGTTTTGCAGAACTAATATGCAAGTGACAAATAAAGAATACAGTGTTGCCACGATATTTTAAAAAAATCTAGTTAATTGATTTTTAGTTAAAAAACTGATTATGAATACCAATATTTAAAAAACGTTATTTAGCCTTAAAACGTTTTTTAACTAATATGAATTTTAAACCTCAATCAACTTTTTTTTATGAATACGGCTGTTAGTGTTGGCCCATATTTTGTTGTTACTCTTGACACTTTTCGAATGGTGTATTTAGTTGATGTCTCAAGCTCCTTTATGTGGATTAAGGTTTTATTTTTTAGTGAATTAAATTTTGATGTTAGATTTTTTGTAGACTCCATTTTTGTTTTATTTATTTATTTTTTTATTTACTTCTCCGCACTTTGAATGTTTAACTGAAAATGATCTTAAAAGTAGCGATGACGACTTCAAGAAGGCTAATATGGTGAAATAGTAAATAAGTGGAGGGGTAGTGATAGACAGAAAGAGATAGTTATAGAGAGAAAAGGGATAGAGAGAGATAGAGTGCTAAAAAAGAAGTATGGAATATAGATGATGGTATAGATATTTTAAATATCAAAAGATAGTACTTTTAAGATTTAAAGAGCAAATTAGTCTTAAAGAAACCTTCAAACAATCATCATTCATTAATTTATCGGCAAATATAATGAGCCAAATTAGACGTACTCTAAACCAATTTATAAGAGATTTTGAAAGCTTCAGGCGTTTGGATCATTGGGAGATGATCAAATTTTTTCAAAATATGCTGGATGAGAACGAAGAATATGGTATCATGGAAGATGAAGACAACACAGAAGGACACTTCAAAAGCTGTCCTTGGTATAATCCTGAGTGTGAGGAAGGACCAGATACTTGCAGATGTACAATATATTTTTTGCGTAAAAGTATATTAGAAAATTTAATAATTGGATATTATGAAATGTTTCCATCATTATAATAAAAATAAATAAAATTAAATTAAAATGTATTATTAATATAAATAAAATTAAATTAAATTATTCCTTGTTGTGTGTTATTTTTTAAAGGAAATTTAGGATTCATCTATTCGAATATAAAATAACAGAAACTTGTATGTAGTGAAAAATATAAGGACTTATCCGATTGTCTAAATTGTTTCTCTTTATGAAAAAATCTAATGAAATTTAATGGAATTTCATAACATTGTGAAATTCAATTTGTCATGTGCATAACTTTTCAAAGAAAACAAGACTGTACATGTTTAAGCGACATGAAAACAAGACTGTGCATGCTTAAACGATATGGAAACAAGACTGTGCATGTTTAAGCGTCATGAAAACAAGACTGTACATGTTTAAGCGACATGAAAACAAGAATTTGCAAATAAGCAAAAACAAAAATTTTTTTGATCTAGCGAAGTAAAGCTAATAAAGAAATAAAAACCATTCACATAATTAATTCTTTTTCCAATATTTTATTTAAAATTTTTTCTTAAAAATTCATACACAAATTTAACTAATGTATGTAGATACCCAGAAAAAATTAGACAAAAATTCTCTATTTCAAGTAGTAAAATGTGAAAAAAAGGTGTGGTACATTAGAAGAAAAAAAAAATAAATATATAGACTGACTGACCAACTAAAACGTACACTCTGTCCGATGGACACACAAAGCACACTTAAACATTTCAGAAATATATACACAACACGCTAACTTTAATAAAATGAGAAGAAAAAAATCATATAGAACGTCAAATGAAAGCCATAGGTAATAGCCCTTCATAAAATAAACATGTACATATGTACCTTATTAATGTAAACATATTATCAGTATAAAGCAACAGAAATTTCGTCAAACAAAGTCATCTTGTATCCTAGAGGAACCGTCGAAAGGGTATACCTAAATTATATGAAAACGAGTTCGTTTTCTGTTGATCGCTATTAAAGAAGAAAATATGTTTGTTCATTATGATTTAACTAATTTAAAAGTACATTTAAATTCAGTCTCATATCCGTACTTCTTAGCATAAAAATTAAAAAATAAATGTTATCCAATTCTATATTATACTATGTATCAAAAATTCCAAAAAGCTGTTATATGAAAGAATCTCCAGCGCTTCTAACTGCATTAGAGTTTAAGAAAAAATCTCCTTTTATTCAGTTGAATAAAATTTTAATTTGAAACAGTAAGCAAAGACATCAGCTTACTGCATTCTTATTCATAATCGTATAATAGAAAATATAACCACCAAAGTACAAATTCTAAAAGTCTTATATTAAGCAATATAGAAAATAACATAATTTTTATAAACATGTAAGGTTTCAAAAGTAATTCAAATGATTTCATCGCAAAAGAAGTAGCGATTGTTTTCAACAATTATGAAAATAATAATTTCAATATAAAACTCCCTTTTGATTTTAAATGTTTATCAATAAAAAATAAACAGTAAGTTGAGTAACAAAAAACAAAAGAAAAAAAAAACATTATCAGTATCTAAGCTGGAGTGCCGGATCAGTTTCATTTAAAAATGTTTATAAATTTTATAAAAAAGCAATGCAAGATTTCCAAAAATAAATGTAGAAAGTGAAGAAATAAGGCTATAGTTAGAAAAAATTGCATACCCCCAAAAATGTCAAACGCTGACTAACTAACGTTGCGTCAACTTTAAAAAAATGTAAATTAAGTATAAGAAATATTTCTAAAGGGTGTTTTTTATTGAGGTATAGAACTTTAAGTTGGCATCACTTTTTTAACTGGCGGCCATTTTGTCAGCTGTCAAGTGATTAATATTTAGTTTGGTTTGCCATTTCATCATGAACAGGTTAACAAAAGAACAACGCTTGCAAATCGTGCAAATTTATTTCGAAAATAATGGTTCAGTTCGCGAAGTTTACCGCAAGCTCCGTCCATTTTATGGTCGACATAATCGTCCATCAGAGCAATTAATTCGGTTAACCATGGATCGTTTTCGCACTACGTTTACTCTATGTGATGATACGCATCCGCAGAGACGTCGAACAGTGCGTACCGAAGAAACAATTGCCGCTGTAGAGCAAAGTGTTGAAAAGGACCCGAATGAATCGATTCGCCACCGTGCACAGCAATTGGAGCCGACTAACCGACTATTTTGTTTCCGAATTGGATGGCATGAATGTGGATGAGTTGTGGTTCCAACAAGACGGCGCTACATGCCACACAGCGCACGTCACAATCGATTTATTGAAGGAAACATTCGATGAGCGCATAATTTCGCGGAATGGACCTGTCAATTGGCCACCAAGATCGTGTGATTTGATATCATTGGATTATTTTCTTTGGGGATATGTGAAGTCGCTCGTCTACGCCAACAAACCAGAAACGTTAGGGGACTTGGAAGCCAACATTCGTGGCGTTATTGCCAACATACGGCCCCATATGCTCGAAAAAGTGGTTGAAAATTGGACCTGTAGAATTGGCTTTATTCGAGCCAGCCGCGGTGGCCACATGCCCGAAATTATATTTAAACATTAATGGCATAAAATTATTCTTCCAATTAAGCCAAATTGATGGACATGAAAACGATTTTCTTGTGTTTTATTTCAATTCAAAGTTCTATACCTCTTAAAAAAACAGCCTATATTATAGTTACTATTACTATAGAGTATGTATCTTCAGGAATTCAGTTTTACTTAAAACAGACAATCTTCACAAACTTTTAAGTAAATGCAGATAAAACAACGTTTTTATTTTCAAATAAAAAAAAACTGAATATATCGCATCTATACACAGACGAATATTTACAACAACAACACCAACAACAAGAAGAACAAAAGACATCAATGACAAAAAAAAATGTATTCAAAGATTGAAATAAACAAAATCTGTAATATAAACAAATTTCATATAGGCAGACTTTAACGCGAGACAAATTTAAGTATGAGAAAATATAAAACAAGCGTAAGTATAAAAACATAATAAGATTAGGGAAGTCCAGACATATGATAGTATTTTATAGTACCAAATGTCGATACTGAAAACAATTTATTTCTATCTACATATAAATATTAGCGCAAATACACACACACATAGCAGAATTCATATAAGAAATATCCAAGAAAATTTCAACAACACCCCACCTTTCACAAATCACGACCAGCCTAAAATTCTCCCCCAGATATACATATAAAAATTCCCATGATCATACATACATACATATACAATATATAAGATTAATCTCAACAACACAGCACTCTCACCTACCTGAAATTACAGATAGTCTTAAACTTCTACAGACGTCTATACACATATGTAGATTCTCACGGCTACATAATACAAGAACACCTCGCCCCTAATAAATCACAATCATCTTAAATTTTTACAAAAATACATACATACATACATACACATAACCAATTTACCTCAAGAGTAGATTAGTAATGGGGACCTGAGTCCTGTTTTGGGAATTCAAAACCGGGAAAAAACAAAAACGATGGCAACCCTGTTACAAATGGGGGGATTTTGGGGATTTTCATGCTGAGAGTTTCTTGGCTATGTGTGTGTGTGTGTGTGAGTTTGAATCTTTGTTTATGTGTATGTATACTTGTGTGCTCAGCTTTTGTTGTTATTGTAGAGAAACGTTGTGCTTACAGTGCATGGATGTATGTATATGTGGGTGTCGTATGTGTTTATGTGTGTGAGTTCGATTCTTTCTGTGTATGGGAATGTATGTACACTTGTGTGTACAGGTTTTGTTGGTATTGTAGAGAAACGTTGTGCTTACAGTGGATGTATACATACAGTGTATGTGTGTGTGGTGGATGTTTGTGTGTATGTACGTGTGTGTGTATATGTGTGTGTTTTTGTATTTAATTGTATGTTTGTCGGTCTCAGATACTTTTGTCGTAGTGGCAGACAATCATAATACCCTGTAGGAAATGTCGATTATGAAAATGTACTGAGACTTTGTCACCAGTACTGCTATATAATTATATCCCATTCAATAATTTTCACTATAGACATTTAGCATATGCTTGTCATTTAAAATCTACTAGTAACACGAAAACAATTGAATAGGTATGACTACGTGGTTCTTATTGGAACGTAGAGACATACCAACCAGACAGTTAGTTACTGTTATATTTCTATAATCTATGTACATACAAAAAGGTATGTATATTGACAAGTTGTTGCAAAATCTTTCCTTTTTACTGACATATAGAATAAAACGTATTATACTATAATGGTCACTGTTTAGTGTTGACACAAAGACACTTGATCCCTGTCTGACTGCAGGGTAGTGACAACGAATTCGTGTGTATGTAGAATCATTATTTTTGTTGTTGTGAGTTGTCGTTGCTATGCATATGTATGGTTATTGTGCTCGTATGTATGCATGCATTTTTTTATTTCTGGGGAAATATTCTAGTAGCTGCAGATAGCGGCAACCCTGATATCTACTGAAAATGGAAGTGGAGACGGAATGTATTTGATAATGTACATATGTATATATATGTTTTTGGAGTAATGTACGTGATCGTATGGTGGGAGACGAAGGTGATGTTATGAAATCTTCGTTTATTTATTTAAGAAATATTGTTTCGTATTTCATGACAGAGGAGTTTGAATTGCATAATATTATAAAATTTCATTATGTATGTATGTTTGTGTATTACGTGATCACTTCTTTGTGTATGTGTGTGTGTGCCAGTATGTAAATGATTTTTTCGCGCTGATATTTATATGTAGGTAGAAATAAATTGTTTTCAATATCGACATTTGGTACTATAAAATACTATCATACATATATCTGAACTTCCCTAATCCTAGTATGTTTTTAAACATTAACGAAGGTTTATTCATATTGAAATTTCTTATTTAAATACGGAAAAATATTAATTTACAGTATTCATTTATTAAACTCATTAGTTTTTAGGTATTTCAATATACATTTTCTATTATATTGAAAATTATTGAATTAATGTGAAACATTCTTATTTTTAAGCTGCACATTTTCCCTGAGTGTATTGATTGCTTATCTATACATTGTGTTTTGACTAAACGAGGCTTCATATATTTTCATGATGTAGATATGTAAGTGTGATTGTTAAGATCTAATAAATACTTGAGCATTCCATGCAAATAATATTGGAGTATGTGGTCCAATCTAGATGAAACAGTCTAGTTACATCATAGTCTCATGTAATGCAGTCATGGATCATATCGTTTTCATACAACCATTCAATGCTGCACGATAAATATTCGTGTTTAAACGAATATGATCGTTCTTCTTAGGCACTCACAAATTGTGTGCGAGTAGTCTATAACTATTCCATATGGGGTAGTTTTTGGGGTTAGTCCGATGTAATGCAACGTTGTACCATGTGGTCCAACCCTAGGACATCGCAATGTTAAATCGACCACCTTTTTTTTCATATATTTGGAGTACTACAACTCCTCTTTGGACTAGTCCTTACATGCATGTATGGACTAGTCGCATTATCTGCAGGGTTGATAAGACATTTGATATGTATACATACAAATTGATTTTATGTGTGTATGTATGTATGTATGTATGTATGTATGTATGTATGTACGTACATACAAATAAGAGTACAACTCAATCTTTGAATTCATTTTTTTTTTGTCATGTGATATCTTTTTGTTGTGTATTATCTGAAATTAAAAACGTTGTTTTATCTGCATTTACTTAAAAGTTTGTGAAGATTTTCTGTTTTAAGTAAAACTGAATTCCTGAAGATACATACTCTATAGTAATAGTAACTATAATAGAAATATTTCTTATACTTAATTAACATTTTTTTAAAGTTGACGCAACGTTAGTTAGTCAACGTTTGACATTTTTGGGGGTATGCAATTTTTTTTCTAACTATAGCCTTTTTTCTTCACTTTCTACATTTATTTTTGGAAATCTTGCATTACTTTTTTTTTAAATTAATTAACATTTTTAAATGAAACTGATCCGGCACTCCAGCTTAGATACTGATAGTGTTTTTTTTCCTTTTGTTTTTTGTTACTCAACTTACTGTTTATTTTTATTGATAAACATTTAAAAGCAAAAGGGAGTTTTATATTGAAATTATTATTTTCATAATTGTTGAAAACAATCGCTACTTCTTTTGCCATGAAATCATTTGAATTACTTTTGAAACCTTACATGTTTATAAAAATTATGTTATTTTCTATATTGCTTAATTTATAAGACTTTTAGAATTTGTACTTTGGTGGTTATATTTTCTATTATACGATTATGAATAAGAATGCAGTAAGCGGATGTCTTTGCTTACTGTTTCAAATTAAAATTTTATTCAACTGAATATAAGGAGATTTTTTCTTAAACTCTAATGCAGTTAGAAGCGCTGGAGATTCTTTCATATAACAGCTTTTTGGAATTTTTGATACATAGTATAATATAGAATTGGATAACATTTATTTTTAATTTTTATGTTAAGAAGTACGGATATGAGACTGAATTTAAATGTACTTTTAAATTAGTTAAATCATAATGAACAAACATATTTTCTTCTTTAATAGCGATCAACAGAAAACGAACTCGTTTTCATATAATTTAGGTATACCCTATCGACGGCTCCTCTAGGATACAAGATGACTTTGTATGACGAAATTTCTGTTGCTTTATACTGATAATATGTTTACATTAATAAGGTACATATACATATGTTTATTTTATGAAGGGTGAGCACCTATGGCTTTTATTTAATGTTCTTTCTATATGATTTTTTTTTCATTTTATTAAAGTTCAGCGTATTGTATAAGTGTGTTATGTGTGCCCATCGGGCAGAGTGTACGTATTAGTTGGTCAGTCAGTCTCTGTTTTTATTTATTTTATTTTATTTTTTTTTTCTTCTAATGTGCCACTCCTTTTTTCAGATTTTACTACTTGGAATAGAGAATTTTTGTATAATTTTTGCTGAATATATACATTAGGTATGTAGAAATTAGTTAAGATATAAAGAAATGCATGTTTAATAAACAACTATTGTATCAAATCGATCTCAAATAACTCAGCTACCTCTACCAGCAATTCACCGTTGGTGTTTTCATAAAGTGTTAGAAACAATGCAATATCTATGTTTTGAGAGAATTGTTCCCCTCAAGTATTTCTAGACGAGGTTTGAGGGGTCAATCACTGTCGCATTCATATGTAATGATTATTCACTTAAAAAAGGTCATCATCACCATCAATCATCTCCGTATACAATAAATTCATGAGTTAGGTTGATCCAGATACAATTGCTGTCTCATCACCTTCTAACAGCTTTATATATTTTGCTAGTATGCATGCCTTAGCATGCTTCTATCGATAGTGACGTAAGAGTCCGAGATGTAGAGTGTTACAAATAAAAATCCCTACTATTAGAATTTACCAGTTCGCTCTTTAGAATTTTTACAAAGTAGATACATATGTATGTATTTCATTGACCACAAAATCATAAAATTTCTTTGCTTACAAAATTGTATGACGTGAGGATTTTTTTTTTAATTATACATGCTTCAGCATGCTTTCATTTTTTTTTCTATAAATTTATGTAATACTCATACAGATACAGATATAAAGTAAGATCTGTTTACTGTATATTTTAAAATTTATGCATGCTTCAGCATGATTCTAGTTGAAGCGTATATTCATTCACTAAGTTTGTTTGATACTTATTCATACACATGTACATTCTTAAAGATTGGATATCAAAGTCCAATTTCCGTAGTTTATCTATATTTTCTAAAGATCTGATAGCTAAAGAAATAAATAGAGTGAAGATCTTCTATAATAATCCCATTTTCATATTGTAAAATTTTGCGTGCTAGCGCTTTCGATGGGAAAATATACATACAACTTTATAAAAAGTGATAATATGATGTGCTGCTGAATATTGCACTGAAGTTTTAGCAATATTTCATTCAGACCAACAAGTTTAGAGAATTCCACTACATTTAGTTAATTATCTTTCTTAAGACCCATCATTCCTAATCAATCCTACAAAAAACAACACAAACTAGATTTTTCGTTTTAATTTTATTTTTATTTTTATTAAATTCAACATTCATTCTTCAAATTACTTTATACTATATTAAGTAGCTTTTTCTCATTTGTGGAATGTTTAATCGTAAACATTTTAATGGTGAGATGAATTTTTCTATTTTATGCACTAAGTAAATCTTTATATATACCAATCCACTTATATGAACCATTAAAGCTAATTCTTTTCACATCATTCCTTTCAATGATCTATTAAATCATTCTAATATTGATGCTTTCATATTAAGTAATGTTTAATCTTCTATTTATGTATGAGTTTTCCCAAGTATTTTGTATTAAAAAATTCTTTAGAATCATCTGTTTGTAAGTTTTTTGGTACCCGTACCACCTCAAAAATATTTTCCATTGCCTTGGTTTTTAGAGTGCAGCTTTTATTTTCAGCTGTACTACAATTTGAGAATGTGTCAATTACAGTCTTCAAAAATCATCAATTTCTATTTTCTGTAGAATAGTTCTACATTTTACCTTACTTAGCTCCATAAAACATCATATAATCCTGTCATTACATCTCTACAAGCACAAACAGTTGTTGAGATTTAATATGGAGTTCGTTTACTAAATTCCTTTTTAAAGACATTGAGATGTTTCACAGATTTTTTCGAAAGTGTTGTGATCTACATCTTGCACTTTCAGCTATTTATACTAACATGTAGTTAATTTTGTAATCTATATATTTAACCGTAAACTCTTCAATTTGTTTTTAATTATTTAATTTTTAGAATTGCTTTTTCAATTTTATAACTGTCTTCTTTCTCTAATTTTATTTCACGTTGTAGTTCCTCAATTTGCATTTAAATATATTCTTGAATATTAATGCTTTAAGCTATATTATTAATTTGTCTTGTATTTTATCTTCATTCAGTTTAATGTAACTATCAACAATAGTTTATATCTAATTCATTTATGCCTTCCAATACTGATAAGTCAGTATAAATGTCTTCAGAATTGGAAGTCTATGAGTAAAATCATCGTCATCATCATTCTCAGTATTAGCATCATTAAGTATGATGGTATTATCAAATATTGTTCCTTCTACTAGTTTCTTTGGGGTACTTGTCTATATCTTGAGTGAAGGTTTCTCAGGCTTTAAACTTGTATATTTTCAACTTCTGTCTTGATTTTACTTTCTTCTTTCATATGAATTCTTTTAGTATTTTTAGAACTATTTATGAATTCTTCTGTTATAGGTTTAAATGTTTTTTTAGTTGTTCACTTGTATCTATTTCACCAGTTTTTATACTACGAAGCTTTTTCTTCAACACATTTCTTGTCAACACCAACTGTTTTAAAATTTTCTCATCCATGTTTGCTAAGGGCAAATAACAGGTATCAACAATCAGATCAGCTTATAAGGAGCTGGTCTGGTTATCAGATCAGCTTATCAGGACCTGATCTAATTTTCTGATCAGCTTATAAGGAGCTGGTCTGGTTATCAGATCAGCTTATCAGCACCTGATCTGATTTTCAGATCAGCTTATCAGGACCTGATCTGATTTTCAGATCAGCTTATCAGGACCTGATCTGATTTTCAGATCAGCTTATCAGGAGCTGGTCTGGTTATCAGATCAGCTTATCAGGACCTGATCTGATTTTCTGATCAGCTTATCAAAAGCTGGTCTGGTTATCAGATCAGCTTATCAGGAGCTGGTCTGATTTTCAGATCAGCTTATCAGGAGCTGGTCTGGTTTTCAGATCAGCTTATCAGGAGCTGATCTGATTTTCAGATCAGCTTATCAGGTAACAGATCAGGCTATCAGGAGCTGTTCAGATTTTCATATCAAGATATATGATTCAGATTTAGTTATTAGTATACAAGTAGCTAGCCATTTATAACATTTATATAAATGGAGTTTAAGGTCAGATGAAATACGAAAAAGTAAACTTTTATGTATTAAAATTATTTTCTATAACGATCATCGTTTAATTCACTATCTTTGCTTATAATCAAAAATCCATTTTTATCCTTTCAACATGCTTTTTATTTTTCTTACCTTACTTAAACATTAAAATTACATTATGATGATCTCTTATTAAATGTTTGGTGATTCAGATGTAAGTTTTACATAAGTTAATGAATCAACATTCTTATCTCTCCCCATACAAAAATATGCTTCCCATACGCATCATCGTTAAATATCATATTGGAATTACTTTGGACTGAAATAACAGATTCACTATCTGTAAATTTTGTAATATCTTATTAGTTTAATTGATGTTATTAATTTCTTCAGGTATTGATATTTGGATGGATAAAAAGATTTTAAGTATAAATAAATGTTCTCATATTTAAGTCCATTAGGACTTTCTAGCAAGCCAATCATAGCGTTTATTTTTTTGCAATTTGACAGGTCAACTATTGTTGCACGAATAGAATTTCGTATAAGGGAACTATGATTTATTTTTGAACTATCGTTCGATGATTCATCAATATTTCGTACCATGCTATATTTATGTTGTTTTGACTAAGGGTATGAGTCAATATTTATAAAATCCATTTCATAAATATGAGCTAATGCTCATAGTCAAAACAAAGTATGCTTTAAGTGTTTAAAACCAGTATTACCATAACTGTTGGTTTGAAACTCTTAAAATATACTTTGTTTTACTAACCGCATTTTATAAATAAATGCATTTCATAAATATTGACGCATACTCATAATCAAAACAGCATAAAAATATCCTTTGTTTTGACTATGAGTATGCATCAATATTTATGAAATGCGTTTAGTTACAAAAATGTGGTTAGTAAAACAAAGTATATTTTAACAGCCTTATTTATAACACTTATTAGGGCTTTATAAAGACTTTTTAAGAAAATTTTTTTATAAAAAATTTGTTTTAAAAAGCCTTTACAAAGCCTTAATAAGTTTTATAAATAAGGCTGTAAGAGTTTAAAATCAGTATTTTGTATGATAATACTGATTTGAAACTTTTAAAATATTATTTGTTTTGACCATGAGTAGGGGCCATTATCTCTTATTATAGAACAAATAAAATAATATAGCTATACGATTTCAGAAAATGTTTTCTGATATCGTATAGCTACATTATTTAATTTTTCTATAATAAGAGATAATATTTATGAAATACATTTCATAAATATTGGCGCATACTCATAGTAAAAACAACCTAAAAATACCTTGGTACGAAATATTGAATAATCATCAAAATTTCATACCATGCTATATTTATGTTGTTTTACTAATCGCATTTTGTAAATAAATGCATTTCATAAATACTATCTATTATTATTGAAAGAATAAAATAGTATGGTTATGTGATATTAGAAAACATGATTTCTGATATCATATAATCATACTATTTCATTTTTCTATAATGAGATAATGGCTCATACTCATAGTCAAAACAAAGGATATTTATATGCTGTTTTGATTATTAGTATGCGTCAATATTTATGAAATGCATTTACTTATAAAATTCGGTTAGTAAAACAAAGTAAATTTTAAGAATTTAAAACCACCATTTTTATGGTAATACTGGTTTTAAACACTTAAAGCATACTTTGTTTTGACTATGAGCATTAGCTCATATTTATGAAATGGATTTTATAAATATTGACTCATACCCTTAGTCAAAACAACATAAATATAGCATGGTACGAAATATTGATGAATCATCGAACGATAGTTCAAAAATAAATCATAGTTCCCTTATACGAAATTCTATTCGTGCAACAATAGTTGACCTGTCAAATTGCAAAAAAATAAACGCTATGATTGGCTTGCTAGAAAGTCCTATTGGACTTAAATTTGAGAACATTTATTTATACTCAAAATCTTTTTATCCATCCAAATATGAATACCTGAATAAATTAATTTCATCAATTAAAACAATAAGATATTACAAAATTTACAGATAGTGAATCTGTTATTTCAGTCCAAAGTAATTCCAATATGATATTTAACGATGATGCGTATGGGAAGCATATTTTTGTATGGGGAGAGATAAGAATGTTGATTCATTCTACTTCTGTAAAACTTATACTAGAATCACCAAACATTTAATAAGAGATCATCATAATGTAATTTTAATGTTTAAGTAAGTTGAGAAAAATTTAAAGCATGTTGAAGGGATAAATATGGATTTTTGATTATAAGCAAAGATAGTGATTTAAACGATGATCGTTATAAAAAATAATTTTAATATATAAAAGTTTACTTTTTCGTATTTCATCTGACCTTAAACTCCATTTATATAAATGTTATAAATGGCTAGCTACTTGTATACTAATAACTAAATCTGAACCATATATCTTGATATGAAAATCTGAACAGCTCCTGATAGCCTGATCTGTTACCTGATAAGCTGATCTGAAAATCAGATCAGCTCCTGATAAGGTGATCAGAAAACCAGACCAGCTCCTGATAAGCTGATCTAAAAACAAGACCAGCTCCTGATAAGCTGATCTGAAAACCAGACCAGCTCCTGATAAGCTGATCTGAAAACCAGACCAGCTCTTGATAAGCTGATCTGAATACCAGACCAGCTCCTGATAAGCTGATCTGAAAACCAGACCAGGTCCTAAAAAGCTGATCTGAAAACCAGACCAGGTCCTGATAAGCTGATCTGAAAACCAGACCAGGTCCTGAAAAGCTGATCTGAAAACCAGACCAGGTCCTGATAAGCTAATCTGAAAACCAGACCAGGTCCTTATAAGCTGATCGGAAAATTAGATCAGGTCCTGATAAGCTGATCTGAAAACCAGACCAGGTCCTGAAAAGCTGATCTGAAAACCAGACCAGGTCCTGAAAAGCTGATCTGATTGCTGATACCTGTTATTTGCCCTTAGCAAACATGGATGAGAAAATTTTAAAACAGTTGGTGTTGACAAGAAATGTGTTGAAGAAAAAGCTTCGTAGTATAAAAACTGGTGAAATAGATACAAGTGAACAACTAAAAGATACATTTAAACCTATAGCAGAAGAATTCATAAATAGTTCTAAAAATATTAAAAGAATTCTTATGAAAGAAGAAAGTAAAATCAAGACAGAAGTTGAAAATATACAAGTTTAAAGCCTGAGAAACCTTCACTCAAGATATAGACAAGTACCCCAAAAGAAACTAGTAGAAGGAACAATATTTGATAATACCATCATATTTAATGATGCTAATACTGAGAATGATGATGACGATGATTTTACTCATAGACTTCCAATTCTGAAGACATTTATACTGACTTATCAGTATTGGATGGCATAAATGAATTAGATACAAACTATTGTTGATAGTTACCTCAAACTGAATGAAGATAAAATACAAGACAAATTAATAATATAGCTTAAAGCATTAATATTCAAGAATATATTTAAATGCAAATTGAGGAACTACAACGTGAAATAAAATTAGAGAAAGAAGACAGTTATAAAATTGAAAAAGCAATTCTAAAAATTAAATAATTAAAAACAAATTGAAGAGTTTACGGTTAAATATATAGATTAGAAAATTAACTACATGTTGGTATAAATAGCTGAAAGTGCAAGATGTAGATCACAACACTTTCGAAAAAATCTGTGAAACAACTCAATGTCTTTAAAAAGGAATTTAGTAAACGAACTCCATATTAAATCTCAACAACTGTTTGTGCTTGTAGAGATGTAATGACAGGAATATATGATGTTTTATGGAGCTAAGTTAGGTAAAATGTAGAACTATTCTACAGAAAATAGAAATTGTTGATTTTTGAAGACTGTAATTGACACATTCTCAAATTGTAGTACAGCTGAAAATAAAAGCTGCACTCTAAAAACCAAGGCAATGGAAAATATTTTTGAGGTGGTACGGGTACCAAAAAACTTACAAACAGATGATTCTAAAGAATTTTTTAATACCAAATACTTGGGAAAACTCATACATAAATAGAAGATTAAACATTACTTAATATGAAAGCATCAATATTAGAATGATTTAATAGATCATTGAAAGGAATGATGTGAAAAGAATTAGCTTTAATGGTTCATATAAGTGGATTGGTATATATAAAGATTTACTTAGTGCATAAAATAGAAAAATTCATCTCACCATTAAAATGTTTACGATTAAACATTCCACAAATGAGAAAAAGCTACTTAATATAGTATAAAGTAATTTGAAGAATGAATGTTGAATTTAATAAAAATAAAAATAAAATTAAAACGAAAAATCTAGTTTGTGTTGTTTTTTGTAGGATTGATTAGGAATGATGGGTCTTAAGAAAGATAATTAACTAAATGTAGTGGAATTCTCTAAACTTGTTGGTCTGAATGAAATATTGCTAAAACTTCAGTGCAATATTCAGCAGCACATCATATTATCACTTTTTATAAAGTTGTATGTATATTTTCCCATCGAAAGCGCTAGCACGCAAAATTTTACAATATGAAAATGGGATTATTATAGAAGATCTTCACTCTATTTATTTCTTTAGCTATCAGATCTTTAGAAAATATAGATAAACTACGGAAATTGGACTTTGATATCCAATCTTTAAGAATGTACATGTGTATGAATAAGTATCAAACAAACTTAGTGAATGAATATACGCTTCAACTAGAATCATGCTGAAGCATGCATAAATTTTAAAATATACAGTAAACAGATCTTACTTTATATCTGTATCTGTATGAGTATTACATAAATTTATAGAAAAAAAAATGAAAGCATGCTGAAGCATGTATAATTAAAAAAAAAAATCCTCACGTCATACAATTTTGTAAGCAAAGAAATTTTTTGATTTTGTGGTCAATGAAATACATACATATGTATCTACTTTGTAAAAATTCTAAAGAGCGAACTGGTAAATTCTAATAGTAGGGATTTTTAATTGTAACACTCTACATCTCGGACTCTTACGTCACTATCGATAGAAGCATGCTAAGGCATGCATACTAGCAAAATATATAAAGCTGTTAGAAGGTGATGAGACAGCAATTGTATCTGGATCAACCCAACTCATGAATTTATTGTATACGGAGATGATTGATGGTGATGATGACCTTTTTTAAGTGAATAATCATTACATATGAATGCGACAGTGATTGACCCCTCAAACCTCATCTAGAAATACTTGAGGAGAACAATTCTCTCAAAACATAGATATTGCATTGTTTCTAACACTTTATGAAAACACCAACGGTGAATTGCTGGTAGAGGTAGCTGAGTTATTTGAGATCGATTTGATACAATAGTTGTTTATTAAACATGCATTTCTTTATATCTAAACTAATTTTTACATACCTAATGTATATACCCAGCAAAAATTATACATAAATTCTCTATTCCAAGTAGTAAAATCTGAAAAAAGGAGTGGCACATTAGAAGAAAAAAAAAATAAAATAAAATAAATAAAAACAGAGACTGACTGACCAACTAATACGTACACTCTGCCCGATGGGCACACATAAGTAGTAGGGTATTAATGGCGGAGATAGTCCTGTTTTGGGAATTAAAAACCGGGGGAAAAATAAAAAATGATGGCAACCCTGTTACAAATCGGGGGATTTTGGGGATTTTCATGCTGATATTACGTGTGTGTGTGTGCGCGTGTGTTTGTGTGTGTGAGTCTGATTCTTTGGTTATGTCTATGCATGTGTATGTGGGTGTTTGTATGTGTGTATGGGAGTGTGTGTGTGTGTGTGTGTGTGTTTGTGCATGTGTTTTTGTATTTACTTGTATGTTTGACGGTGTCCGATACTTTTGTTGTAGTGGCAGACAATCATTATACCCAGTAGGAAATGGCGATGGTGAAAATGTACTGAGTCGCTTTTGACTTGTCGCTTGTGCGACGTACATACAAATGTATGTATATTGACAAGTTATTGACAAGTCCACCACAAGTACACCATATCTGTTTTCCTTACTTCCTTTATACTTATGGATATAAGAAAAGTTATTATAACAAAATTGTTACTAGAATTTTAGTGTTGACACAAAGACACTTGCTCCCAGTCTGACTGCAGGGTAGTTACAAGGGATCTGTGTATTTGTGTATATAGTGATTGTTATTGGATAGACTTTGGGCTGCTGTTTTGAGTTGTCCTTGGTATGCTTATGTAGGGTTATTGTGTATATATGTATGCAGTTATGTTTGCGATCTGTGGGGAAATAATCTAATAGCTGCAGAGATTGGCAACCCTATTGTGAAGGGAAGTGAATGCCGAATATATTTATGGTAATGTATGTATATGTTGTTGTATTAATGTATGCGATCGTTTATATTTTTGCTTTGCAAAATATCATTGCTTGTGCGAGTTACATCAACACTTTTTCATACATATTTACAAATGAATGTGTATAGGTTTTCTTGGCTATTGACGTTGATATTCTTATGGATAGAAAATATTGTGTTGGCATAGGTTTTATGGGTACAAGTGACGTCCAGATATTAAATGTTTTGAATCCAATCAGGTTGATAAGTAGAGTTTTTGATGGGGGTAGTGATATTTTTATTTCAATATATTTTACTTTAATGCAACAATTATAGGAAATAGATTTCGGAGAAATACAGCAAAAACTTATAGAAGCACCTACTTTCACGTGTCCCGATTTTTCTCGTACCTTTATATTGCAAACTGATGCTAGAGCTTTTGGTATGGGTGTTGCTAGACTGTGGGAATTTCATCATATCTCGTAATACCAACAGAGAAATTAGATTTGACGACTACTACACGATTCTCATATGAATTGGGGGAATGTGTATATATATATATATATATGTGTGTGTGTGTGTGTGTGTGTGTATGTATGTATGTATGTAGTGTGTGTGTGTATGTATGCAGTGTGTGTGTGTATATGAATTTCATCATATGTCGTAATACCATCAGATAAATTAGATTTGATGACTACTACGCGATTCTCATATAAAGTATATAAGAAGAAGAAATAATGTAGATTGTCATCAGTCTGCTCTGATATCTCAACAAGTGGCAATCTATTTTCCCAACCAAAATTTCTAAGGTGTTTGAAATCCAAAAACTATAAAAGTGCTATAACTAATTATTGTTTACTAAACAAGTTTATAGTGCATAAAAAATAATTAAATAAATTGTTTATAACTAAAATAAATTGTTTATAAATATAATAATTAAATTAATTAAGAAACGAAGATGTATATATGTATTTTTGTAAGAATTTAAGATGATTGTGATTTATTAGGGGCGACGTGTTCTTGTAATATGTAGCCGTGAGAATCTATGTGTATAGACGTCTGTAGAAGTTTAAGACTATCTGTAATTTCAGGTAGGTGAGAGTGCTGTGTTGTTGAGATTAATCTTATATATTGTATATGTATGTATGTATGATCATGGGAATTTTTATATGTATATCTGGGGGAGAATTTTAGGCTGGTCGTGATTTGTGAAAGGTGGGGTGTTGTTGAAATTTTCCTGCAGATTTCTTATATGAATTCTGCTATGTGTGTGTGTATTTGCGCTAATATTTATATGTAGATAGAAATAAATTGTTTTCAGTATCGACATTTGGTACTATAAAATACTATCATATGTCTGGACTTCCCTAATCTTATTATGTTTTTATACTTACGCTTGTTTTATATTTTCTCATACTTAAATTTGTCTCGCGTTAAAGTCTCCCTATATGAAATTTGTTTATATTACAGATTTTGTTTATTTCAATCTTTGAATACATTTTTTTTTTTATTTTTTTTTTGTCATTGATGTCTTTTGTTCTTCTTGTTGTTGGTGTTGTTGTTGTAAATATTCGTCTGTGTATAGATGCGATATATTCAGTTTTTTTTTTTTATTTGAAAATAAAAATGTTTTAATTTTTATCTGCGTTTACTTAAAAGTTTGTGAGGATTTTCTGTTTTTAAGTAAAACTGAATTCCTGAAGATACATACTCTATAGTAATAGCAACTAAAATAGAAATATTTCTTATACTTAATTTAAATTTTTTTTTAAGTTGATGCAACGATAGTAAGTTAACGTTAGAAATTTTTGGGGTACATAATTTTTTCTAACTATAGACTTTTTTCTTCACTTTCTACATTTGTTTTCGAAATCTTGCTTTGCTTTGCTTTATGAAAATGTATAAACATTTTTAAATGAAACTGATTCGGCACTCCAGCTTATATACTGATAGTTTTTTTTTTCTTTGGTAGTCAACTTACTTCTTTTTTTATTTTTATTGATAAACATTTAAAATCAAAAGGGAGCTTTATATTGAAATTATTATTTTCATAATTGTTGAAAACAATCACTAGTTTTTTTTTGTGATGAAATCATTTGAAGTTGAAGCTGATATCTTTGCTTACTGTTTTAAATTAAAATTTTATTCAATAGAATAGAAGAAGCTTTTTTCTTAAATTCTGATGCAGTTAAGATCGGATATGAGACTGAATTTAAATGTACTTTTAAATTAGTCACAATGAACAAACTTATTTTCTTGTTGAAAAGCGTTCATCAGAAAACGAAGTGGTTTTCATATAATTTAGGTATACCCTATCGACGACTCCTCTAGGATACAAGATGACTTTGTTTGACAAAATGTCTGTTGCTTTATACTGATAATATGTTTACATTAATAAGGTACATATGTATATGTTTATTTTATGAAGGGCTATTACCTATGGCTTTCATTTGACGTTCTATATGATTTTTTTTTTTCATTTTATTAAAGTTCAGCGTGTTGTGTATATATTTCTGAAATGTTTAAGTGTGCTTTGTGTGTCCATCGGACAGAGTGTACGTTTTAGTTGGTCAGTCAGTCTATATATTTATTTATTTTTTTTTTCTTCTAATGTACCACACCTTTTTTTTCACATTTTACTACTTGAAATAGAGAAATTTTGACTAATTTTTTTCAGGGTATCTACATACATTAGTTAAATATGTGTATGAATTTTTAAGAAAAAATTTTAAATAAAATATTGGAAAAAGAATTAATTATGTGAATGGTTTCTATTTCTTTATTAGCTTTACTAGTAGTAGGGAACTATCGCTCCGGGGACAATTAAAATTGTTAAATTGTGGCTGAAATTGTTAAATTGTTGCTGAAATTGTTAAATTTGGGTAATTAAAATTTGAAAATTTTAAAATTCTTGAAATTTGATACCTACGAGGGTGGTTCGATAAGTCCTTTAAATATTTTTCGAGGGTGGTTCAATAAGTCTGTCTTTTTCCTAATGCCTACGGCATGCATGATAATTTTTCCTAATGCCTACGGCAATACATAATTATTTTCAAATGCCGACGGGAAAATCATGAAAATGATTTTTTCTAATACCAATGTTGAAATAGTGATTATTAATTTTTCCTAATGCATGCGGCATGCATGATAATTTTTCCTAATGCCTACGGCAATGCATGATAATTTTTTCAAATGCCGACGGCAATACATAATTATTTTTTTTCCCTAATGCCGACGGCAATACATACTTATTTTTCCTAATGCCTACGGCAATACATAATTATTTTCAAATGCCGACGGCAAAACATGATTATTTTTTTCAAATGCCGACGGCAATACATACTTATTTTTCCTAATGCCTACGGCAATACATACTTATTTTTCCTAATGCCTACGGCAATACATAATTATTTTCAAATGCCGACGGCAATACATAATTATTTTCAAATGCCGACGGCAATACATAATTATTTTCAAATGCCGACGGCAATACATGATAATTTTTCCTAATGCCTACGTCAATGCATGATAATTTTTCCTAATGCCTACGTCAATGCATGATAATTTTTCCTAATGCCGACGGCAAAACATGATTATTATTTTTTTCAAATGCCGACGGTAAAACATGATTATTATTTTCTAATGCTCCCAGTGTTGCCATACTGTAGAAATTTGTTATCGTAATACTATATCAGTAATATCAGAGAAAGAAGGTTTTATGACTACTAGGTCATATAGTTTCATATGAATCATGGGAATGTGCTTGTGTGATTTCCTCACGCTAATAAATTCTTATAAAATAAAATAATTAAATAAATGAATAAAATAATTACATAAATTATTTTATTTATTTATAAAACGTTCTCATGTATGTGAACACCCCTAATGCTTGTGTGTGGGGGGTCCAGCTTGTTTGTCGCTGGTAAGCTTATATTCTGTTTATTTGTTTAAGAAATATATTTGTATGTAGGTATGTATGTGTGTATGATGCATGCATGCATGTATGTATGTATGTATGTATGTATGTGTGTATTATGTTTGTATGTATGTATGTATGTATGTGCGATCGAAAGAACTTGTGCGTGGAATATTTTGTGGCTGTGTAGAATACATTTATATTTTGCAACGTAATCATTTTCTTTGGCTGCGATTATTTTAAAGCAGCAAGTTTCAACTAACTACAGTCATAAGCAGAGAAACAAAAAGTAAAAATTTGCAAGTTAGCAAAAATGCTAACTTCTCCTCCTCCTCCTTCCCACTTCCTTCTCTTTCCTTTATGTAGTTTGTTTTTGAAATAAGAAAACACTTGTAGATTTTTTATTTTTCTATACATTTATTGTTTAAAGTTTTTTAAAATTTTATAATAATACATACATTAATATTTTAAAGAGTGTAAAAATTCATTTAAAGCAAGATATTTCTTTTGTTAGTAAAATAGCATTTTTTAATGCGCAAACACCAAGTTTATGATAATTACAATAAAAATATTCTGGATACTTAATCTCCATTTGTTTAAAGTTGATACAGCCTATATCCTCAACGTTAAAAATTTTTCGGCATAAAATTTTTTCCAACCATCGTCTTTTCTCTTCACCTTTTACATAAATTTTAGAACATCTTGCGTTGGCTTTTAAAAAATTGCAAACGCTTTCAAAAGAAACTGATCCAGCAGTCCAGCTGAGGTGATGATAGTTTTTCGTTAGCCACTTTGCTTCTCTTTGCTTTTTTATTGATAAGCATTTAAAATCAAATGGTGGTTTTATAATGAAATTGTTATATTCATAATTGTTGAAAACAATCGCTACTTCTTTTGCGATGAAATCATTTGAATTACTTTTGCAACTTTACGCGTTTATAAAAATTATGTTATTTTCTATATTTCTTAATTTATAAGACTTTTAGACTTTGTCCTTTAGGGGTTATATATTCTATTATACGATTATGAATAAGAATGCAGTAAGCTGATGTATTTGCTTACTGCTTCAAATTAAAATTTTATTAAATTGAATAAAAGGAGTTTTTTTTTTCTTAAACTCTGATGCAGTTAGAAGCGCTGGAGATTCTTTGATATAACAGCTTTTTTGAAATTTTTGATACATAGTATAATATAGAATTGGATAACATTTATTTTTAATTTTTATGTTAAGAAGTACGGGTATGAGACTGAATTTAAATGTACTTTTAAATTAGTTAAATCATAATGAACAAACATATTTTCTTCTTTAATAGCGATCAACAGAAAACGAACTCGTTTTCATATAATTTAGGTATACCCTATCGACGGCTCCTCTAGAATACAAGATGACTTTGTATGACGAAATTTCTGTTGCTTTATACTGATAATATGTTTACATTAATAAGATACATATACATATGTTTATTTTATGAACGGTGAGCACCTATGGCTTTTATTTAATGTTCTATATGACTTTTTTTTTCATTTTCTTTAATAATTTTCTCCCCATAATAGCATTCTAAATATTTCAAGGGCTCAAATGCTGTGTAGTCTTCTTCTGCAAACTTAACTAAACGTCTAACTTCTTCCAATGCTTCTTTATAAGAAGATATTTTGTTATGGTCTTCTTCTACGATACGTGCCCATCGGGCAGAGTGTACGTATTAGTTGGTCAGTCAGTCTCTATTTTTATTTATTTTTTTTTTCTTCTAATGTGCCACTCCTTTTTTTAGATTTTACTACTTGGAATAGAGAATTTTTGTCTAATTTTTTGGTGGGTATATACATTAGGTATGTAGAAATTAGTTTAGATACAAAGAAATGCATGTTTAATATACAACTATTGTATCAAATCGATCTCAAATAACTCAGTTACCTCTACCAGCAATTCACCGTTGGTGTATTCATAAAGTGTTAGAAACAATGAAATATCTATGTTTTGAGAGAATTTTTCCCCTCAAGTATTTCTACATGAGGTTTGAGGGGTCAATCACTGTCGCATTCATATGTAATGATTATTCACTTAAAAAACGTCATCATCACCATCAATCATCTCCGTATACAATACATTCATGAGTTGGGTTGATCCAGATACAATTGCTGTCTCATCACCTTCTAACAGCTTTATATATTTTGCTAGTATGCATGCCTTAGCATGCTTCTATCGATAGTGACGTAAGAGTCCGAGATGTAGAGTGTTACAATTAAAAATCTTTACTATTAGAATATACCAGTTCGCTCTTTTGAATTTTTACAAAGTAGATACATATGTATGTATTTCATTGACCACAAAATCATAAAATTTCTTTGCTTACAAAATTGTATGACGTGAGGATTTTTTTTTTTTTTTTTTTTTTTTTTTTAATTATACATGCTTCGGCATGCTTTCATTTTTTTTTTCTATAAATTTATGTAATACTCATACAGATACAGATATAAAGTAAGATCTGTTTACTGTACATTTTAAAATTTATGCATGCTTCAGCATGATTCTAGTTGAAGCGTATATTCATTCACTAAGCTTGTTTGATACTTATTCATACACATGTACATTCTTAAAGATTGGATATCAAAGTCCAATTTCCGTAGTTTATCTATATTTTCTAAAGATCTGATAGCTAAAGAAATAAATAGAGTGAAGATCTTCTATAATAATCCCATTTTCATATTCTAAAATTTTGCGTGCTAGCGCTTTCGATGGGAAAATATACATACAACTTTATAAAAAGTGATAATATGATGTGCTGCTGAATATTGCACTATGTTATAGTTCATTTTAAACACTGAAGTTTTAGCAATATTTCATTCCGACCAGAATTCCACTACATTTAGTTAATTATCTTTCTTAAGACTCATCATTCCTAATCAATCCTGCAAAAACAACACAAACTAGATTTTTCGTTTTAATTTTATTTTTTTTTTTTTTTAAATTCAACATTCATTCTTCAAATTACTTTATACTATATTAAGTAGCTTTTCCTCATTTGTTGAGTTGACTTTAATAGGAGACATTTTAATGGTACGATGAACTTTTCTATTGCATGCATTGAGTAAATCTTTATACATACCAATCCACTTATATGAACCATTAAAGCTAATTCTTTTCACATCATACCTTTCAATGATCTATTAAATCATTCTAATATTGATGCTTTCATATTAAGTAATCTTTAATCTTCTATTTATGTATGAGTTTTCCCAAGTATTTATTAAAAAATTCTTTAGAATCATCTGTTTGTAAGTTTTTTGGTACCCGTACCACTTCAAAAATATTTTCCATTGCCTTGGTTTTTAGAGTGCAGCTTTTATTTTCAGCTGTACTTTGAGAATGTGTCAATTACAGTCTTCAAAAATCAACAATTTCTATTTTCTGTAGAATAGTTCTACATTTCACCTAACTTAGCTCCATAAAACATCATATATTCCTGTCATTACATCTCTACAAGCACAAAAAGTTGTTGAAATTTAATATGGACTTCGTTAACTAAATTCCTTTTTAAAGACATTGAATTGTTTCACAGATTTTTTCGAAAGTGTTGTGATCTACATCTTGCACTTTCAGCTATTTATACTAACATGTAGTTAATTTTCTAATCTATATATTTAACCGTAAACTCTTCAATTTGTTTTTAATTATTTACTTTTTAGAATTGCTTTTTCAATTTTATAACTGTCTTCTTTCTCTAATTTTATTTCACGTTGTTGTTCCTCAATTTGCATTTAAATATATTCTTGAATATTAATGCTTTAAGCTATATTATTAATTTGTCTTGTATTTTATCTTCATTCAGTTTAATGTAACTATCAACAATAGTTTGTATCTAATTCATTTATGCCTTCCAATACTGATAAGTCAGTATAAATGTCTTCAGAATTGGAAGTCTATGAGTAAAATCATCGTCATCATCATTCTCAGTATTAGCATCATTAAATATGATGGTATTATCAAATATTGTTCCTTCTACTAGTTTCTTTTGGGGTACTTGTCTATATCTTGAGTGAAGGTTTCTCAGGCTTTAAACTTGTATATTTTCAACTTCTGTCTTGATTTTACTTTCTTCTTTCATAAGAATTCTTTTAATATTTTTAGAACTATTTATGAATTCTTCTGCTATAGGTTTAAATGTATCTTTTAGTTGTTCACTTGTATCTATTTCACCAGTTTTTATACTACGAAGCTTTTTCTTCAACACATTTCTTGTCAACACCAACTGTTTTAAAATTTTCTCATCCAGGGCAAATAACAGGTATCAGCAATCATATCAGCTTTTCAGGAGCTGGTCTGGTTTTCAGATCAGCTTTTCAGGACCTGGTCTGGTTTTCAGATCAGCTTATCAGGACCTGGTCTGGTTTTCAGATCAGCTTTTCAGGACCTGGTCTGGTTTTCAGATCAGCTTATCAGGACCTGGTCTGGTTTTCAGATCAGCTTTTCAGGACCTGGTCTGGTTTTCAGATCAGCTTTTCAGGACCTGGTCTGGTTTTCAGTACAGCTTTTCAGGACCTGGTCTGGTTTTCAGATCAGCTTATCAGGAGCTGGTCTGGTTATCAGATCAGCTTATCAGGAGCTGGTCTGGTTTTCAGATCAGCTTATCAGGAGCTGATCTGATTTTTAGATCAGCTTATCAGGTAACAGATCAGGCTATCAGGAGCTATTCAGATTTTCATTTCAAGATATCTGAGTCAGATTTAGTTATCAGTGTGCAAGTAGCTAGCCATTTATAACATTTATATACATGAAGTTTAAAGTCAGATGAAATACGAAAAAGTAAAGTTTTATCTAGTAAAATTATTTTCTATAACGATCATCGTTTAATTCACTATCTTTGCTTATAATCAAAAATCCATATTTATCCTTTCAGCATGCTTTTTATTTTTCTCACCTAACTTAAACATTAAATATACATTATGATGATCTCTTATTAAATGTTTGGTGATTCTGGTGTAAGTTTTACATAAGTAGAATGAATCAACATTCTTATCTCTCCCCATACAAAAATATGCTTCCCACACGCATCATCGTTAAATATCATATTGGAATTACTTTGGACTCAAATAACAGATTCACTATCGGTAAATTTTGTAATATATTATTATTTTAATTGATGTAATTAATTTCTTCAGATATTTATATCTGGGGTGATATAAAGATTTTGAGTATAAATAAATGTTCTCAAAATTTAAGTCCATTAGGACTTTCTAGCAAGCCAATCATAGCGTTTTTTTTTCGTAATTTGACAGGTCAACTATTGTTGCACGAATAGAATTTGATATAAAGGAACTATGATTTATTTTTGAACTATCGTTCGATGAATCATCAATATTTCGTACCAAGGTATTTTAGGTTGTTTTACTAACCGCATTTATGTAGCTAAATACATTTTATAAATATTATCTCTTATTATAAAAAAAATAAACTAATACAGCTATACCATATCAGAAAATATTTTCTGAAATCGTATAGCTGCATTAGTTTATTTTTTCTATAATAAGAGATAATGATCCACACTCATAATCAAAACAGCATAAAAATATCCTTTTTTTGACTATGAGTATGCATCAATATTTATGAAATGCGTTTAGTTACAAAAATGTGGTTAGTAAAACAAAGTATATTTTAACAGCCTTATTTATAACACTTATTAGGGCTTTATAAAGACTTTTTAAGAAAAAATTTTTATAAAAAATTTGTTTTAAAAAGCCTTTCCAAAGCCTTAATAAGTATTATAAATAAGGCTGTAAGAGTTTAAAATCAGTATTTTTTATGATAATACTGATTTGAAACTCTTAAAATATTCTTTGTTTTGACTATGAGTAGGGGCCATTATCTCTTATTATAGGACAAATAAAATAATATAGCTATACGATTTCAGAAAATATTTTCTGATATCGTATAGCTACATTTTTAATTTTTCTATAATAAGAGATAATATTTATGAAATACATTTCATAAATATTGGCGCATACTCATAGTAAAAACAACCTAAAAATACCTTGGTACGAAATATTGATGAATCATCAAAATTTCATACCATCCTATATTTATGTTGTTTTACTAATCGCATTTTGTAAATAAATGCATTTCATAAATATTATCTATTATTATAGAAAGAATCAAATGGTATGGTTATATGATATTAGAAAACATGATTTCTGATATCATATAATCATACTATTTTATTTTTCTATAATAAGAGATAATGACTCATACTCATAGTCAAAACAAAGGATATTTATATGCTGTTTTGATTATGAGTATGCGTCAATATTTATGAAATGCATTTAGTTATAAAATGCGGTTAGTAAAACAAAGTATATTTTAAGTGTTTAAGACCACCATTTTATGGTAATACCGGTTTTAAACACTTAAAGCATACTTTGTTTTGACTATGAGCATGAGCTGATATTTATGAAATGGATTTTATAAATATTGACTCATACCCTTAGTCAAAACAACATAAATAATTCTTGGTACGAAATATTGATGAATCATCGAACGATAGTTCAAAAATAAATCATAGTTCCTTTATATCAAATTCTATTCGTGCAACAATAGTTGACCTGTCAAATTACGAAAAAAAACGCTATGATTGGCTTGCTAGAAAGTCCTAATGGACTTAAATTTTGAGAACATTTATTTATACTCAAAATCTTTATATCACCCCAGATATAAATATCTGAAGAAATTAATTACATCAATTAAAATAATAATATATTACAAAATTTACCGATAGTGAATCTGTTATTTGAGTCCAAAGTAATTCCAATATGATATTTAACGATGATGCGTGTGGGAAGCATATTTTTGTATGGGGAGAGATAAGAATGTTGATTCATTCTACTTATGTAAAACTTACACCAGAATCACCAAACATTTAATAAGAGATCATCATAATGTATATTTAATGTTTAAGTTAGGTGAGAAAAATAAAAAGCATGCTGAAAGGATGAATATGGATTTTTGATTATAAGCAAAGATAGTGAATTAAACGATGATCGTTATAGAAAATAATTTTACTAGATAAAACTTTACTTTTTCGTATTTCATCTGACTTTAAACTTCATGTATATAAATGTTATAAATGGCTAGCTACTTGTACACTGATAACTAAATCTAACTCAGATATCTTGAAATGAAAATCTGAATAGCTCCTGATAGCCTGATCTGTTACCTGATAAGCTGATCTAAAAATCAGATCAGCTCCTGATAAGCTGATCTGAAAACCAGACCAGCTCCTGATAAGCTGATCTGATAACCAGACCAGCTCCTGATAAGCTGATCTGAAAACCAGACCAGCTCCTGATAAGCTGATCTGAAAACCAGACCAGGTCCTGATAAGCTGATCTGAAAACCAGACCAGGTCCTGAAAAGCTGATCTGAAAACCAGACCAGGTCCTGAAAAGCTGATCTGAAAACCAGACCAGGTCCTGAAAAGCTGATCTGAAAACCAGACCAGGTCCTGATAAGCTGATCTGAAAACCAGACCAGGTCCTGAAAAGCTGATCTGAAAACCAGACCAGGTCCTGATAAGCTGATCTGAAAACCAGACCAGGTCCTGAAAAGCTGATCTGAAAACCAGACCAGCTCCTGAAAAGCTGATATGATTGCTGATACCTGTTATTTGCCCTGGATGAGAAAATTTTAAAACAGTTGGTGTTGACAAGAAATGTGTTGAAGAAAAAGCTTCGTAGTATAAAAACTGGTGAAATAGATACAAGTGAACAACTAAAAGATACATTTAAACCTATAGCAGAAGAATTCATAAATAGTTCTAAAAATATTAAAAGAATTCTTATGAAAGAAGAAAGTAAAATCAAGACAGAAGTTGAAAATATACAAGTTTAAAGCCTGAGAAACCTTCACTCAAGATATAGACAAGTACCCCAAAAGAAACTAGTAGAAGGAACAATATTTGATAATACCATCATATTTAATGATGCTAATACTGAGAATGATGATGACGATGATTTTACTCATAGACTTCCAATTCTGAAGACATTTATACTGACTTATCAGTATTGGAAGGCATAAATGAATTAGATACAAACTATTGTTGATAGTTACATTAAACTGAATGAAGATAAAATACAAGACAAATTAATAATATAGCTTAAAGCATTAATATTCAAGAATATATTTAAATGCAAATTGAGGAACAACAACGTGAAATAAAATTAGAGAAAGAAGACAGTTATAAAATTGAAAAAGCAATTCTAAAAAGTAAATAATTAAAAACAAATTGAAGAGTTTACGGTTAAATATATAGATTAGAAAATTAACTACATGTTAGTATAAATAGCTGAAAGTGCAAGATGTAGATCACAACACTTTCGAAAAAATCTGTGAAACAATTCAATGTCTTTAAAAAGGAATTTAGTTAACGAAGTCCATATTAAATTTCAACAACTTTTTGTGCTTGTAGAGATGTAATGACAGGAATATATGATGTTTTATGGAGCTAAGTTAGGTGAAATGTAGAACTATTCTACAGAAAATAGAAATTGTTGATTTTTGAAGACTGTAATTGACACATTCTCAAAGTACAGCTGAAAATAAAAGCTGCACTCTAAAAACCAAGGCAATGGAAAATATTTTTGAAGTGGTACGGGTACCAAAAAACTTACAAACAGATGATTCTAAAGAATTTTTTAATAAATACTTGGGAAAACTCATACATAAATAGAAGATTAAAGATTACTTAATATGAAAGCATCAATATTAGAATGATTTAATAGATCATTGAAAGGTATGATGTGAAAAGAATTAGCTTTAATGGTTCATATAAGTGGATTGGTATGTATAAAGATTTACTCAATGCATGCAATAGAAAAGTTCATCGTACCATTAAAATGTCTCCTATTAAAGTCAACTCAACAAATGAGGAAAAGCTACTTAATATAGTATAAAGTAATTTGAAGAATGAATGTTGAATTTAAAAAAAAATAAAATTAAAACGAAAAATCTAGTTTGTGTTGTTTTTGCAGGATTGATTAGGAATGATGAGTCTTAAGAAAGATAATTAACTAAATGTAGTGGAATTCTGGTCGGAATGAAATATTGCTAAAACTTCAGTGTTTAAAATGAACTATAACATAGTGCAATATTCAGCAGCACATCATATTATCACTTTTTATAAAGTTGTATGTATATTTTCCCATCGAAAGCGCTAGCACGCAAAATTTTAGAATATGAAAATGGGATTATTATAGAAGATCTTCACTCTATTTATTTCTTTAGCTATCAGATCTTTAGAAAATATAGATAAACTACGGAAATTGGACTTTGATATCCAATCTTTAAGAATGTACATGTGTATGAATAAGTATCAAACAAACTTAGTGAATGAATATACGCTTCAACTAGAATCATGCTGAAGCATGCATAAATTTTAAAATGTACAGTAAACAGATCTTACTTTATATCTGTATCTGTATGAGTATTACATAAATTTATAGAAAAAAAATGAAAGCATGCCGAAGCATGTATAATTAAAAAAAAAAAAAAATCCTCACGTCATACAATTTTGTAAGCAAAGAAATTTTATGATTTTGTGGTCAATGAAATACATACATATGTATCTACTTTGTAAAAATTCAAAAGAGCGAACTGGTATATTCTAATAGTAAAGATTTTTAATTGTAACACTCTACATCTCGGACTCTTACGTCACTATCGATAGAAGCATGCTAAGGCATGCATACTAGCAAAATATATAAAGCTGTTAGAAGGTGATGAGACAGCAATTGTATCTGGATCAACCCAACTCATGAATGTATTGTATACGGAGATGATTGATGGTGATGATGACGTTTTTTAAGTGAATAATCATTACATATGAATGCGACAGTGATTGACCCCTCAAACCTCATGTAGAAATACTTGAGGGGAAAAATTCTCTCAAAACATAGATATTTCATTGTTTCTAACACTTTATGAATACACCAACGGTGAATTGCTGGTAGAGGTAACTGAGTTATTTGAGATCGATTTGATACAATAGTTGTATATTAAACATGCATTTCTTTGTATCTAAACTAATTTCTACATACCTAATGTATATACCCACCAAAAAATTAGACAAAAATTCTCTATTCCAAGTAGTAAAATCTAAAAAAAGGAGTGGCACATTAGAAGAAAAAAAAAATAAATAAAAATAGAGACTGACTGACCAACTAATACGTACACTCTGCCCGATGGGCACGTATCGTAGAAGAAGACCATAACAAAATATCTTCTTATAAAGAAGCATTGGAAGAAGTTAGACGTTTAGTTAAGTTTGCAGAAGAAGACTACACAGCATTTGAGCCCTTGAAATATTTAGAATGCTATTATGGGGAGAAAATTATTAAAGAAAATGAAAAAAAAAGTCATATAGAACATTAAATAAAAGCCATAGGTGCTCACCGTTCATAAAATAAACATATGTATATGTATCTTATTAATGTAAACATATTATCAGTATAAAGCAACAGAAATTTCGTCATACAAAGTCATCTTGTATTCTAGAGGAGCCGTCGATAGGGTATACCTAAATTATATGAAAACGAGTTCGTTTTCTGTTGATCGCTATTAAAGAAGAAAATATGTTTGTTCATTATGATTTAACTAATTTAAAAGTACATTTAAATTCAGTCTCATACCCGTACTTCTTAACATAAAAATTAAAAATAAATGTTATCCAATTCTATATTATACTATGTATCAAAAATTTCAAAAAAGCTGTTATATCAAAGAATCTCCAGCGCTTCTAACTGCATCAGAGTTTAAGAAAAAAAAAACTCCTTTTATTCAATTTAATAAAATTTTAATTTGAAGCAGTAAGCAAATACATCAGCTTACTGCATTCTTATTCATAATCGTATAATAGAATATATAACCCCTAAAGGACAAAGTCTAAAAGTCTTATAAATTAAGAAATATAGAAAATAACATAATTTTTATAAACGCGTAAAGTTGCAAAAGTAATTCAAATGATTTCATCGCAAAAGAAGTAGCGATTGTTTTCAACAATTATGAATATAACAATTTCATTATAAAACCACCATTTGATTTTAAATGCTTATCAATAAAAAAGCAAAGAGAAGCAAAGTGGCTAACGAAAAACTATCATCACCTCAGCTGGACTGCTGGATCAGTTTCTTTTGAAAGCGTTTGCAATTTTTTAAAAGCCAACGCAAGATGTTCTAAAATTTATGTAAAAGGTGAAGAGAAAAGACGATGGTTGGAAAAAATTTTATGCCGAAAAATTTTTAACGTTGAGGATATAGGCTGTATCAACTTTAAACAAATGGAGATTAAGTATCCAGAATATTTTTATTGTAATTATCATAAACTTGGTGTTTGCGCATTAAAAAATGCTATTTTACTAACAAAAGAAATATCTTGCTTTAAATGAATTTTTACACTCTTTAAAATATTAATGTATGTATTATTATAAAATTTTAAAAAACTTTAAACAATAAATGTATAGAAAAATAAAAAATCTACAAGTGTTTTCTTATTTCAAAAACAAACTACATAAAGGAAAGAGAAGGAAGTGGGAAGGAGGAGGAGGAGAAGTTAGCATTTTTGCTAACTTGCAAATTTTTACTTTTTGTTTCTCTGCTTATGACTGTAGTTAGTTGAAACTTGCTGCTTTAAAATAATCGCAGCCAAAGAAAATGATTACGTTGCAAAATATAAATGTATTCTACACAGCCACAAAATATTCCACGCACAAGTTCTTTCGATCGCACATACATACATACATACATACAAACATAATACACACATACATACATACATACATGCATGCATGCATCATACACACATACATACCTACATACAAATATATTTCTTAAACAAATAAACAGAATATAAGCTTACCAGCGACAAACAAGCTGGACCCCCCACACACAAGCATTAGGGGTGTTCACATACATGAGAACGTTTTATAAATAAATAAAATAATTTATGTAATTATTTTATTCATTTATTTAATTATTTTATTTTATAAGAATTTATTAGCGTGAGGAAATCACACAAGCACATTCCCATGATTCATATGAAACTATATGACCTAGTAGTCATAAAACCTTCTTTCTCTGATATTACTGATATAGTATTACGATAACAAATTTCTACAGTATGGCAACACTGGGAGCATTAGAAAATAATAATCATGTTTTACCGTCGGCATTTGAAAAAAATAATAATCATGTTTTGCCGTCGGCATTAGGAAAAATTATCATGCATTGACGTAGGCATTAGGAAAAATTATCATGCATTGACGTAGGCATTAGGAAAAATTATCATGTATTGCCGTCGGCATTTGAAAATAATTATGTATTGCCGTCGGCATTTGAAAATAATTATGTATTGCCGTCGGCATTTGAAAATAATTATGTATTGCCGTAGGCATTAGGAAAAATAAGTATGTATTGCCGTAGGCATTAGGAAAAATAAGTATGTATTGCCGTCGGCATTTGAAAAAAATAATCATGTTTTGCCGTCGGCATTTGAAAATAATTATGTATTGCCGTAGGCATTAGGAAAAATAAGTATGTATTGCCGTCGGCATTAGGGAAAAAAAATAATTATGTATTGCCGTCGGCATTTGAAAAAATTATCATGCATTGCCGTAGGCATTAGGAAAAATTATCATGCATGCCGTATGCATTAGAAAAAATTAATAATCACTATTTCAACATTGGTATTAGAAAAAATCATTTTCATGATTTTCCCGTCGGCATTTGAAAATAATTATGTATTGCCGTAGGCATTAGGAAAAATTATCATGCATGCCGTAGGCATTAGGAAAAAGACAGACTTATTGAACCACCCTCGAAAAATATTTAAAGGACTTATCGAACCACCCTCGTAGGTATCAAATTTCAAGAATTTTAAAATTTTCAAATTTTAATTACCCAAATTTAACAATTTCAGCAACAATTTAACAATTTCAGCCACAATTTAACAATTTTAATTGTCCCCGGAGCGATAGTTCCCTACTACTTTTACTTCGCTAGATCAAAAAAAAAATTTTTGTTTTTGCTTATTTGCAAATTCTTGTTTTCATGTCGCTTAAACATGTACAGTCTTGTTTTCATATCGCTTAGACATGCACAGTCTTGTTTTCATGATGCTTAGACATGCACAGTCTTGTTTTCATGATGATTAAACATGTACAGTCTTGTTTTCTTTGAGAGGTTCTGCAGAAAACAAATTTAATTTCACAATATTATGAAATTCCATTAAATTTCATTAGATATTTTCATAAAGAGAAACAATTAAGATAATCGGATAAGTCCTTACATTTTTCATTACATACAAGTTTCTCTTATTTTCTAATCGAAAAAGCTTAATCGGTGAGAGCGAGCTGAGTGAATTTCTAATTCCAAATTCCCAATTTTCTATTTGGCAATGATATATATTAATTATGTAAGTAGTAGGGAACTGTTCATCCTGGCGCCGATTAAAATTGTTAAATTGTGGCTGAAATTGTTAAATTGTTGCTGAAATTGTTAAATTGTGGGCTGAAATTGTTAAATTGTGACTGAAATTGTTAAATTGTTGCTGAAATTTTAAAATTCTTGGAAATTTGTGTTTTCGGCGGCGCTTTGATGTTTTTTGTTTACATTAGGAGTTTTTTGTTTACATTAGGAGTTTTTTGTTTACATTAACTTTGTGTGAACGGGTGATTTTTTTGGGTTACATTAATTGTGATAACGGGTGATTTTTTTTTTGAGGTTTCATATGAGTGAATATGCCGACGGCAATACATGATTATTATTTTTTTCAAATGCCGACGGCAAAACATGTTTATTAATTTTTCCTAATGCCGAAGGCAAAACATGAATATAATTTTTTCAAATGCCGACGGGAAAATGATTTTTCCTAATGACGACGGGAAAACGTGAAAGTTATTTTTTCTAATGCTAATGTTCATGTTGATAGACTGTGAGAATTTGGACGTGATTTGAGTAGGTGGCGTTGTTGCCGTACTATGTAACCATAGGAATTTGTGGATGTGTCTGTCTGTCTGTGAGAATTTAGGTGAGGGTTTGATTGGCAGGAGGCGGGGTGTAGTTGAGGTAGATCGATTGTGTGTGTGTGTGGGTATGTGTTTATGTGTGTGTGTGTGTGTGTGTGTGTGTGTGGGTATGTGTTTATGTGTGTGTGTGTGTGTGTGTGTATGTTTGTAGGAATTTCAATGTGTGTATTTCTGTAGGAGCTTAAGGCTGATTGTGATTTATGAGGGGTGAGGTGTTCTAGTAATATGCAACCGGAGGAATCTGTGTGTTTGTATGGCTGTAGGAGTTTAAGGCTGACCATGATTTGGGTGGGCAGGGTTGTTGACGTAATATGTATCCATGGGGATTTGTGGATGTGTCTGTCTATAGTAGTTTAAGGCTGATCGTGATTTGAGGTGGGTGAGGATGTTGTTGAGGTAAATTGGTTATGTGTATGTATGTATATATGTATTTTTGTAAGAATTTAAGATGATTGTGATTTATTAGGGCCGAGGTGTTCTTGTAATATGTAGCCGTGAGAATCTATGTGTATAGACGTCTGTAGAAGTTTAAGACTATCTGTAATTTCAGGTAGGTGAGAGTGTTGTGTTGTTGAGATTAATCTTATATATTGTATATGTATGTATGATCATGGGAATTTGTGTATGTATATCTGAGGGAGAATTTAAGGCTCGTCATGATTTGCAAAATGTGGGGTGTTGTTGAAATTTTCTTGGATATTTCTTATATGAATTCTGCTATGTGTGTGTATTTGAGCTGGTATTTATGTGTAGGTAGAAATAAATTGTTTTCAATATCGACATATGGTACTATAAAATACTATCATATATCTGGACTTCCCTAATCCTAGTATGCTTTTATACTTACGATTGCTTTATATTTTCTCATGCTTAAATTTGTCTCGCGTTGAAGTCAGTCTGTGTGAAATTTGTTTATATTACAGATTTTGTTTATTTAACTACATTCGTCTTCTTTGACTGAAAGAGTTATCTACACACAGAGAAAAACCAACTTGAAATCAGTAAGAACCATGCTGAATTAATAAGAACCATTAGCGAAGGTTTAGTCATATTGAAATTTCTTATTTCAATATGGACAAAATATTAATTTACAGTATTCATTTATTAAACTCATTAGTTTGTAGATATCTCAATATACATTTTCTATTATATTAAAAATTATTGAATTAATGTGATGAATTCTTATTTTTAAGCTGCAGATTTTCCCTGAGTGTATTGATTGTTTATATTTGCATTGTGCTTTAACTAAACGACGCTTCATATATTTTCATGATGTAGGTCTAATAAATACTTAAGCATTGATAAGAAATTTGATATGTATACATACATATCTACAAATTGATTTTATGTATGTATGTATGTATGTATGTATGTACATATATATGTACATACAAATAAGTGTTCAATTCAATCTTTGAATACATTTTTTATTTTATTTTTTGTCATGTGATGTCTGTTGTTGATGAAATTAAAAACATTTTAATTTTTATCTGCGTTTACTTAAAAGTTTGTGAGGATTTTCTGTTGTAAGTAAAACTGAATTCTTGAAGATATGTGCTTACATACTCTATAGTAATAGTAACTATAATAGAAATATTTCTTATACTTAATTTACAGTTTTTTAAAGTATAGGGTATAAAATTTTTTCTAGCTATAGCCTTCTACATTTATTTTGGAAAGCTTGCTTTGCTTTTTGAAAATGTATAAACATTTTTAAATGAAACTGATCCGGCACTCCAGCTTAGGTACTGATAGTTTTTTTTGTTGTTAGTTAACTTACTTATTTTTTATTTTTTATTGATAAACATTGGAAATCAAAAGGGAGTTTTATATTGTAATTATTATTTTCATAATTGTTGAAAACAATCGCTGCTTTTTGTTTGTTTTTTGCGATGAAATCATTTGAATTACTTTTGCAACTTTACGCGTTTATAAAAATTATGTTATTTTCTATATTTCTTAATTTATAAGACTTTTAGACTTTGTCCTTTAGGGGTTATATATTCTATTATACGATTATGAATAAGAATGCAGTAAGCTGATGTATTTGCTTACTGCTTCAAATTAAAATTTTATTAAATTGAATAAAAGGAGTTTTTTTTCTTAAACTCTGATGCAGTTAGAAGCGCTGGAGATTCTTTCATATAACAGCTTTTTTGAAATTTTTGATACATAGTATAATATAGAATTGGATAACATTTATTTTTAATTTTTATGTTAAGAAGTACGGGTATGAGACTGAATTTAAATGTACTTTTAAATTAGTTAAATCATAATGAACAAACATATTTTCTTCTTTAATAGCGATCAACAGAAAACGAACTCGTTTTCATATAATTTAGGTATACCCTATCGACGGCACCTCTAGGATACAAGATGACTTTGTATGACGAAATTTCTGTTGCTTTATACTGATAATATGTTTACATTAATAAGATACATATACATATGTTTATTTTATGAACGGTGAGCACCTATGGCTTTTATTTAATGTTCTATATGACTTTTTTTTTCATTTTCTTTAATAATTTTCTCCCCATAATAGCATTCTAAATATTTCAAGGGCTCAAATGCTGTGTAGTCTTCTTCTGCAAACTTAACTAAACGTCTAACTTCTTACAATGCTTCTTTATAAGAAGATATTTTGTTATGGTCTTCTTCTACGATACGTGCCCATCGGGCAGAGTGTACGTATTAGTTGGTCAGTCAGTCTCTATTTTTATTTTTTTTTTTTTTTCTTCTAATGTGCCACTCCTTTTTTTAGATTTTACTACTTGGAATAGAGAATTTTTGTCTAATTTTTTGGTGGGTATATACATTAGGTATGTAGAAATTAGTTTAGATACAAAGAAATGCATGTTTAATATACAACTATTGTATCAAATCGATCTCAAATAACTCAGTTACCTCTACCAGCAATTCACCGTTGGTGTATTCATAAAGTGTTAGAAACAATGAAATATCTATGTTTTGAGAGAATTTTTCCCCTCAAGTATTTCTACATGAGGTTTGAGGGGTCAATCACTGTCGCATTCATATGTAATGATTATTCACTTAAAAAACGTCATCATCACCATCAATCATCTCCGTATACAATACATTCATGAGTTGGGTTGATCCAGATACAATTGCTGTCTCATCACCTTCTAACAGCTTTATATATTTTGCTAGTATGCATGCCTTAGCATGCTTCTATCGATAGTGACGTAAGAGTCCGAGATGTAGAGTGTTACAATTAAAAATCTTTACTATTAGAATATACCAGTTCGCTCTTTTGAATTTTTACAAAGTAGATACATATGTATGTATTTCATTGACCACAAAATCATAAAATTTCTTTGCTTACAAAAGTGTATGACGTGAGGATTTTTTTTTTTTTTTTTTTTTTTAAATTATACATGCTTCGGCATGCTTTCATTTTTTTTTTCTATAAATTTATGTAATACTCATACAGATACAGATATAAAGTAAGATCTGTTTACTGTACATTTTAAAATTTATGCATGCTTCAGCATGATTCTAGTTGAAGCGTATATTCATTCACTAAGTTTGTTTGATACTTATTCATACACATGTACATTCTTAAAGATTGGATATCAAAGTCCAATTTCCGTAGTTTATCTATATTTTCTAAAGATCTGATAGCTAAAGAAATAAATAGAGTGAAGATCTTCTATAATAATCCCATTTTCATATTGTAAAATTTTGCGTGCTAGCGCTTTCGATGGGAAAATATACATACAACTTTATAAAAAGTGATAATATGATGTGCTGCTGAATATTGCACTATGTTATAGTTCATTTTAAACACTGAAGTTTTAGCAATATTTCATTCCGACCAGAATTCCACTACATTTAGTTAATTATCTTTCTTAAGACTCATCATTCCTAATCAATCCTGCAAAAACAACACAAACTAGATTTTTCGTTTTAATTTTATTTTTTTTAAATTCAACATTCATTCTTCAAATTACTTTATACTATATTAAGTAGCTTTTCCTCATTTGTTGAGTTGACTTTAATAGGAGACATTTTAATGGTACGATGAACTTTTCTATTGCATGCATTGAGTAAATCTTTATACATACCAATCCACTTATATGAACCATTAAAGCTAATTCTTTTCACATCATACCTTTCAATGATCTATTAAATCATTCTAATATTGATGCTTTCATATTAAGTAATCTTTAATCTTCTATTTATGTATGAGTTTTCCCAAGTATTTATTAAAAAATTCTTTAGAATCATCTGTTTGTAAGTTTTTTGGTACCCGTACCACTTCAAAAATATTTTCCATTGCCTTGGTTTTTAGAGTGCAGCTTTTATTTTCAGCTGTACTTTGAGAATGTGTCAATTACAGTCTTCAAAAATCAACAATTTCTATTTTCTGTAGAATAGTTCTACATTTCACCTAACTTAGCTCCATAAAACATCATATATTCCTGTCATTACATCTCTACAAGCACAAACAGTTGTTGAAATTTAATATGGACTTCGTTAACTAAATTCCTTTTTAAGGACATTGAATTGTTTCACAGATTTTTCGAAAGTGTTGTGATCTACATCTTGCACTTTCAGCTATTTATACTAACATGTAGTTAATTTTCTAATCTATATATTTAACCGTAAACTCTTCAATTTGTTTTTAATTATTTACTTTTTAGAATTGCTTTTTCAATTTTATAACTGTCTTCTTTCTCTAATTTTATTTCACGTTGTTGTTCCTCAATTTGCATTTAAATATATTCTTGAATATTAATGCTTTAAGCTATATTATTAATTTGTCTTGTATTTTATCTTCATTCAGTTTAATGTAACTATCAACAATAGTTTGTATCTAATTCATTTATGCCTTCCAATACTGATAAGTCAGTATAAATGTCTTCAGAATTGGAAGTCTATGAGTAAAATCATCGTCATCATCATTCTCAGTATTAGCATCATTAAATATGATGGTATTATCAAATATTGTTCCTTCTACTAGTTTCTTTTGGAGTACTTGTCTATATCTTGAGTGAAGGTTTCTCAGGCTTTAAACTTGTATATTTTCAACTTCTGTCTTGATTTTACTTTCTTCTTTCATAAGAATTCTTTTAATATTTTTAGAACTATTTATGAATTCTTCTGCTATAGGTTTAAATGTATCTTTTAGTTGTTCACTTGTATCTATTTCACCAGTTTTTATACTACGAAGCTTTTTCTTCAACACATTTCTTGTCAACACCAACTGTTTTAAAATTTTCTCATCCAGGGCAAATAACAGGTATCAGCAATCATATCAGCTTTTCAGGAGCTGGTCTGGTTTTCAGATCAGCTTTTCAGGACCTGGTCTGGTTTTCAGATCAGCTTATCAGGACCTGGTCTGGTTTTCAGATCAGCTTTTCAGGACCTGGTCTGGTTTTCAGATCAGCTTTTCAGGACCTGGTCTGGTTTTCAGATCAGCTTTTCAGGACCTGGTCTGGTTTTCAGATCAGCTTATCAGGACCTGGTCTGGTTTTCAGATCAGCTTATCAGGAGCTGGTCTGGTTTTCAGATCAGCTTATCAGGAGCTGGTCTGGTTATCAGATCAGCTTATCAGGAGCTGGTCTGGTTTTCAGATCAGCTTATCAGGAGCTGATCTGATTTTTAGATCAGCTTATCAGGTAACAGATCAGGCTATCAGGAGCTATTCAGATTTTCATTTCAAGATATCTGAGTTAGATTTAGTTATCAGTGTACAAGTAGCTAGCCATTTATAACATTTATATACATGAAGTTTAAAGTCAGATGAAATACGAAAAAGTAAAGTTTTATCTAGTAAAATTATTTTCTATAACGATCATCGTTTAATTCACTATCTTTGCTTATAATCAAAAATCCATATTTATCCTTTCAACATGCTTTTTATTTTTCTCACCTAACTTAAAAATTAAATATACATTATGATGATCTCTTATTAAATGTTTGGTGATTCTGGTGTAAGTTTTACATAAGTAGAATGAATCAACATTCTTATCTCTCCCCATACAAAAATATGCTTCCCACACGCATCATCGTTAAATATCATATTGGAATTACTTTGGACTGAAATAACAGATTCACTATCGGTAAATTTTGTAATATATTATTATTTTAATTGATGTAATTAATTTCTTCAGATATTTATATCTGGGGTGATATAAAGATTTTGAGTATAAATAAATGTTCTCAAAATTTAAGTCCATTAGGACTTTCTAGCAAGCCAATCATAGCGTTTTTTTTTCGTAATTTGACAGGTCAACTATTGTTGCACGAATATAATTTGATATAAAGGAACTATGATTTATTTTTGAACTATCGTTCGATGAATCATCAATATTTCGTACCAAGGTATTTTAGGTTGTTTTACTAACCGCATTTATGTAGCTAAATACATTTTATAAATATTATCTCTTATTATAAAAAAATAAACTAATACAGCTATACCATATCAGAAAATATTTTCTGAAATCGTATAGCTGCATTAGTTTATTTTTTCTATAATAAGAGATAATGATCCACACTCATAATCAAAACAGCATAAAAATATCCTTTTTTTGACTATGAGTATGCATCAATATTTATGAAATGCGTTTAGTTACAAAAATGTGGTTAGTAAAACAAAGTATATTTTAACAGCCTTATTTATAACACTTATTAGGGCTTTATAAAGACTTTTTAAGAAAAAATTTTTATAAAAAATTTGTTTTAAAAAGCCTTTCCAAAGCCTTAATAAGTATTATAAATAAGGCTGTAAGAGTTTAAAATCAGTATTTTTTATGATAATACTGATTTGAAACTCTTAAAATATTCTTTGTTTTGACTATGAGTAGGGGCCATTATCTCTTATTATAGGACAAATAAAATAATATAGCTATACGATTTCAGAAAATATTTTCTGATATCGTATAGCTACATTTTTAATTTTTCTATAATAAGAGATAATATTTATGAAATACATTTCATAAATATTGGCGCATACTCATAGTAAAAACAACCTAAAAATACCTTGGTACGAAATATTGATGAATCATCAAAATTTCATACCATCCTATATTTATGTTGTTTTACTAATCGCATTTTGTAAATAAATGCATTTCATAAATATTATCTATTATTATAGAAAGAATCAAATAGTATGCTTATATGATATTAGAAAACATGATTTCTGATATCATATAATCATACTATTTTATTTTTCTATAATAAGAGATAATGACTCATACTCATAGTCAAAACAAAGGATATTTATATGCTGTTTTGATTATGAGTATGCGTCAATATTTATGAAATGCATTTAGTTATAAAATGCGGTTAGTAAAACAAAGTATATTTTAAGTGTTTAAGACCACGATTTTATGGTAATACCGGTTTTAAACACTTAAAGCATACTTTGGTTTGACTATGAGCATGAGCTGATATTTATGAAATGGATTTTATAAATATTGACTCATACCCTTAGTCAAAACAACATAAATACCTTGGTACGAAATATTGATGATTCATCGAACGATAGTTCAAAAATAAATCATAGTTCCTTTATATCAAATTATATTCGTGCAACAATAGTTGACCTGTCAAATTACGAAAAAAAAACGCTATGATTGGCTTGCTAGAAAGTCCTAATGGACTTAAATTTTGAGAACATTTATTTATACTCAAAATCTTTATATCACCCCAGATATAAATATCTGAAGAAATTAATTACATCAATTAAAATAATAATATATTACAAAATTTACCGATAGTGAATCTGTTATTTCAGTCCAAAGTAATTCCAATATGATATTTAACGATGATGCGTGTGGGAAGCATATTTTTGTATGGGGAGAGATAAGAATGTTGATTCATTCTACTTATGTAAAACTTACACCAGAATCACCAAACATTTAATAAGAGATCATCATAATGTATATTTAATGTTTAAGTTAGGTGAGAAAAATAAAAAGCATGTTGAAAGGATAAATATGGATTTTTGATTATAAGCAAAGATAGTGAATTAAACGATGATCGTTATAGAAAATAATTTTACTAGATAAAACTTTACTTTTTCGTATTTCATCTGACTTTAAACTTCATGTATATAAATGTTATAAATGGCTAGCTACTTGTACACTGATAACTAAATCTAACTCAGATATCTTGAAATGAAAATCTGAATAGCTCCTGATAGCCTGATCTGTTACCTGATAAGCTGATCTAAAAATCAGATCAGCTCCTGATAAGCTGATCTGAAAACCAGACCAGCTCCTGATAAGCTGATCTGATAACCAGACCAGCTCCTGATAAGCTGATCTGAAAACCAGACCAGCTCCTTATAAGCTGATCTGAAAACCAGACCAGGTCCTGATAAGCTGATCTGAAAACCAGACCAGGTCCTGAAAAGCTGATCTGAAAACCAGACCAGGTCCTGAAAAGCTGATCTGAAAACCAGACCAGGTCCTGAAAAGCTGATCTGAAAACCAGACCAGGTCCTGATAAGCTGATCTAAAAACCAGACCAGGTCCTGAAAAGCTGATCTGAACACCAGACCAGCTCCTGAAAAGCTGATATGATTGCTGATACCTGTTATTTGCCCTGGATGAGAAAATTTTAAAACAGTTGGTGTTGACAAGAAATGTGTTGAAGAAAAAGCTTCGTAGTATAAAAACTGGTGAAATAGATACAAGTGAACAACTAAAAGATACATTTAAACCTATAGCAGAAGAATTCATAAATAGTTCTAAAAATATTAAAAGAATTCTTATGAAAGAAGAAAGTAAAATCAAGACAGAAGTTGAAAATATACAAGTTTAAAGCCTGAGAAACCTTCACTCAAGATATAGACAAGTACTCCAAAAGAAACTAGTAGAAGGAACAATATTTGATAATACCATCATATTTAATGATGCTAATACTGAGAATGATGATGACGATGATTTTACTCATAGACTTCCAATTCTGAAGACATTTATACTGACTTATCAGTATTGGAAGGCATAAATGAATTAGATACAAACTATTGTTGATAGTTACATTAAACTGAATGAAGATAAAATACAAGACAAATTAATAATATAGCTTAAAGCATTAATATTCAAGAATATATTTAAATGCAAATTGAGGAACAACAACGTGAAATAAAATTAGAGAAAGAAGACAGTTATAAAATTGAAAAAGCAATTCTAAAAAGTAAATAATTAAAAACAAATTGAAGAGTTTACGGTTAAATATATAGATTAGAAAATTAACTACATGTTAGTATAAATAGCTGAAAGTGCAAGATGTAGATCACAACACTTTCGAAAAAATCTGTGAAACAAATCAATGTCCTTAAAAAGGAATTTAGTTAACGAAGTCCATATTAAATTTCAACAACTGTTTGTGCTTGTAGAGATGTAATGACAGGAATATATGATGTTTTATGGAGCTAAGTTAGGTGAAATGTAGAACTATTCTACAGAAAATAGAAATTGTTGATTTTTGAAGACTGTAATTGACACATTCTCAAAGTACAGCTGAAAATAAAAGCTGCACTCTAAAAACCAAGGCAATGGAAAATATTTTTGAAGTGGTACGGGTACCAAAAAACTTACAAACAGATGATTCTAAAGAATTTTTTAATAAATACTTGGGAAAACTCATACATAAATAGAAGATTAAAGATTACTTAATATGAAAGCATCAATATTAGAATGATTTAATAGATCATTGAAAGGTATGATGTGAAAAGAATTAGCTTTAATGGTTCATATAAGTGGATTGGTATGTATAAAGATTTACTCAATGCATGCAATAGAAAAGTTCATCGTACCATTAAAATGTCTCCTATTAAAGTCAACTCAACAAATGAGGAAAAGCTACTTAATATAGTATAAAGTAATTTGAAGAATGAATGTTGAATTTAAAAAAAATAAAATTAAAACGAAAAATCTAGTTTGTGTTGTTTTTGCAGGATTGATTAGGAATGATGAGTCTTAAGAAAGATAATTAACTAAATGTAGTGGAATTCTGGTCGGAATGAAATATTGCTAAAACTTCAGTGTTTAAAATGAACTATAACATAGTGCAATATTCAGCAGCACATCATATTATCACTTTTTATAAAGTTGTATGTATATTTTCCCATCGAAAGCGCTAGCACGCAAAATTTTACAATATGAAAATGGGATTATTATAGAAGATCTTCACTCTATTTATTTCTTTAGCTATCAGATCTTTAGAAAATATAGATAAACTACGGAAATTGGACTTTGATATCCAATCTTTAAGAATGTACATGTGTATGAATAAGTATCAAACAAACTTAGTGAATGAATATACGCTTCAACTAGAATCATGCTGAAGCATGCATAAATTTTAAAATGTACAGTAAACAGATCTTACTTTATATCTGTATCTGTATGAGTATTACATAAATTTATAGAAAAAAAAAAATGAAAGCATGCCGAAGCATGTATAATTTAAAAAAAAAAAAAAAAAAAAAATCCTCACGTCATACACTTTTGTAAGCAAAGAAATTTTATGATTTTGTGGTCAATGAAATACATACATATGTATCTACTTTGTAAAAATTCAAAAGAGCGAACTGGTATATTCTAATAGTAAAGATTTTTAATTGTAACACTCTACATCTCGGACTCTTACGTCACTATCGATAGAAGCATGCTAAGGCATGCATACTAGCAAAATATATAAAGCTGTTAGAAGGTGATGAGACAGCAATTGTATCTGGATCAACCCAACTCATGAATGTATTGTATACGGAGATGATTGATGGTGATGATGACGTTTTTTAAGTGAATAATCATTACATATGAATGCGACAGTGATTGACCCCTCAAACCTCATGTAGAAATACTTGAGGGGAAAAATTCTCTCAAAACATAGATATTTCATTGTTTCTAACACTTTATGAATACACCAACGGTGAATTGCTGGTAGAGGTAACTGAGTTATTTGAGATCGATTTGATACAATAGTTGTATATTAAACATGCATTTCTTTGTATCTAAACTAATTTCTACATACCTAATGTATATACCCACCAAAAAATTAGACAAAAATTCTCTATTCCAAGTAGTAAAATCTAAAAAAAGGAGTGGCACATTAGAAGAAAAAAAAAAAATAAAAATAGAGACTGACTGACCAACTAATACGTACACTCTGCCCGATGGGCACGTATCGTAGAAGAAGACCATAACAAAATATCTTCTTATAAAGAAGCATTGTAAGAAGTTAGACGTTTAGTTAAGTTTGCAGAAGAAGACTACACAGCATTTGAGCCCTTGAAATATTTAGAATGCTATTATGGGGAGAAAATTATTAAAGAAAATGAAAAAAAAAGTCATATAGAACATTAAATAAAAGCCATAGGTGCTCACCGTTCATAAAATAAACATATGTATATGTATCTTATTAATGTAAACATATTATCAGTATAAAGCAACAGAAATTTCGTCATACAAAGTCATCTTGTATCCTAGAGGAGCCGGCGATAGGGTATACCTAAATTATATGAAAACGAGTTCGTTTTCTGTTGATCGCTATTAAAGAAGAAAATATGTTTGTTCATTATGATTTAACTAATTTAAAAGTACATTTAAATTCAGTCTCATACCCGTACTTCTTAACATAAAAATTAAAAATAAATGTTATCCAATTCTATATTATACTATGTATCAAAAATTTCAAAAAAGCTGTTATATGAAAGAATCTCCAGCGCTTCTAACTGCATCAGAGTTTAAGAAAAAAAACTCCTTTTATTCAATTTAATAAAATTTTAATTTGAAGCAGTAAGCAAATACATCAGCTTACTGCATTCTTATTCATAATCGTATAATAGAATATATAACCCCTAAAGGACAAAGTCTAAAAGTCTTATAAATTAAGAAATATAGAAAATAACATAATTCTTATAAACGCGTAAAGTTGCAAAAGTAATTCAAATGATTTCATCGCAAAAAACAAACAAAAAGCAGCGATTGTTTTCAACAATTATGAAAATAATAATTACAATATAAAACTCCCTTTTGATTTCCAATGTTTATCAATAAAAAATAAAAAATAAGTAAGTTAACTAACAACAAAAAAAACTATCAGTACCTAAGCTGGAGTGCCGGATCAGTTTCATTTAAAAATGTTTATACATTTTCAAAAAGCAAAGCAAGCTTTCCAAAATAAATGTAGAAGGCTATAGCTAGAAAAAATTTTATACCCTATACTTTAAAAAACTGTAAATTAAGTATAAGAAATATTTCTATTATAGTTACTATTACTATAGAGTATGTAAGCACATATCTTCAAGAATTCAGTTTTACTTACAACAGAAAATCCTCACAAACTTTTAAGTAAACGCAGATAAAAATTAAAATGTTTTTAATTTCATCAACAACAGACATCACATGACAAAAAATAAAATAAAAAATGTATTCAAAGATTGAATTGAACACTTATTTGTATGTACATATATATGTACATACATACATACATACATACATACATAAAATCAATTTGTAGATATGTATGTATACATATCAAATTTCTTATCAATGCTTAAGTATTTATTAGACCTACATCATGAAAATATATGAAGCGTCGTTTAGTTAAAGCACAATGCAAATATAAACAATCAATACACTCAGGGAAAATCTGCAGCTTAAAAATAAGAATTCATCACATTAATTCAATAATTTTTAATATAATAGAAAATGTATATTGAGATATCTACAAACTAATGAGTTTAATAAATGAATACTGTAAATTAATATTTTGTCCATATTGAAATAAGAAATTTCAATATGACTAAACCTTCGCTAATGGTTCTTATTAATTCAGCATGGTTCTTACTGATTTCAAGTTGGTTTTTCTCTGTGTGTAGATAACTCTTTCAGTCAAAGAAGACGAATGTAGTTAAATAAACAAAATCTGTAATATAAACAAATTTCACACAGACTGACTTCAACGCGAGACAAATTTAAGCATGAGAAAATATAAAGCAATCGTAAGTATAAAAGCATACTAGGATTAGGGAAGTCCAGATATATGATAGTATTTTATAGTACCATATGTCGATATTGAAAACAATTTATTTCTACCTACACATAAATACCAGCTCAAATACACACACATAGCAGAATTCATATAAGAAATATCCAAGAAAATTTCAACAACACCCCACATTTTGCAAATCATGACGAGCCTTAAATTCTCCCTCAGATATACATACACAAATTCCCATGATCATACATACATATACAATATATAAGATTAATCTCAACAACACAACACTCTCACCTACCTGAAATTACAGATAGTCTTAAACTTCTACAGACGTCTATACACATAGATTCTCACGGCTACATATTACAAGAACACCTCGGCCCTAATAAATCACAATCATCTTAAATTCTTACAAAAATACATATATACATACATACACATAACCAATTTACCTCAACAACATCCTCACCCACCTCAAATCACGATCAGCCTTAAACTACTATAGACAGACACATCCACAAATCCCCATGGATACATATTACGTCAACAACCCTGCCCACCCAAATCATGGTCAGCCTTAAACTCCTACAGCCATACAAACACACAGATTCCTCCGGTTGCATATTACTAGAACACCTCACCCCTCATAAATCACAATCAGCCTTAAGCTCCTACAGAAATACACACATTGAAATTCCTACAAACATACACACACACACACACACATAAACACATACCCACACACACACACACACACACACAAACACATACCCACACACACACACAATCGATCTACCTCAACTACACCCCGCCTCCTGCCAATCAAACCCTCACCTAAATTCTCACAGACAGACAGACACATCCACAAATTCCTATGGTTACATAGTACGGCAACAACGCCACCTACTCAAATCACGTCCAAATTCTCACAGTCTATCAACATGAACATTAGCATTAGAAAAAATAACTTTCACGTTTTCCCGTCGTCATTAGGAAAAATCATTTTCCCGTCGGCATTTGAAAAAGTTATATTCATGTTTTGCCTTCGGCATTAGGAAAAATTAATAAACATGTTTTGCCGTCGGCATTTGAAAAAAATAATAATCATGTATTGCCGTCGGCATATTCACTCATATGAAACCTCAAAAAAAAATCACCCGTTATCACAATTAATGTAACCCAAAAAAATCACCCGTTCACACAAAGTTAATGTAAACAAAAAACTCCTAATGTAAACAAAAAACTCCTAATGTAAACAAAAAACATCAAAGCGCCGCCGAAAACACAAATTTCCAAGAATTTTAAAATTTCAGCAACAATTTAACAATTTCAGTCACAATTTAACAATTTCAGCCCACAATTTAACAATTTCAGCAACAATTTAACAATTTCAGCCACAATTTAACAATTTTAATCGGCGCCAGGATGAACAGTTCCCTACTACTTATGTATTTTAAATTATAAATAAAAAGACATTAAAGAGTTTGTAAAATATAAATGTTTGTGCTTTTTTATTTAATATTTTCAGTTATTTCATAAAGAAATTTAAGACATAAATGACCACAGGTAAATGTATTGAAGTTCTGATGTTGATTATAGTTCTATTTCATATATGTACCAAGATATTTGACTACTTCCGAAGGAGGTTGTAAGTTTCCAAAGCTGTCGAAATATTCTTTTTCATTGTTGTTTTTATAATATGCTACCCAATGTATAACAAATCCTGTTGATACATTCCACATTCTATTTTCTTTGTTCGTTTTGGTAGAGTATTCAACATGAAAACTCCTCTAAAATATGGAATATTTATAGAGAAATGGTTTATGTCCACATCAGATAGTGGTCTGGTCGTAGCATCTCTAAGAGTTTTTTGATTCCTCTTTGTAAACTAAACCATAACCCTTTTTTTATATGGTTTTAAGTAAAGTCCCTTTCCAACTGCTATAGATTCCATCGCTCTATTATGTCTAATTGCTTCATCAAGTTGATTTTTTGCATTCTTTGTTGCATTAACAGCTTTAGCTATAGCAGCACCTCCAGTTGTTAGACTACCAATTGCACCCAGAGCAGTTAAAATCGGTATTAGAGGCAAAAACCCACCAATTTTTGGTACACGTATTACATGTGGTACTATAATTTGAGATTTTCTTCCTTTTAATGATTTGTTAATAGTTTTTCGGGCAATTTTAATTGCTGAGTTAATATCTAATGGTTTTTCCTTCTTTAGTATTTTTGTTGCAGCTCTAATTGATGTTCTAACAGTTTTTTATCATTTATATTGTTCTTTTTAACATTTTTCTTTTTCTCCACACCCATACCAAATTTTGTTTTGGCTTTCATTGCGTTAGTAACCATATAGGCAAATGATTTTTCAGCAATACTATTATCTTTTGATAAAACTCGATCCCAAGCTGAATTTTCAAGTATTTTATCAGCTTTATGTCTAATGCTTAAATGCTTATTTTTTGAATAAGCTATATCGTGATCTTTACAAGCAGAGTCCAATAAATTAATTCATTTGTCACCTCAATTTAAACGTTTTTGTAGTTTTGTTTCAGGTCCACAATACTAATATCCAGGAAGATAAAGTTCACCAGTTAGAGAGTTTATTTTTTTTTTATCTACTATACCTCCTCCAACGAAGGTGTTTTTATGGCTAAACGTTTTCTGATATTGTATAACTATATCATCTAATTTTGTCGATAATAACAGGTAACATTTATAAAATCTATTTAGTTCGTTATATTGTTCCTTCTACTAATTTTTTTTTTTTGTTTACTTGCCTCTATCTTGACTGATGGTTTCTCAGTCTTTAAACTTGTATATTCTCAACTTCTGTCTTGATGTTACTTTCTTCTTTCATGCGAATTCTTGTTTTTTCTTTTCATATCGCTTAAACATGCACAGTCTTGTTATCTTTGAAAGGTTCTGCACAAAACAAATCGAATTTCATAATATTATGAAATTCCATTATATTTCATTAGGTATTTTCATATCGACACCAACTGCTTTAACACCATCTCATTTACGTTTGCTAACAGCAAATAGTACAATAGGTGTCATCTATTAGATCAGCTTATCAGCTATTAGATCAGCTTGTTAGCACCTGGTCTGTTTTTCAGATCAGCTTTTCAGGAGCTGGTCTGGTTTTCAGATCAGCTTATCAGGACCTGGTCTGGTTATCAGATCAGCTTTTCAGGACCTGGTCTGGTTTTCAGATCAGCTTTTCAGGACCTGGTCTGGTTTTCAGATCAGCTTTTCAGGACCTGGTCTGGTTTTCAGATCAGCATTTCAGGACCTGGTCTGGTTTTCAGATCAGCTTTTCAGGACCTGGTCTGGTTTTCAGATCAGCTTTTCAGGACCTGGTCTGGTTTTCAGATCAGCTTTTCAGGACCTGGTCTGGTTTTCAGATCAGCTTTTCAGGACCTGGTCTGGTTTTCAGATTAGGCTATCAGGACCTGGTCTGGTTTTCAGATCAGCTTATCAGGAGCTGGTCTGGTTTTCAGATCAGCTTTTCAGGACCTGGTCTGGTTTTCAGATCAGCTTTTCATTACCTGGTCTGGTTTTCAGATCAGCTTTTCAGGACCTGGTCTGGTTTTCAGATCAGCTTTTCAGGACCTGGTCTGGTTTTCAGATCAGCTTTTCAGGACCTGGTCTGGTTTTCAGATCAGGCTATCAGGACCTGGTCTGGTTTTCAGATCAGGCTATCAGGACCTGGTCTGGTTTTCAGATCAGTTTATTAGGAGCTGGTCTGATTTTCAGGTCAGCTAATTAGGAGCTGGTCTGGTTTTCAGGTCAGATGAAATAACTAAAGTCTATCCCTTATTAGCAGTATTTTTTTTCTATAACGAAAATCGTTTAATTCAATATATTTACTTATAATCAAAAATCCATATTTATCCTTCCAACACTCTACAAATTTTTTAAAACTTGTCAAAATTCATATTACTGCCAACATGAACCTTGTAAACATGCTTCATATTTTTCTCATCTTACTTAAACATTATAATTACATTTGCATTGTCTCTTATTAAATGCTTATAGCCATATTCATAAAAATTTTAAACAGCATTTCAAATGTTGTTTGAGCAAAATTCGCTAAAATTGTATTCATAATAGAATATTAGCTTAAAAACGTTTTTGAACTTGCGTAAATCAACAAATCTTATAAATTAAATGTTCCCATACTTAAAATAATTTTGAACTGACGTCGTTCTAGTTTTGCTTCTTGTTTATTTATATTTTTAGCCTTGTCTGTATGTATGTATGTATGCATGTATTAAGAATTATGCTTATGTTTGGCACAAGTAGAATGAGTCATCATTCTTCTGTCGCCCCATACAAAAATATACACGTACACGCACATATGTATGTATATTATTCTGCTTTCCACATGCAACATCAGCAAATATCATAATTGAAATGTATTAAGCTTCATTACCAGAAAAAAATAAATGTATAATAACCCATTCTTTTAATTATGAAATTATGTAATTTCTTTAACTATTCATATTTGTAGTAGTATATAGATAATTTTAGTATAAATATATGTTTTTAAACCTCAGATAGTAGTAGGGAACTGGACATTTCGGTGTAGATTAAAATTTTAAAGTTTCATTACTCATAACTCCGACAAAGGACACCCAGAAATTATTACACAACCCAAATCACTGACAGACTCAAATTTCCACGGTCGGGCAGACAGACAGACATAGACTTAATGTAAACAAAAACTTTTTATGTTACAAAAATAAGAGTGACTTATTGAACCACCCTCGAAAAATATTTAAAGGACTTATTGAACCACCCTCGTAGGTATCAAATTTCACAAATTTCCAAGAATTTTAAAATTTTCAAATTTTAATTACCCAAATTTAACAATTTCACCAACAATTTAACAATTATAATTGGGGCAGAATGAACATTCCCCTACTACTATCTGAGGTTTAAAAACATATTTATACTAAAATTATCTATTTACTACTACAAATATGAATAGTTAAAGAAATACATAATTTCATAATTAAAAGAATGAGTTATTATACATTTATTTTTTTTCTGGTAATGAAGCTTAATACATTTCAATTATGATATTTGCTGATGCTGCATGTGGAAAGCAGAATAATATACATACATATGTGCGTGTACGTGTATATTTTTGTATGGGGCGACAGAAGAATGATGACTCATTCTACTTGTGCCAAACATAAGCATAATTCTTAATACATGCATACATACATACATACAGACAAAGCTAAAAATATAAATAAACAAGAAGCAAAACTAGAACGACGTCAGTTCAAAATTATTTTAAGTATGGGTGCATTTAATTTATAAGATTTGTTGATTTACGCAAGTTAAAAAAACGTTTTTAACCTAATATTCTATTATGAATACAATTTTAGCGAATTTTGTTCAAACAACATTTGAAATGTTGTTTAAAATTTTTATGAATATGGCTATAAGCATTTAATAAGAGACAATGCAAATGTAATTATAATGTTTAAGTAAGATGAGAAAAATATGAAGCATGTTTACAAGGTTCATGTTGGCAGTAATATGAATTTTGACAAGTTTTAAAAAATTTGTAGAGTGTTGGAAGGATAAATATGGATTTTTGATTATAAGTAAATATATTGAATTAAACGATTTTCGTTATAGAAAAAAAAATACTGCTAATAAGAGATAGACTTTAGTTATTTCATTTGACCTGAAAACCAGACCAGCTCCTAATAAGCTGACCTGAAAATTAGACCAGCTCCTAATAAGCTGATCTGAAAACCAGACCAGGTCCTGATAGCCTGATCTGAAAACCAGACCAGGTCCTGATAGCCTGATCTGAAAACCAGACCAGGTCTTGAAAAGCTGATCTGAAAACCAGACCAGGTCCTGAAAAGCTGATCTGAAAACCAGACCAGGTCCTGAAAAGCTGATCTGAAAACCAGACCAGGTACTGAAAAGCTGATCTGAAAACCAGACCAGGTCCTGAAAAGCTGATCTGAAAACCAGACCAGCTCCTGATAAGCTGATCTGAAAACCAGACCAGGTCCTGATAGCCTAATCTGAAAACCAGACCAGGTCCTGAAAAGCTGATCTGAAAACCAGACCAGGTCCTGAAAAGCTGATCTGAAAACCAGACCAGGTCCTGAAAAGCTGATCTGAAAACCAGACCAGGTCCTGAAGAGCTGATCTGATAACCAGACCAGTTCCTGAAAAGCTGATCTGAAAACCAGACCAGGTCCTGAAAAGCTGATCTGAAAACCAGACCAGGTCCTGAAAAGCTGATCTGAAAACCAGACCAGGTCCTGAAAAGCTGATCTGATAACCAGACCAGGTCCTGATAAGCTGATCTGAAAACCAGACCAGCTCCTGAAAAGCTGATCTGAAAAACAGACCAGGTGCTAACAAGCTGATCTAATAGCTGATAAGCTGATCTAATAGATGACACCTATTGTACTATTTGCTGTTAGCAAACGTAAATGAGATGGTGTTAAAGCAGTTGGTGTCGATATGAAAATACCTAATGAAATATAATGGAATTTCATAATATTATGAAATTCGATTTGTTTTGTGCAGAACCTTTCAAAGATAACAAGACTGTGCATGTTTAAGCGATATGAAAAGAAAAAACAAGAATTCGCATGAAAGAAGAAAGTAACATCAAGACAGAAGTTGAGAATATACAAGTTTAAAGACTGAGAAACCATCAGTCAAGATAGAGGCAAGTAAACAAAAAAAAAAAAAATTAGTAGAAGGAACAATATAACGAACTAAATAGATTTTATAAATGTTACCTGTTATTATCGACAAAATTAGATGATATAGTTATACAATATCAGAAAACGTTTAGCCATAAAAACACCTTCGTTGGAGGAGGTATAGTAGATAAAAAAAAATAAACTCTCTAACTGGTGAACTTTATCTTCCTGGATATTAGTATTGTGGACCTGAAACAAAACTACAAAAACGTTTAAATTGAGGTGACAAATGAATTAATTTATTGGACTCTGCTTGTAAAGATCACGATATAGCTTATTCAAAAAATAAGCATTTAAGCATTAGACATAAAGCTGATAAAATACTTGAAAATTCAGCTTGGGATCGAGTTTTATCAAAAGATAATAGTATTGCTGAAAAATCATTTGCCTATATGGTTACTAACGCAATGAAAGCCAAAACAAAATTTGGTATGGGTGTGGAGAAAAAGAAAAATGTTAAAAAGAACAATATAAATGATAAAAAACTGTTAGAACATCAATTAGAGCTGCAACAAAAATACTAAAGAAGGAAAAACCATTAGATATTAACTCAGCAATTAAAATTGCCCGAAAAACTATTAACAAATCATTAAAAGGAAGAAAATCTCAAATTATAGTACCACATGTAATACGTGTACCAAAAATTGGTGGGTTTTTGCCTCTAATACCGATTTTAACTGCTCTGGGTGCAATTGGTAGTCTAACAACTGGAGGTGCTGCTATAGCTAAAGCTGTTAATGCAACAAAGAATGCAAAAAATCAACTTGATGAAGCAATTAGACATAATAGAGCGATGGAATCTATAGCAGTTGGAAAGGGACTTTACTTAAAACCATATAAAAAGGGTTATGGTTTAGTTTACAAAGAGGAATCAAAAAACTCTTAGAGATGCTACGACCAGACCACTATCTGATGTGGACATAAACCATTTCTCTATAAATATTCCATATTTTAGAGGAGTTTTCATGTTGAATACTCTACCAAAACGAACAAAGAAAATAGAATGTGGAATGTATCAACAGGATTTGTTATACATTGGGTAGCATATTATAAAAACAACAATGAAAAAGAATATTTCGACAGCTTTGGAAACTTACAACCTCCTTCGGAAGTAGTCAAATATCTTGGTACATATATGAAATAGAACTATAATCAACATCAGAACTTCAATACATTTACCTGTGGTCATTTATGTCTTAAATTTCTTTATGAAATAACTGAAAATATTAAATAAAAAAGCACAAACATTTATATTTTAGAAACTCTTTAATGTCTTTTTATTTATAATTTAAAATACATAATTAATATATATCATTGCCAAATAGAAAATTGGGAATTTGGAATTAGAAATTCACTCAGCTCGCTCTCACCGATTAAGCTTTTTCGATTAGAAAATAAGAGAAACTTGTATGTAGTGAAAAATATAAGGACTTATCCGATTATCTTAATTGTTTCTCTTTATGAAAATATCTAATGAAATTTAATGGAATTTCATAATATTGTGAAATTCAATTTGTTTTCTGCAGAACCTCTCAAAGAAAACAAGACTGTACATGTTTAATCATCATGAAAACAAGACTGTGCATGTCTAAGCATCATGAAAACAAGACTGTGCATGTCTAAGCGATATGAAAACAAGACTGTATATGTTTAAGCGACATGAAAACAAGAATTTGCAAATAAGCAAAAACAAAAAATTTTTTTTTGATCTAGCGAAGTAAAGCTAATAAAGAAATAAAAACCATTCACATAATTAATTCTTTTTCCAATATTTTATTTAAAATTTTTTCTTAAAAATTCATACACATATTTAACTAATGTATGTAGATACCCTGAAAAAAATTAGTCAAAATTTCTCTATTTCAAGTAGTAAAATGTGAAAAAAAAAGGTGTGGTACATTAGAAGAAAAAAAAATAAATAAATATATAGACTGACTGACCAACTAAAACGTACACTCTGTCCGATGGACACACAAAGCACACTTAAACATTTCAGAAATATATACACAACACGCTGAACTTTAATAAAATGAAAAAAAAAATCATATAAAACGTCAAATGAAAGCCATAGGTAATAGCCCTTCATAAAATAAACATATACATATGTACCTTATTAATGTAAACATATTATCAGTATAAAGCAACAGAAATTTTGTCAAACAAAGTCATCTTGTATCCTAGAGGAGTCGTCGATAGGGTATACCTAAATTATATGAAAACCACTTTGTTTTCTGATGATCGCTTTTCAACAAGAAAATAAGTTTGTTCATTGTGACTAATTTAAAAGTACATTTAAATTCAGTCTCATATCCGATCTTAACTGCATCAGAATTTAAGAAAAAAGCTTCTTCTATTTTATTGAATAAAATTTTAATTTAAAACAGTAAGCAAAGATATCAGCTTCAACTTCAAATGATTTCATCACAAAAAAAAAACTAGTGATTGTTGTCAACAATTGTGAAAATAATAATTTCAATATAAAGCTCCCTTTTGATTTTAAATGTTTATCAATAAAAATAAAAAAAGAAGTAAGTTGACTACCAAAGAAAAAAAAAACTATCAGTATATAAGCTAGAGTGCCGAATCAGTTTCATTTAAAAATGTTTATACATTTTCATAAAGCAAAGCAAGATTTCGAAAACAAATGTAGAAAGTGAAGAAAAAAGTCTATAGTTAGAAAAAATTATGTACCCCAAAAATTTCTAACGTTAACTTACTATCGTTGCATCAACTTTAAAAAAAATTTAAATTAAGTATAAGAAATATTTCTATTTTAGTTGCTATTACTATAGAGTATGTATCTTCAGGAATTCAGTTTTACTTAAAAACAGAAAATCCTCACAAACTTTTAAGTAAACGCAGATAAAAATTAAAACATTTTTATTTTCAAATAAAAAAAAAAACTGAATATATCGCATCTATACACAGACGAATATTTACAACAACAACACCAACAACAAGAAGAACAAAAGACATCAATGACAAAAAAAAAAAAATAAATGTATTCAAAGATTGAAATAAACAAAATCTGTAATATAAACAAATTTCATATAGGCAGACTTTAACGCGAGACAAATTTAAGTATGAGAAAATATAAAGCAATCGTAAGTATAAAGGCATACTAGGATTAGGGAAGTCCAGAAATATGATAGTATTTTATAGTACCATATGTCGATATTGAAAACAATTTATTTCTACCTACATATAAATGCCTGCTCAAATACACACACATAGCAGAATTTATATACGAAATATCCAAGAAAATTTCACGAACACCCCACCTTTTGCAAATCATGACGAGCCTTAAATTCTCCCTCAGATATACATATAAAAATTCCCATGATCATACATACATACATATACAATATATAAGATTAATCTCAACAACACAGCACTCTCACCTACCTGAAATTACAGATAGTCTTAAACTTCTACAGACGTCTATACACATAGATTCTCATGGCTACATATTACAAGAACACCTCGCCCCTAATAAATCACAGTCATCTTAAATTCTTACAAAAATACATACGTACATACATACACATAACCAATTTACCTCAACAACATCCTCACCTACCCCAAATCACGATCAGCCTTAAACTACTATAGACAGACACATCCACAAATCCCCATGGATACATATTACGTCAACAACCCTGCCCACCCAAATCATGGTCAGCCTTAAACTCCTACAGACATACAAACACACAGATTCCCCCGGTTAAATATTACTAGAACACCTCACCTCTCATAAATCAAAATCAGCCCTAAGCTCCTACAGAAATACACACATTGAAATTCCTACAAACATACAAACATACACACACACACACACACACATACACATAAACACATACCCACACACACACACATTTCCACAATTCTCTGTTGGTATTACGATATATGATGAAATTCATATACACAGCAACACCCAGAACAAAATCGCTAGCATCAGTTTGCAATATAAAGGTACTAGAAAAATCGGGACACGTGAAAGTAGGTGCTTCTATAAGTTTTTGCTGTATTTCTCCGAAAGCTATTTCCTATAATTGTTACATTAAAGTAAAATATATTGAAATAAAAATATCACTACCCCTATCAAAAACTCTACTTATCAACCTGATTGGATTCAAAACATTTAATATCTGGACTGCACTTGTACACATAAAACCTATGCCAACACAATATTTTCTATCCATAAGAATATCAACGTCAATAGCCTAGAAAACCTATACACATTCATTTGTAAATATGTATGAAAAAGTGTTGATGTAACTCACACAAGCAATGATATTTTTCAAAGCAAAAATAGAAACGATCGCATACATTAATACAACAACATATACATACATTACCATAAATATATTCGGCATTCACTTCCATTCACAATAGGGTTGCCAATCTCTGCAGCTATTAGATTATTTCCCCACAGATCGCAAACATAAATGCATACATATATACACAATAACCCTACATAAGCATACCAAGGACAACTCAAAACAGCAGCCCAAAGTCTATCAAATAACAATCACTATATGCACACAAATACACAGATCCCTTGTAACTACCCTGCAGTCAGACTGGGAGCAAGTGTCTTTGTGTCAACACTAAAATTCTAGTAACAATTTTGTTATAATAAGTTTTCTTATATCCATAAGTATAAAGGAAGTAAGGAAAACAGATATGGTGTACTTGTGGTGGACTTGTCAATAACTTGTCAATATACATACATTTGTATGTACGTCGCACAAGCGACAAGTCAAAAGCGACTCAGTACATTTTCACCATCGCCATTTCCTACTGGGTATAATGATTGTCTGCCACTACAACAAAAGTATCGGACACCGTCAAACATACAATTAAATACAAAAACACATACACAAACACACACACACACACACATACACACACTCCCATACACATATACAAACACCCACATACACATGCATAGACATAACCAAAGAATCAGACTCACACACACACACACACGCACACACACACACACACACACATACACACACACACACACACACACAATATCAGCATGAAAATCCCCAAAATCCCCCGATTTGTAACAGGGTTGCCATCATTTTTATTTTTCCCCCGGTTTTTAATTCCCAAAACAGGACTATCTCCGCCATTAATACCCTACTTGCCACCACAACAAAAGTATCGGACACCGTCAAACATACAAGTAAATACAAAAACACATACACAAACACACACACACACACACACACACACACACACTCCCATACACACATACAAACACCCACATACACATGCATAGACATAACCAAAGAATCAGACTCACACACACAAACACACGCGCGCACACACACACACACACACACACACAACATCAGCATGAAAATCCCCAAAATCCCCCGATTTGTAACAGGGTTGCCATCATTTTTATTTTTCCTCCGGTTTTTAATTCCCAAAACGGGACTATCTCCGCCATTAATACCCTACTCACATAACACACTTAAACATTTCCGAAATATATATACAATACGCTGAACTTTAATAAAATGAAAAAAAAAATCATATAGAAAGAACATTAAATAAAAGCCATAGGTGCTCACCCTTCATAAAATAAACATATGTATATGTACCTTATTAATGTAAACATATTATCAGTATAAAGCAACAGAAATTTCGTCATACAAAGTCATCTTGTATCCTAGAGAAGCCGTCGATAGGGTATACCTAAATTATATGAAAACGAGTTCGTTTTCTGTTGATCGCTATTCAAGAAGAAAATATGTTTGTTCATTATGATTTAACTAATTTAAAAGTACATTTAAATTCAGTCTCATATTCGTACTTCTTAACATAAAAATTAAAAGTACATAAATGTTATCCAATTCTATATTGTATGTATCTAAAATTCCAAGAAAGCTGTTATATGAAAGAATCTCCAGCGCTTCTAACTGCATTAGAGTTTAAGAAAAAATCTCCTTTTATTCAGTTGAATAAAATTTTAATTTGAAACAGTAAGCAAAGACATCAGCTTACTGCATTCTTATTCATAATCGTATAATAGAAAATATAACCACCAAAGTACAAATTCTAAAAGTCTTATAAATTAAGCAATATAGAAAATAACATAATTTTTATAAACATGTAAGGTTTCAAAAGTAATTCAAATGATTTCATCGCAAAAGAAGTAGCGATTGTTTTCAACAATTATGAAAATAATAATTTCAATATAAAACTCCCTTTTGCTTTTAAATGTTTATCAATAAAATATAAACAGTAAGTTGAGTAACAAAAAACAAAAGAAAAAAACACTATCAGTATCTAAGCTGGAGTGCCGGATCAGTTTCATTTAAAAATGTTTATAAATTTTATAAAAAAGCAATGCAAGATTTCCAAAAATAAATGTAGAAAGTGAAGAAAAAAGGCTATAGTTAGAAAAAAAATTGCATACCCCCAAAAATGTCAAACGTTGACTAACTAACGTTGCGTCAACTTTAAAAAAATGCAAATTAAGTATAAGAAATATTTCTATTATAGTTACTATTACTATAGAGTATGTATCCTCAGGAATTCAGTTTTACTTAAAACAGAAAATCTTCACAAACTTTTAAGTAAATGCAGATAAAACAACGTTTTTAATTTCAGATAATACACAACAAAAAGATATCACATGACAAAAAAAAATGAATTCAAAGATTGAGTTGTACTCTTATTTGTATGTACGTACATACATACATACATACATACATACATACATACATACACACATAAAATCAATTTGTATGTATACATATCAAATGTCTTATCAACCCTGCAGATAATGCGACTAGTCCATACATGCATGTAAGGACTAGTCCAAAGAGGAGTTGTAGTACTCCAAATATATGAAAAAAAGGTGGTCGATTTAACATTGCGATGTCCTAGGGTTGGACCACATGGTACAACGTTGCATTACATCGGACTAACCCCAAAAACTACCCCATATGGAATAGTTATAGACTACTCGCATACAATTTGTGAGTGCCTAAGAAGAACGATCATATTCGTTTAAACACGAATATTTATCGTGCAGCATTGAATGGTTGTATGAAAACGATATGATCCATGACTGCATTACATGAGACTATGATGTAACTAGACTGTTTCATCTAGATTGGACCACATACTCCAATATTATTTGCATGGAATGCTCAAGTATTTATTAGATCTTAACAATCACACTTACATATCTACATCATGAAAATATATGAAGCCTCGTTTAGTCAAAACACAATGTATAGATAAGCAATCAATACACTCAGGGAAAATGTGCAGCTTAAAAATAAGAATATTTCACATTAATTCAATAATTTTCAATATAATAGAAAATGTATATTGAAATATCTAAAAACTAATGAGTTTAATAAATGAATACTGTAAATTAATATTTTTCCGTATTTAAATAAGAAATTTCAATATGAATAAACCTTCGTTAATGTATAAAAACATACTAGGATTAGGGAAGTTCAGATATATGTATGATAGTATTTTATAGTACCAAATGTCGATATTGAAAACAATTTATTTCTACCTACATATAAATATCAGCGCGGAAAAATCATTTACATACTGGCACACACACACATACACAAAGAAGTGATCACGTAATACACAAACATACATACATAATGAAATTTTATAATATTATGCAATTCAAACTCCTCTGTCATGAAATACGAAACAATATTTCTTAAATAAATAAACGAAGATTTCATAACATCACCTTCGTCTCCCACCATACGATTACGTACATTACTCCAAAAACATATATATACATATGTACATTATCAAATACATTCCGTCTCCACTTCTATTTTCAGTAGATATCAGGGTTGCCGCTATCTGCAGCTACTAGAATATTTCCCCAGAAATAAAAAAATGCATGCATACATACGAGCACAATAACCATACATATGCATAGCAACGACAACTCACAACAACAAAAATAATGATTCTACATACACACGAATTCGTTGTCACTACCCTGCAGTCAGACAGGGATCAAGTGTCTTTGTGTCAACACTAAACAGTGACCATTATAGTATAATACGTTTTATTCTATCTGTCAGTAAAAAGGAAAGATTTTGCAACAACTTGTCAATATACATACCTTTTTGTATGTACATAGATTATAGAAATATAACAGTAACTAAATGTCTGGTTGGTATGTCTCTACGTTCCAATAAGAACCACGTAGTCATACCTATTCAATTGTTTTAGTGTTACTAGTAGATTTTAAATGACAAGCATATGCTAAATGTCTATAGTGAAAATTATTGAATGGGATATAATTATATAGCAGTACTGGTGACAAAGTCAAAAGCGACTCAGTACATTTTAACCATCGACATTTCCTACAGGGTATAATGATTGTCTGCCACTACGACAAAAGTATCTGAGACCGACAAACATACAATTAAATACAAAAACACACACATATACACACACACGTACATACACACAAACATCCCACACATACATACACTGTATGTATACATCCACTGTAAGCACAACGTTTCTCTACAATAACAACAAAACCTGTACACACAAGTGTACATACATTCCCATACACAGAAAGAATCGAACTCAAACACATACACACATACAACACCCACATATACATACATCCATGCACTGTAAGCACAACGTTTCTCTACAATAACAACAAAAGCTGTGCACACAAGTATACATACATACACATGGCCAAAGAATCAAACTCACACACAAACACCATATCAGCATGAAAATCCCTAAAATCCCCCCATTTGTAACAGGGTTGCCATCGTTTTTGTTTTTTCCCGGTTTTGAATTCCCAAAACAGGACTCAGGTCCCCATTACTAATCTACTAAGGTATCTTCTTCGAAATTATTTTTATTGAATTTATTTATATTTCATTGTCAAAACAAAATTTTTGAGATAGAAGGTAGGTAAACATGAAAATTTAAAAATTTTTAAATTTGTGTAAAATAATTTTTTTAAATTGCTATAGATAAAATATCTGAGTCCGGCTGACGCTGTTTCTTTTCTTGGTATAAGGTTTCTCCGTGCCTCCCTGTTATTACAAGGGATTGGAGATTTTCTTGGCATAACAGAAGTTTCATAAAGCGGTTATTAGACCGTCATGCTTGATATGTGAACATAGTGTGATGAGAGAGACTGTTGTGTTATTACCAATTATGTATGTCAAGCATTATTAGTTATACAAGCAAACACTGAATGGTACCTTCGCACATTTCAATAGACTTCATTGGACCCAGATCTAGCGGTTATTAGACCGTCATGCTTGATATGTGAACATAGTGTGATGAGAGAGACTGTTGTGTTATTACCAATTATGTATGTCAAGCATTATTAGTTATACAAGCAAACACTGAATGGTACCTTCGCACATTTCAATAGACTTCTTTAAAAATGCGCTGTCTAACGAAGTCATCCTTACCCTTTGCTTACAAAAACACAAATGAACTTTGCACTGACTTTGACAGAAGATCTTTTAAACGGGTATGGTAAGATGATGGCTAGCACAAAATATCGAAATTTTTTGAAAACCATCTGGTATATCATGACATTATGTTCACATACCAAAATGTTCAGATGCTTAGGTCAAAAACAAAACCAAAATGTAACGTGATTTGAGCCGAACTAATGTTGAAAATTTCAGCTAGTCAGCTCCTATGATTCCGGAGATCATGCGTTACCAACAAACACATGCACTGATCTTACTATATATGGATATATGCATATAAATAAGTTAATAAATAATAATATATTATTAAAAAATTAAAAAAATTCTTTGATTATTATTTAATAACATGAAAATGACAATTATCGAATTATGAATAGTTAATAAAACTAAAATCCATGATAATTTGCCGCATTATATTTATATGTATTATATTATTATAATATTCGTGCATTCACCTTCGTAATTATTAACACTGTATTTAGCCGAGTGTACGATCTTCCGCATTGTTCGTGCATTCACCTTCGTAGTTATTAATACTGTATTTAGCCGAGTGTACGATCTTCCGCATTATTCGCGCATTCATCTTCGTAGTTATTAACACTGTATTTAGCCGAGTGTACGATCTTCCGCATTATTCGTGCATTCACCTTCGTAGTAATTAATGCTGTATTTAGCCGAGTGTACGATCTTCCGCATTATTCGTGCATTCACCTTCGTAGTTATTAACACTGTATTTAGCCGAGTGTACGATTTTCCGCATTATTCGTGCATTCACCTTCGTAGATATTAACACTGTATTTAGCCGACTGTACGATCTTCCGCATTATTCGTGCATTCACCTTCGTAGTTATTAAAACTGTATTTAGCCGAGTGTACGATCTCCCGCATTACTCGTGCATTTATATTCGTACCTATTAGCTCTTAGTACCCATTTCAGAAACACGGTCAACGTCAACCCGAAGCTAGGAGGCGGCTCATATTTGGATCCCGACAACAACCGAAGCCGAATGGGGAAAACCATCGAGATCGACATATAATTATAGTTCAATATATATATATATATATATATATATATATATATATAAATATTTAATTAGTTAAGTTAGTTTAGTTTCGTAAATAAAAAATACTGTGTTAAATTAAATAAGAAAACCACCCGACATCTCAGAGTTTTCATTTACAAAGGAAGCAGACCTTTGGTAAGATCTGGAACAGCTGACGCCTACCTCAGCTGGAAAACTAAACTGCGTTACAATATATATACCTTTTATCTTAACTTTTCGTGCGCAAATGGTCTAGTTACCCGGCGCCTTTGAATTATATTTTGTAAATTTACTTTATGGAGTATAAGAATGTAAATAAAATAAATATATCATGAACACGTGCGTTCATTAATAAAATATTTTATTTGTACATATCGATGGCTTAATACATGTATGTATAAAAAAGGCCTAACTCGAATTTTCTATATTTTACAGGAGAAGCAAAAAACTGATGAAAAAATAAAGCATTTACATCCAAAAATAGTTTTTTAAGTTGCCATAAGTCCTTGATTTTGAACTGTAACGTACAAGATCTTCAAGGAGGATGCAATTATACGTTGTCGCCCAGAAAACATTAAAAACGCGATTTCGAAAAAAATTCAGCTAGGCCCTTTTTATATATATTAAGCCATCGATATGCACATGTGTACGAGTATGTATGTAGGTATACAAAACAATGCTGAGTTCTTATGCAAGCCACAGACCTTACGACCGTTGATACAACACGTTGGTTTATCAAGTTGTGTGTTTTGGACACTAACTATACAACAACGTGTGCAATATTAGCGCACAACCTCATTTCAAAAAATAAAATAAAATTTGAGTAAACATGACATCGGGTACTATTGCGCATATTGTAGTCGATGATTTTTTCGTGCAAAACGAAGAAGAAGAATGTAAAAAAGGGCAGAAAAAAATTTGATTTATAAAAAAATTTGGTTTATATAAAAAGAAACATATTCTAACAACAAATTTTTAAAAATACTAAAAGAAAGTGAGCCAAAAGACTACAAAAATTACATTTGCATGACATTTTAAACGCACATTTAAATTCGTGCGTGACGTTTCTTTATGTGACACTACGACAATAAAAACAAAATGAAATGAAGTTGTACAACATACTCCTAAATCATGCAACCTGTCTTGCCACAAAATCAAATTTTTTTAAACTTTCATACAACCGAGACACAACTTCATACAACGACCCCACACACTTTACAATCTCATACACAATCTGCTCATGTTGTACCAACGGTCGCAAGGTCTGTGGCTGGCTTTAGAAGAACAATCGACTTAATATTCTTCTTTCAATACGTTTCAATACGTAGACAAAAACAACAACAAACAACTGAATATTATTTTTGAAATTTTTTGTGCGAAAAATTCCTTAGTTGGTGCGTGGTGCGCTTTTTTTAAATTTCGGTGCATTTTTTGATTTTTGGTGGCACCAACGCAAATTTAACACAACAATGGGTTAAAACCGGAAAATTCTGATAATGGTAATTACCATATTAATACTAATGATGTTTACAAAATATCACAATTTGAAATAAAATTTGTTGTATGGCCCGATGATAACAATAATGATGAAAATATTAGCTTTATTTATTTGGAATAATTAATTTTTGTTCTCTTTTTAAAAAGTTTTAAACAGAATTTATAAAATTAATGTACAAAAATGTATCATCTTGTACAAGTGAAGGTAAACATATTTATGTGCCCTTAATTATGAAAGTTGTATAAGTCATATATTTCTTTGGTCGAGAGATTTAGTACATTACATTTGAACAAATCTAAAAATATTTTTGGATTTTATGCAACAGTTTAATTTAGAGTTATACTAGTCTCGATTAATATAAATTTATTTTACTATATCGAATAAAAAATGCGTATGACTTATACCACTTTCATAATTACGGGCGCATGTATACCATGTATGTACGAATTCGTTTAGTACATATATTGTAAAAGGCTATTTATTTTACTTGTGATATTTTTAATATGGATACATTAAACTTCTGATAAAAAAAATTAAAAATATTTGAATAAAATGATATATGTATACTGAACTTTTATTAGTTTTGAATGCATACTATTTATTAATCGTTGATATCTTTAAAAATTTTTGTACAGAATTTATGAAATTAAAAAAAAAATATTATCAAACAAATTTGTTTAGTTTTTTTAGGTTTTACCCTTTTAACCTTGAACTGTAAAAACCTGTTTTAGTGTTAAATTTTTAATACAAAAAATATAATATTATAATTTTCAAAATCAATTCAATAAACATTTTAAACTAAAAAATCTTGGTGCGTTTTTTTGTAAATGGCGCGATTTTTTCTCCATTTTGGTGCGTTTTGAAATTTCACAGTTGACAACGCTGGTTGGTAGCATATTGTTGTTGTTGTAGTTGTTTCATCGCAACATTCACACAATCTTATGGAAGCGTATATTTATACACATGTAAGTATGTATGTACGAATGTTTATACCTATAGTTTTTTTCTTAACACTACACATTCTGTGCAAACACATTTCTATACATACATATGCACATGCACACTGATCAGAATGTTCCACGCAAAGCCAGTGTTGTTAGGCAATTTTTTCTAAAAATCGTCGAATTTTAAAAATAAAATCGTCAAAATCTTCAAAAAAATCGTCGAAAATTCGTCATACAAGAATTATTCGTTTATTGCACAACTAAAACATCATTACATGATTTACATTAAGCATTTTTTTCATGAAATTAGTTGCATGCAAATTTTTTATTTGCCAATAGGAGGCCTTCAGATGCAACTTATATCAAAAAAGTTTGCCAAGAATGCATCAGAGATTCAGTAAACTTCCTTTTTTATATAATATTCGCTGTAATTAACAAATGGAAAAAGTTTCGTGCAACAAAATTCATTCAATTTCATGAAAAAATGCTTAATGTAAATCACGTACATATTAGAAATAAAAGACTATTTTATGTAACAAAAAAACAATTCATCGACTTTATTGTCAAAGATACAAAATATAGGGTGAAATTAAAGCAAAAAATATATCCAGCCTTATTTTCGATTTTATCGTAAGCGACAACAATAAAATTTTCAGGTTGTTAACGAAATTCCACAAAAAAACCGCAAGATTATACGGTTATCCGACGCAGATCAATCAACCAGTGCAAGCGAGACGAAAAACTCTCGAAGGACAAACAACATACACAAGCCTGACCGCACTTAAGAAATAATTACGATGACCCGAGAGATGTTTCTCAACCCAGAGCTGCTTTAAGACTGTTTCATAAAAAATTGTTTTCTTATTTATTTAGTAAACAATAAACATTACAGTTGCACTAAAGATTATTTGGTATAGCCGTCGGTTATATTTTTGCCGCCGTCGTTGCAAATTTTTAAATTTTAGTAAATTTTGGTCGCCGTCCACGACATGTGTGATGAGCGTTCACAACGTCTGCGATTTCACTTTGGCTTTGACTTGAATATTATGACATTTTTAAAGTAACGGCGTAATCACTTCTGATGATTTTCGACATGACTTACAGACATACTTTTTGCTCAATTTTCGAGAAACGATGGAGTACTTTGTTTCACATCTTTTCAACACAAAAAGTTCTCGGCAAAGTTATGAATGATTTTTTTTTTGGAACACAGCATCTAATTAATTTAATGTTTCCACTATTCTCATAAATAGTTATGATGAGAGGTGCCAGTAGAAACCAAGTGGAAATGTGGCCAGCATCCAGAACCATGGTTGCTTCTTGTATTTTAAGGCTGAAAATAAATAAAATACCTTATCAGATTACATATACATACGTACATACATTTTATAATACCTAATTTAATAAAACAATATTAGGCCGGGTTTCCATCTGTGTGCCATGTGCCACACAAGCGTAAAAAAACGTAACCACTAATTACTAATGAAAAACAGTTTGATCCAGACACGTATTTATTAAGTTAAATGGTTTCATAGATAACTAATAGACAATATCATAGAATCTAACATGATTGGAAACTGTTTAAATTAATAAATATATATCTGAATCAAACAGTTTTTCATTAGTAATTAGTTGGTTACGCTCTTTTGGTCAAATGACACACAAGAAATGCCAGATGTAAACTCAGCTTTAGTATTTTTTTTTGTATACCTAGGATTAGCTATAATAAAATTTTTATATTTTTTTAATAGTAAACGTGTGTGACACTCATTCAGGATTGTCCATTCTAAAGGGTTGTATTCAAGAATGATAAACTACAAGATTACGCCAATCGGAGAGTTTACCGTTAGACGTGACGTCACACATCTATTGTAAGAGTTGCCATAAAGGCTGGGAAAAGCCGAATGAAAGACTTAAAGCATTAGTATGGGAAACTAAGAAATTTAAACAAAGAAATCGCAACAATCAAATTCTATTCTATTATTTTAATTTCGCTACAAAAATTTTTCTTATTTGTTATTGCGAGTTTCTTCTAATTTTTGAAATTAAACTTGTTTTATTAATTTTAACGAAGCGCTTTATTTTGAATTTATTAGTTATTTTAATATTTTCTGTGTTAATACATAGCACGAAATCGAAACATACCAAAACTAAAGACTCTAATACCCATTTTTCAGTTGGTAATCAAACTGTAATTATGTTTATGTTCTAATTAAATACAAAATTGTATTTTTGGGTGCATATTTAAATAATAATTAAACGCCCAACCTTGCGTAATTAAATACTACTTAAGTTTTATGAGCGTAGCATATGTCTTTCTGCGTGTGTATGTTTATTGAAAACATATAAGTATGTACATGAACATCATGTGGCCGTATTAAAAACACCATGTGGTAGTACTAGAAAGAATTTCGCTTAATTTTCATAAATATATAACAAATACCGTTCATAGTTTCATATCATGGAATAAATAAATAGAAAAATGCATTCTGATGTTCCTTTGGTTTCAAAAAATGTGTTTTTATGCAATTTTAATTTTCTGCATTTTGATAACCTAACTTTCTTATATTTGTTAAACAGCTGTTATTTGAAAAGCCATCCATAATACTGGGAAATTTTGCAGTGCTACAGTATTTTCAGCGAAATTTAATAAGAACTTTAAGTAACCACTGAAAAAATGAAATCGTATTTAATTTCAACTTAATTTTAAATAAAAATTGGCTAATTACGTACTTAATTTTTGAGTTAAAAACTGGGGGTAACTATGATATATTTTTAAATACTATTTTTTTAAAATAGTTCACACTGAATTTGTTATTTGTTTATTTAGTAATATTTTTTTTAATAATATTTTTGTTTAAAATTTTAGAAAGTAAAATTTTAAAACATCAAAAATGGTACATCATTTTACCAAGTAAACAAATTACAAATTCAGTGTGAACGCACAAATATTTTACTGACATAACACCTCTTCTAGCAGGTACATTATACAAATTACAAAAGGAATTACAAATTGATATATTATGAAGTGGTTGCAGTTTTGTGAAAATATTCTCTATACCTGTTCCCTGTTATAAAAATGCTTAAAAATTCTAATTTTTATGTAATAACGCATTGATGATGTTATAAATGGTAAGGTTTAATGCACCATTGGATGCGGCTTGAAAAACTCTTTCAGATGATATTTTTGATGTGTAAACATCTATACGCTAGGGGGTAAAAATCTTTTGACTTTGATTTCTTTGCTGAGATTTCTTTGCTGAGATTTCTTTGCTTTTCTTTCACAGCATTGTCAAATCGGTGTAAGCTATGTATGAGTGTATTAGTGTTTGAAAGAAGCAATACCAAGCAGAGAAACAAGTCGACCGGCTCGAAGCCGACGGTGCGCCGCCGCCGGTTATTTTTCTGTATATTTCCGTACACCAAAGGTGAAAATGAACAGTAAGGGCTACGGACTTGAAATTTGGACACAATGTGTAGACATTTGGCCACTGCAACAACAAATACATGAGAGTTAAAAACTAAAGGGTGTTCCAAAACGAGCAACGAAAGATGTTAAAATCCCATGTAATATACATACAATTGTATGTACATACATATATACACTTGAAATTTTAAAACTTAGTGTATTTATATACAGACTACAACAATTAACACTAAATTTAAACATTTAAATCAATGGGTGTTCCATCAGTTAATGCAATTTTGACTTTGTAATTTTGACAACTTGCTGTATCTTGGAAACCTAAAGAGCAAAACTCTTGAAATTTTCGAAAACGGTAAAACTAAAAAATCAATAAAATATAAAATCGCCAGATATAAGAAAATCGCCAAAAACAAAAAAAAAAACGCCAAAACGAAAAAAGCACCAAATTAAAAAAAAAATCTCTAGGACTAAAATAAATCACGAAACACCGGAAAAATCGCCAAAATAAAAAAAAATCCTTAAACAAAAAAATCGCCAATATGAAAAAATCGCCAAAATAAAAAAATCGCCTAAATAAAAAAACCCAAAAAAAGAAAAAAATTGCGAAAATTAAAAAAACCCAAGAAGAAAAAAAACGCCAAAACGAGAAAAAAGCGATAAAACTGAAAAAAAAATCGTTAAACTGAAAAAACTTAAAAAAGAAAGAAAGCTAAATAAAAAAAATTACCAAAACCGAATGTACGCGAGTCAAAGTCGTACTTTACTGAATTTATTTTAATTGCAATGCGTACACAACAACAAGAACAGCAACAACTAAACGATGAACAACAGGAATTAAAAATTAAAAAGTAAAAGTAAAGGCATTTACCATAGATGAGCACTGCAGTACCACTAAAGTTTCAGTAAAAAGAATAAAAACTTTTTAAGAAGTAAATTTTTACTGATTACTAAAATTTTTTCTAGAATTTTTAAAAATTGCCTAAATGATTTGTTATATGATGAGATGCATTGAATTTTCAGTAATCAGTAATGCCCGTATTCATAATGAAATTCTACCAAGTGGCTAAATGTTTTTCATACAAAAGTTTCAAAATTTGAATGAAAAAACTTTGCCACTTGCTACGGCCCTACGATTTTACTAGTAATGCAAATTAAATTTCATTAGCAGTAAAAATTTACTGAATTTTTTTAGTAATCAGTAAATATACTGCTTACTGCAATTTTGAATGCAGTACATATACATATACTGCAGTGTGCCCATTTACTAACCAAATAAGTTTAATAAAACAAACAAAAACCAACAAATTCATATGTATTTACAATATTGAAAGTTTTGATACTTTTAATTAATTAATTTAAAAAAGATACTAAAAGCATAAGTACTTCCAACTTAAAAAAAAATTTTCATTACTAGATCTTTACACATCTCCTCTGTGATCGGACTCACATTGCTTTTTTTTGTTAAATGTTGTCTTGGGAGAAAATTTGCAAAAAAAACTACAAAAATAAACATTTTAGGACACGGTCCAGCTCACGAACGGTCATCTCTAGATCACTCAAATGGTTTGGGAAACCTCTTTTTTTATGTGAGCGGCTCTAATGTACATATGTATTTATGTACATGTGCATATAAATACATTCATACATATTTATTTCAATATTTAAAACTAAAGGGCTCGTAAATCGTTCTAAAAGGTTTGTATTCTATTTCACACTACTGCCAAGCAGTCTGTTTTAGTGCAAATATAAATAACAAAACAAAACTAAAAAAACATGACTCTCACTAAAATCAATCAAGCATCATTCGAATAGTTTTTCTCTGCAGTTTTGTTAGTGCTTGTCTTCTCGAAACAAGTAGAACATCAAAACGATAAGCGAGAATGAAACAATTCAACAGTAAATCATAGCAGAAACATCGAGTGCACTAAAACACGAGCACAAACATGCAAGCTATGTATGTATGTATGTATATATGTATACATGTATTGAAAATAAAAATTAACAAATTATAATATATATAAATGTACATAAGTATGTATGTAGGAAAATATGAAGAGCCAGTAGTTTTGTGATTAAATTTCAATGAAAGTTTAATTTTATTTGTTGTTAATTCAATTCAATTTAATTCATTAATTTAATATATTGTCCGTCTGGAATAGTTTATTCAAAATAAAGATAATATTAGAGTTTTAATTTACAACTTTAAGAACTTTAATAACTTTAACAACTTGAACAACTTTATCGACTTAACTTTTCAACCTTTTATTACCAACTGTCCTTCATAATTATTTTCTATTCATTTTTACTCTTCTGTCTGTCCGTGATTTCCACTCTGTCGGTCTTTCCAGATTACTATGCCATGTCCCACAATCGGCCATTCGACTAACTCATCCGCCTCGGATCAGCAACAACTTCCATCATCAACCCCGGAAACACTCCATAATTTCATATTATCATTACTGGTACTTGTTGAATTTGGACCATCAAAAGATGCAGCTTTCACGACATCATAACGACCCTTCCGCTTAACCTTGCACACTTCGTACGGCCCAAGATACTCATTAGCTATTTTTTTTTTCAGCCACGAATTGCGATCTTTTTATAGCCACCAAATTGCCAACTTTATAATCAAACATTTTCTTTCTTTTTTTTATATCGAAATTCTTCTTGTACTCGTTCTGAAATTTTTGGATTTGTTCTTTTGCTTGATGTCTAAGTTGATCTCGTTCATCACCAAAATCAAGGATTAGCTCCTTTTCTAAAAGTTCGATAGCATTTTTGCAACTACTGTCTCTCATTTTCACACCAAATAAAATTTCGAACGGTGAATGGTCTGTTGAGCGATGCAAACTGCTATTTATTGCTTTTTGTACGTCGCTAACTTCCTTGTACCACTTTTCAGGTTTCTGCGATGAGAGCTTCGAGATGACTGTTATTATAGTTCGGTTAACACGTTCTATCTGCCCATTTCTCCATGGAACGGCTGTAGTTGTCTGAACATGCTCAATATACGTCGCCGTGCAAAACTCTTCAAATGATTTTGAAGTAAAGGCTGGACCTTTGTCGCTTACAACACGTTGTGGTTTTCCGAAAATTGACTGCCAGCATTCTAACTTTTTCAAGACTTCTTCTCAGGGTTTGAATTTGCTTAGCTATTTGCAAGCAATTAGTTTTTGCTGAACTAAAACTAACGCAAATGAGTCAGCAGCAGCAATCAGCATCAGCACTCAATGTAAAAAAAAACTATTTGCTAAATGCTGTGCTGTGAAATGTTTGAAGCACAAGCAATCAGCAAAATGAAATTACTGAAAGAAATTTCTGATGCTTACAGAAGCAATAGTATTTTTTTCTGAAAAACTGCTGATGCTGACCATCAGCAAATTTGTTTTTTCGTTTTTTTGCTGATGCTTCGGTGCTTTGCTGTGAAGGTTTGTCAGCATCAGTAACAGCAAATTTTAAAAACTACTGTTTTTGCTGACTTCAGCATTGCTGCTAGATGCTTAAGCATTACTAAAAAATTTATATTGTGTACAATATTCAAAAGGAAAGGAAGTGAATATGTATGGGTGGGAATATACACATACTACTTACATACATACATGTATGTTTGTATACTTACCCTGAAGGAAATGTCGATGGTGAAAATGTACTGAGTCGCTTTTGACTTTTTCACCAGCACTACTCTACAATTATTCCCCATACAATACTTTGTGCTATAGACATTTAGCACGTGCTTGTCATTGAAAATATACTAGTAACACAAAAACAATTGACTATGTAGTGAATTCATAGTTCTTATGGGAACATGGAGACATACCAACCAGACATTTACTGGTACATTTCTATACCTTACGTACATACAAATTTATGTATATTGACAAGTTGTTGCAAAATCCACCAGAAATAAACCACATCTGTTTTCTCTCTTTGTTTTATACTGACGAATAGAAGAGAAATTGTAGACAATGTCACTACTACTAGAATTTTAGTGTTGACATAGAGACAATTGGCCCCAGTCTGACTGCAGGGTATATTTTTGTTGTTTGTTTGAAAATTAATTTTTTATGAAATGAAGAGTTAATAGCGGTACAAATCAAATCGTTTTTAGGGTTCCGTACACCAAAGGTGAAAAGGAACTCTATCTATTGTTTTCGCTACGCTGTCCGCCTGTCCGTCACACGGTATTTTCTCAGGAACCGTAAGAGCTACGGACCTGAAATTTGGACAGAGTATGTAGAACCTTGGCCGATACAACAACGAATACATGAGAATTAAAAATTAAAGGGTGTTCCAAAACGAGCAACGAAAAATATTAAAATCCCATGTAATATACATACAATTGTATGAACATATGTATATTGAAACTTGAAATTTGTAAAATTAGTGTATTTTTATACAGACTACAACAATTAACACTAAAATTTAAAAAAATTTTAATTAAAGGGTGGTCCAACAGTTAATGCAATTTTGACTATGTAATTTTGACAATTTGCTATATCTTGGAAACCGTAAGAGGTAAACACTTGAAATTTTCAAAAACGGTAAAACTAAAAAAACGAAAATTATAAAATCGCCAAATCCAAAAAAAATCGCCAAAAATTAAAAAAAAATCGCCAAAACGACAAAAATCGCCAAAAATTTAAAAAAAATCTAACACAAAAATAAATCGTCAAATTCGAAAAAATCGTCAAAATGAAAAAAAAACGCCAAAAATCGAAAAAAAATCACCAAAAACGAAAATGTCACCAAAACTAAAAAAATTTTATAAAAAAAAATCGCAAAAATGAATTAAATCGCCAAAAATAAAAAAAAATCGCCAAAATGAAAAAACCCCAAAAACCGAAAAAATCGCCCAAACAACAAAATAAAGTGTCAAAACTAAAAAAGAAGCCAAAACTTAAAAAAATCGCCAAAACCGCAAAAACGCAAAAACTGCCAAAACAAAAAAACCGAAAAGACCCCAAAAACGAAAAAAACTGCCAAAACTATATATTATATAAGATGAAGTTTGTATTAAATTACACACAAAAAAATTCATAGGTTATATTTCCTAAAATTATGGTATAATTTTAACTAAGTGAAAGGGTAGAATGGCATTTACAAAATTTTTTAGGTGATTTAACACAAATTTTAGTTGATTTCTATGTTCGAAAAATCAACTAAAATTTTAGTTAAAACTCCTTTAAGACTAGGGATATTCATATTCTTATTTTTTGTGAATTATCTAAACAGAGAAGTAAATTTATAGATATATATTGCGGCAAATTACCATGAATTTTAGTTAAATTAACTATATGATTCGATATATGTCATACATTTTAGTATATTTGGCTTTCTCCGTTATTAAATAATAATTAAAAGAACTTTCGCATTTGTTGATTTATTATTTATTAATTTATCTACATATATACAATTCAAGTTATGTTTTCGTTTTATTTTTGAATTAAGCGTGTATTAGACGGTCATACTTGGCGTGTGAACATGATGTGTAGACCTACCATCATATTTCTGTAATAGTGCAAAGTTCGTGATTGTCAGTTTGGCATGGTTTTAAAAAAATTTATATTTTGTGTTTGCAATCATACCATCGTATCCGTATAATAGATGTTCTGTTAAAGTCAGTGCAAATTTAATTTGCGTTTCTTTAAGCAATGGGCGAAGATGACTTGATTAAGGCCGTGATACACTATCATACAAAGTCGTGCGATCTACGAAAAAGTACATCGCTGGTATGATGGAGTTTATGAAAATTTTCAAAAGACAATAACAATTCATCACACCAGGGTTGTATATTTTCGTAGATCGCACGACTTTGTATGATAGTGTATCATGGCCTTTAGAGCGCACATTTTCAAAAGAGTTGTACGAAATATACGAAAGTCACTACTCAGTGTAGACTTGGGTGGAACTCGTTCACTACTTAATTTTTGCCACAAACCAATGATCAAACCCATTTACATTACGCGTTAGACCCAAGACTAACTCAGTGCTTACGAGTATATTGATGTTTAATATATGTACTTGGTATGATAGTCCAGTAACACAGCAGTATCTCTGATCGCACCATATTCACATACCAAGTGCGACCGTCTATTAGCCGCTCAATAACTAACCATTCATTCACAACAAAAATGCATAAATTTTTACAGCTTTTGTATTTTTATACATACAAATACAAAAACAACGACAATAGAACATTTGAAGGCAATATAAATTTACCGGGCTCAAGGCAAATTGGGAAATAGTTTACGTCATGAGCCCTGATGATGGTCAGTTGTATCTAAGAACCGAATTGAACTGCTTTAGACCCCAACTACCATAATCTGTTTATGAGAAAAAAACGTTTTAGATATGAAGCCAGACGAACTACATGTTTTTCGTACATGTTATAGTGATAAGCTCACCTGTGTATCATTTCGCTTTAGCCGGGCTCAGCTAGTTTATCAGTAATATGTAATTAAAAAATATACTTTTACACAATTTTAAAAATTTTTTAAATTTCATGTATACATACCTTTTTGCTCAAAAATTTTCTTTTGACAATAGAATAGAAAACAATTCAATGAAAGTCATTTCGAAGAATATATGTAAGTACCTTATTGTCATAGTTATATTAACTTGGATTTTAGGTAAAGTGTAATGTACAAATCACCTAACTGCATAGTTAATAAAACCCGAGTTTTTAACTTTCATATAAAAAAAAGTTAACTATGCAAGCTTAGTTAATATTGTTACGTTTTTCTCTCTATAAAAACGCTTTTCCGTAGATTCGAAGATTTGCAAATGAATACAAGAGCCGAGTGTAGTAATTAGGGTTAAGAATGATACAAGTTTTATTTACAAATACACTTATACTAAATTACTCAAGAGCTTAAATACACTAATACAACTTAAACTAATAAATTACACACAGATATTCACAACTGGTTACCACTACGCCTTCCTCGCTGTAGTTTACACACGTCTCTTATCTGGCTGCGCAAGTATTCACGTGACACCTCTCTGTCTCCTGCCGTCACTCACAGTTGATACACCAAACCTCTTTGTCTGCTGTTTGTCACACACGGCACTCACTCTGCCGACACTCACTTGTTCGTAACTGACTCACAACCAGCGTTGCCACGACCAAAAAAAATTTTTTAACCAAAATACAAAAAAAAAAGTAGCCAAATGCAAAAAAAGTAACCAAAATTTTTATGTATTTAAAATACTGTTTTATTTGTACTTCAGTTGAAAAATATACAAACATATATTAATATATTTGTATATATAAAATCGTAGTGTGAGTTTGTTCCTAACACATGATCTCTGGAACTATAAGAGCTGTGGGGCCGAAATTTTCAACACAGGTTCGGGTTAATACCCGGCAGGTTTTTGTTTTGTTTTTGTCCCAACAAGTGACAACTGTGTGGAGTAATTTGTAGTTTGAAAAATATAACATAATTTAGGGTAATACAATGTTTGCCCGGCTCAGCTAGTATTATTATAAAATCATATAACATAAATGAACCATTTAAATAAATATTTTGCAACCAAAATGGAAAAAAAGTACACAAGTACACATTGGAAAAAAAAGTAACCAATTTTGGTTACAAGTAACCAAAACGGCAACGCTGCTCACAACTGCAACTAACTAACTCATTGGCTGCGTCACCCGTTTTTATACTCCACACAAATACCACCAGAAGTTTCAAGCAATGTCTAGACGATCATTATCATCTTATATGCTGCCTAATTAAGTTCATGTGGTAACTATGTACATACATGGTTATAAACGTGTGTACATCATTAACTAAGCAACACACGGTGGTTGTTTATCTTTTACTTTTTCATTTGAATTAGCATTTATGTATGTGTGTAAATATGTGAATCTTCTTAATAAGCAGACGCTTTTTGTTGTTGCTTTTGCTTGTTTACGTTTAATCAAGCTAGGCATGCTTATTTAGTTGTTGGCTACTATTCTAGACTATTCTTTGCTTTGACCCTGTAGGAATATTTTCGCGTAGCACTTACATTTACCCTGTTGGGATATTTTTGTGTAATGCTGCTTAAACCTGTCGACGGCTAATTTCGTAACAATATAAACACTTTTATTTTTTTGTGTGTAGTGTTCGTACGGAACGCTTCGTGCGCGAGTCAGAGTGGCACTTTACTGAATTTATTTATGAGGTGATGTGTACCTGTGTATACATAGATGTATATGTATGTGCTAAATACATACATATTTATGTACTTATGTAGAAATGAATGCATTGCTTAGTAGAAATGAATATATTTTGGTTGAAAAGTAATATGTTTTTGTTTTGTATTTTGTTATTGTAGAAATAGATATCAACGTAAACACGCATATATACATACATAAATACTAGGGATGCCAAACGGGAAATCCCGAACCCGGAAACCCCGGGATTTTCGGGATTTGACAAATCCCGAATCCCGGGATTTGTAAAATTCAATCCCGGGATTTCATTTTCAGGATTTCTCAGCAGTTTTTATATTAAAACTTTTTAAATTTAAATTTTCGTTGATTTTAAGGCATTTTTTATAATATTTAAAAGTCCCATACAATTTCATACGTACAGTTTTAACAATTTAATGACTTTTCGTGACATTTTTCTTATAAATTAACAACAAGAGCAAAATAAATAAACTACTTTCTTACAGTTATTTTCATCAAAGGTGCTACAATATATGTATATTTTAGAATTATTTTGAAAACAAAAGAAACATATTACCTTTGGAAGGGAAATAACATTTGAAAAATTCATAAGTTTGACAAATTTATTCCGTCTTTTTTATATTATGAGGGCAATTATAATTCAAATTCCACGAGACATTTTTCCCGGGGAATAGTTTCAAACAGTAGCAAATAATAGGGAAAACAAAAAAATCTAATTGGAAAAGGGAGAAATTTCTTGCGGAAATTTATTCATAATTGCAGTCTGTATGTCGACTCCTCAACGCTAAAAAAAATTAGCGCTTATCTACTTGTCAGTAACAATTGAGTACTATTGACACCTCCTTACAATTAGAGTAGAATACAATACAAGGCAACTGAAAACTTTTTGTTGTCGGGTTGACGTAAAAGCGAGAACTATTTACAGAATGATGCAGAGTATTTTGTCTAAAAAACTGCTCGAGTGTGTATGTATGTTTTTACATTGCAGTTCAAAATTATTCTGTTTTTTATTTAGACCGTTTCGGTCGTTCTTGATACAAACCTAAGATCAAACCCATTTAAATTACATGGATTTGATAAATAGTTTTAGTCAAAAACGACCGACTGAATGATTTCGACTGAATTATAGTTGTATTCGAGTTGCACAGTAGAAGGCCAGGAAACTAATAAACCATACTCCTCTTAGCGAACGTATGAATACATACATATGTATCTGTTGAACTTGTAGAAAAAAACTTATGTATGAATTTAAAATTTTTCAGTAGAGCAAAAATACTGTTCAAGTGCTCAGGCAAACTTTTACTGTATGTGCCTATTAAAATGTGATCTTTAGACGTAATTAATCAAATTTGATGAATGGAGTATATATACATTTCTTTTAATATTTCGACATGTTCAGCCTTATTAGCCTTATTATTAATAATATTATTTCAAGATGAATTTGGTAGATCTTGAAATAAACGCAAGCAAAAGAAATTCAAGATGAATTCGGAGGATCTTGAATATAAACGCGAAGTTCAAGATGATCTTGAACAAAAATAAAAACAATTTCAAGATGAATTCTGTAGATCTGGAAATAAAATAAACTAAAATAAATTCAAGATGAATACGATAGATCTTGAATACTAACTACAATTTATTAGAAAGCTCAAGATGAATGCAGTAGATCTTGCAGCTTTTCTGTTCAGAAAAAGATTAGGACATGCCTTTATGTTGATATCCGTTCTTGTAATATACAGCTTACTGTACTGAGACGTCCAGGTCGTCCTGCCCGTTTGTGGCTTAAGCTTGACATCATATAGTAATTATTATTTTAACAGGCTGAGAATTATTTTCCCCTTTTGTATGGTTTGTTCGTTTTGGTTTTGTATCTATAAAAGTCTGCATGTGTTTATTGTATTTTGATTCTTTTATACAGCATGCATGTGCTTACAAATGTCTGTACATGGTTGTTGTTGTTTTACTTCTGTTGGTACGATGTCAACTAGGCTGTTTAAGCATGGTTGTTGTATTTTGTTTTATTTATTATAGCGTACGTATGTTTTATGTAAGTATGTATGTGTGGTTACTTTGTATGATCACAACTTGACTGCATGAGCGTGGTTGTTGTATTTGTTGTCTATTTATAAAACAACGCGTGTAGTTATTGGTATTATTTCTGTTGATAAGTTTTCAGTAAAAAAAATGTAAAATAGAATAAACAAGTATACAGTCTAGGAAAAAAAATATAGAGGCATTTGTGACGGAACGTTACAAAGTGCGGAAGTACACGCCCAGCTCCGCGAGCATAGAAAAAAGGAACATGAAAGCATAAGTGAATATGTGTTAAATATGCGGAAAATTGGTTCATTCGTTGCGGTAGATCATCGGTCAATAATACGTTACATAGTAGATGGTATAAAGGGTAACCCAGAAAATAAAATCGGTTTGTATAGTGCTAAAAGTTACAAAGAACTAAAGGAACAGTACGAGACTTATGAAAGGTTTTACAATAACAAATTTGAAACTAAACAAACAGAGCTTCGGGCTAAACACAACAAAATTAATAGGGAAAAGCCATCTCGATGCTATAATTGTGGGTCCCAAGATCATAAAAGAAGTGAATGTACACAAAATGAACCCAAGTGTCTTAAGTGTAATAAGACAAGACATATTTCGACAAACTGTAAAGATCAAACTGTTGCAAGAGTAAATTATACGGAAAACAAAAAAGTAATGAAACATATTAAAATCAATGACAATATATTTGAGTGTCTGATCGACAGTGGCGCCGATATTTCGTTAATAAAAGAAAGTGTTTTTAACAAAAACATTAAAAAAGAATTTAATCAACACAATAAAAAATAATCGGGTTCGGTAACTATACCAAAAGGAATTTTTTTTACTTATACTTATAACAGATAAATCGATTAGCTACAAAGTTGTGATCGGCTTAGATGTGTTAAATAAATTCAGATATACGTCGGACAAAAGAGGTTATATATTCCACTCAATTATAAAAAACCTAATTGAAATTGAGTTTAATGCAATGTTGAACATTAATGTAAATAGTGAAGAGGAAGTCGTTGCACCCGCTGCATATAAAGAAAAGATAGAAGAAATTAAGCAAAAATATATACCACTTCAGAATGTAAAAAGCCCTGTAATAACGAAAATTATTTTAGAAAATGAAAGACCAATATACTCATCTCCAAGTCGTTTACCTATATTTGAGCAAAAAATTGTTGATAACCAAGTAAAAGAGTGGTTTAATACCGGAAAAATTCGAAAATCAGCATCGCAGTATTGTAGTCGGGCCGTGTTAGTTAATAAAAAAGATGGCTCCAAAAGAATATGCGTGGAGTACAGACGACTAAATAAAGTTAGTATCAAATATCGATTTCAAGTCCCGAACATGGAGGACCTTATCGACAGTCTTTCTGGTGCGATGGTGTTCAGTGTCTTAGACATTAAAAGCGCATTTTTACATGTGCTTATGGACGAACAAAGCAAGAAGCACACGGCATTTGTAACAAAGCAAGGTATTTATGAATTTTATTATGCTCCATTTGGATTTTGTAATTCGCCGTCTGCATTTATAAGATTTATTAATATAATCTTTTGTGAACTGGTTAACGAAAATATCATGCAAATTTATATGGATGACATAATTCTGTACTGAAAAGATGAAATCACTGGAATGAAACATTTGGAAAAGGTTCTAAGAGTGGCAGCTGAAAACAGCTTAGAAATAAATGTGAAAAAGTGTAAATTTTTGCAGAAGCGAGTAGAGTTCTTGGGAATGGTTATTGAGTTTGGTATAGTTAAACCAAGCGAAGAAAATCTTAAGGCAGTTAAAAACTTTCCAGATCCGAAAAGCGTTAGAGACGTTTAATCTTTCTTAGGACTTACTGGCTTCTTTCGAAAGTTTATTAAAAATTACTCTGTCGTTGCTAGGCCTCTCACAAGCCTGTTTATAAAAGAAGCTGTGTTTGCGATTGATGATGAAGTTCAAATAGCCTTTAAAGTTCTAAAAGACATATTGGTGAGTCAACCCGTTCTGCGAATATATAGCAGAGAGGCAAATACTGAGTTGCATATAGACGCGTCAAGTTTGGGCTTTGGAGCGATTTTGCTTCAGGAATTTCATGAAAATTGGTATCTGGGATATTATTACTGTAAGAAGACCTCTGAGTCCGAATCAAATCTTCATAGTTACCATTTGGAAATTAAAGCAGCATATTTAGCTATGAAAAAGCTACGTCAATGCCGGTTAAGCAAACATCTAGCAAAGAAGGCTTACAGCGATCAATTTCTCGATATATTATGTACATGCAGGATTTTCGATTTCATTTAAGACACAGGAAAGGCGATCGTATGAAGCACGTTGATGCGCTCAGTAGGCACGCTATTAACATAGTTAGTGTGGAAGAGGATTTAAGATGTCGCATACAAAAATCTCAAAAATCTGATGAGTCACTAAAAGCAATCATGGAAATTTTGAGTTTTCGTCCCTATGAAAATTATTGGAGGTGTTTTATGTAAAGAAGTAGATAGAAATTACGCTTTTGTGGTTCCACGACAAATGGAAAAAGAAATAATCACAAAAGCTCATGAAATCAGCAATTTCGGAACAAAAAAGAAAATGCACCAAATTAGACAAAAATATTTCATATCGCATTTGGAAAATAAAGTAAATAGCATCATCCGAAACTGTGTTAAGTGTATCTTGTACAATAAAAAGCAAGGAAAGCTTGAAGGATTTCTATCCTGCATAGATAAAGGTGATCAGCCTCTATGTACTATACATATTGATCACCTTGGTCCGATGGACTCTACAGCGAAGCAGTACAAGTATATTTTCGCTGTTGTGGATAGCTTCAATAAATTTGTATGGTTACATCCTACGAAATCAACAGGCGTAGAAGAAGCAGGGTTTGAATTGCTGACTTCAAAATAGCATCAGCACACAAATTTTGCTATGCTTCGGCTTCTGCTAATCACATTGTATAAGCAGCAGCAATCAGCATCAGCACTCAATGTAAAAAAAAAAAAACTATTTGCTAAATGCTGTGCTGTGAAATGTTTGAAGCACAAGCAATCAGCAAAATGAAATTACTGAAAGAAATTTCTGATGCTTACAGAAGCAATAGTATTTTTTTCTGAAAAAGTGCTGATGCTGACCATCAGCAAATTTGTTTTTTCGTTTTTTTGCTGATGCTTCGGTGCTTTGCTGTGAAGGTTTGTCAGCATCAGTAACAGCAAATTTTAAAAACTACTGTTTTTGCTGACTTCAGCATTGCTGCAAGATGCTTAGGCATTACTAAAAAATTTATATTGTGTACAATATTAAAAAGGAAAGAAAGTGAATATGTATGGGTGGGAATATACGCATACTACATGTATGTTTGTATACTTATATTTTTGTGGTTTGGTTGAAAATTTATTTTTTATGAAACGAAGAGTTAATAGCGGTACAAATCATATCGTTTTTTATGAGGTGATGTGTACCTGTGTATACATATATGTATATTTATTTTTTATAATTACTACATACATATAAATTTTTAAGTTTAACATTTTGCTGTTTTTCATCTAGCGAACGCTAAATTTTTTAGGTATTTAGGTATTTTACAATTTAAAATTATAAAACCAAAATTTCGTTTTTAAAAAAAACCTCCCAACAAATGATAATTTGGGGAAAACGACGTATTGCTAAGAACAATAATATTAAAATCATACATATGCATGTACAAACATAAATACAAAGAACTAGTTATGTATGTTTTGAACTTTTTCTTCTTCTAAAATGGATGCAAGAATGAAATTTAGCCTTTCAAATATTTTTAATTAATCAACAAAAATTTCAAAGGACTTGATTCAAAGAAAGTGATCAAAAAATGATATGCATGTATTGCTAAATATGAAATCAACAATTAACATACGGCATTCTTGTGTTATTTATTTGTGATTCAGGAAAACTTCCAAATGACTTGATTTCAATAAAAGCAGGTAAAACCAAAAATCAAAGAAAAAATGTAACGATTTCATAGAATTCAAATTATCCTTTTCAGCCGGGTTTGTTTGTTGTTGTAAAATATGCTCACATTGTGTGTAATAAAACCACCCCTTAAAATACATATGTACATATGTACATACATAGATACATACATGCATATATACCTGCCTCAATGTGAATTCGCAATGATGTATAAACCCATCAGAAATGCCCATCAGATGATGCATCAAATGACCGACATTGTTCTTGTAGGGATCATTAATAAAGTCATCATGCGTCCCTACATACATATGTATTTTTTAGGGATGCCAATCGGGATCGATTTTTGGAAATCCCGGGATTCGGGATTTTGTAATCCCGATCCCAAAAATCCCGGGATTTTCGGGATCCCGGTATTTTTCGGGATCACGGGATTTTCGAGATTTCGGGATCTAAATATTATTCGTAAAATAAATTGTTTTTTTTTTTAAATAAATATTACTTTAATAACAATTTAATGCATTTTAAAAGGTTTTATGTTCATAATTTATCATTGCAGAATTGTCTTTAAAGTGAACAATTTTCTAATACGAATATGAAATAAAAATCAAAAGAATTTTTCTCATCTATTTTTAAGTTGATTAATCACGTTTGATTTTAGAGAATTTATAGTGAAAACAATAATTAAATATGAAAACTTGTTTTTGTTTTCAATATAAATGTTTTTTTATTATCTAAACCAAAACGAGTATACATATCGGTGGACTTTTAGCACTACCGCTTAAGTTGAATAACGAAAATTTTTAGATTCACTTTCATACAAATAAGTTGCAAAAACAATATTAGTAGTAGGGAACTGCCAATTCGGGGACAATTAAAATTGTGAAATTGTTGCTGAAATTGTTAAATTGTGGGCTGAAATTGTTAAATTGTGGCTGAAATTGTTATATTGTTGCTGAAATTTTAAAATTCTTGGAAATTTGTGTTTTCGGCGGCGCTTTGATGTTTTTTGTTTACATTAGGAGTTTTTTTGTTTGCATTAGGAGTTTTTTGTTTACATTAACTTTGTGTGAACGGGTGATTTTTTTTTGGGTTACATTAATTGTGATAATGGGTGATTTTTTTTTTGAGGTTTCATATGAGTGTATATGCCGACGGCAATACATGATTATTATTTTTTTCAAATGCCGACGGCAAAACATGTTTATTAATTTTTCCTAATGCCGACGGCAAAACATGAATATAATTTTTTCAAATGCCGACGGGAAAATGATTTTTCCTAATGACGACGGGAAAACGTGAAAGTTATTTTTTCTAATGCTAATGTTCGTGTTGATAGACTGTGAGAATTTGAACGTGATTTGAGGAGGTGGCGTTGTTGCCGTATTATGTAACCATAGGAATTTGTGGATGTGTCTGTCTGTCTGTGAGAATTTAGGTGAGGGTTTGATTGGCAGGGGGCGGGGTGTAGTTGAGGTTGATCGATTGTGTGTATGTGTGTGCGCGTGTGTGTGTGTGTGTCTGTGTGTCTGTGTATGTTTGTATTAATTTCAATGTACATATGTATTTCTGTAGGAGCTTAAGGCTGATTGTGATTTTTGAGGGGCGAAGCATTCTATTAATATGTAACCGGGGGAATCTGTGTGTTTGTATTTCTGTAGGAGTTTAAGGCTGACCATGATTTGGGTGGGCAGGGTTGTTGACGTAATATGTAGCCATGGGGATTTGCGAATGCGTCTGTCTATAGTAGTTTAAGGCTGATCGTGATTTGAGGATCTTGTTGAGGTAAATTGGTTATGTGTATATATGTATCTGTTTCTGTAAGAATTTAAGATGATTGGGATTTATTAGGGACGAAGTGTTCTTGTATTATGTAGCCGGGAGAATCTATGTGTATAGACGTCTGTAGAAGTTTAAGACTATTCATAATTTAGGGTAGGTGAGTGTTGTGTTCTTGAGATTAATTCTGTAATTGTATATGTATGTATGTATGACAATGGGAATTTTTATATGTATATCTGGGGGAGAATTTTAGGCTGGTCGTGATTCGTGAAAGGTGGGGTGTTGTTAAAATTTTCTTGGATATTTCTTATATGAATTCTGCTATGTGTGTGTGTATTTGTGCTAATATTTATATGTAGATAGAAATAAATTGTTTTCAGTATCGACATTTGGTACTATAAAATACTATCATATGTCTGGACCTCCCTAATCTTATTATGTTTTTATACTTACGCTTGTTTTATATTTTCTCATACTTAAATTTGCCTCGCGTTAAAGTCTGCCTATATGAAATTTTTTTATATTACAGATTTTGTTTATTTCAATCTTTGAATACATTTTTTTTTGTCATTGATGTCTTTTGTTCTTCTTGTTGTTGGTGTTGTTGTTGTAAATATTCGTCTGTGTGTAGATGCGATATCTTCAGTTTTTTTTTTATTTGAAAATAAAAACGTTTTAATTTTTATCTGCGTTTACTTAAAAGTTTGTGAGGATTTTCTGTTTTTAAGTAAAACTGACTTCCTGAAGATACACACTCTATAGTAATAGCAACTAAAATAGAAATATTTCTTATACTTAATTTAAATTTTTTTAAAGTGATGCAACGTTAGTAAGTTAACGTTAGAAATTTTTGGGGTACATAATTTTTTCTAACTATAGACTTTCTTCTTCACTTTCTACATTTGTTTTCGAAATCTTGCTTTGCTTTATGAAAATGTATAAACATTTTTAAATGAAACTGATCCGGCACTCCAGCTTATATACTGATAGTTTTTTTTTCTTTGGTAGTCAACTTACTTCTTTTTTTATTTTTATTGATAAACATTTAAAATCAAAAGGGAGCTTTATATTGAAATTATTATTTTCATAATTGTTGAAAACAATCACTAGTTTTTTTTGTGATGAAATAATTTGAAGTTGAAGCTGATATCTTTGCTTACTGTTTTAAATTAAAATTTTATTCAATAGAATAAAAGGAGCTTTTTTCTTAAATTCTGATGCAGTGAAGATCGGATATGAGACTGAATTTAAATGTACTTTTAAATTAGTCATAATGAACAAACTTATTTTCTTGTTAAAAAGCGATCATCAGAAAACGAAGTGGTTTTCAGAGACTTTAGGTATACCCTTTCGGCGGTTCCTCTAGGATACAAGATGACTTTGTTTGACGAAATTTCTGTTGCTTTATACTTATAATATTTTTACATTAATAAGGTACATATATGTTTGTTTTATGAAGGGTGAGCACCTTTCACTTTTATTTGTTGTCATATATGATTTTTTTTAATTTTATTAAAGTTCAGCGTATTGTGTATATATTTCTGAAATGTTTAAGTGTGTTTTGTGTTCCCATCGGACAGAGTGTACGTATTAGTTGGTCAGTCAGTCTATATTTTTATTTATTTTTTTCTTCTAACGTGCTGTGCCACTCCTTTTTTCAGATTTTACTACTTGGAATAGAGTATTTTTGTCTAATTTTTTGCTGGGTATATACATTAGGTATGTAGAAATTAGTTTACTTACAAAGAAATGTATGTTTAATAAACAACTATTGTAGCAAATCGATCTCAAATAACTCAGTTACCTCTACCAGCAATTCACCGTCGGTGTTTTCATAAAGTGTTAGAAACAATGAAATATCTATGTTTGGGAGAATTTCAATGATTATCCACTTAAAAAAGGTCATCATCACCATCAATCACTCCCGTATATAATACATTCATGAGTTGGGTTGATCCAGATACAATTGCTGTCTCATCACCTTCTAACAGCTTTATATATTTTGCTAGTATGCATGCCTTAGCATGCTTCTATCGATAGTGACGTAAGAGTCCGAGATGTAGTAGTGTTACAATTAAAAATCTTTACTATTAGAATTTACCAGTTCGCTCTTTTGAATTTTTGCAAAGTAGATACATATGTATGTTTGTATTTAAGTGACCACAAAATCATAAAATTTCTTTGCTTACAAAATTGTATGACGTGAGGATTTTTTTTTGAAATTATTCATGCTTCGGCATGCTTTCATTTTTTTCTGTAAATTTATTTAATACTCATACAGATACAGATATAAAGTAAGATCTGTTTGCAGTATGCATGCTTCAGCATGATTCTAGTTGAAGCGTATATTCATTCACTAAGTTTGCTTGATACTGATTCATACACATGTACATTCTTAAAGATTGAATATCAAAGTCCAAATTCCGTAGTTTATATATATTTTCTAAAGATCTGATAGCTAAAGAAATAAATAGAGCGAAGATCTTCTATAATAATCCCATTTTCATATTGTAAAATTTTGCGTTCTAACGCTTTCGATGGGAAAATGTACACACAACTTTATAAAAAGTGATAATATGATGTGCTGCTGAATATTGCACTATGTTATAGTTTATTTTAAACACTGAAGTTTTAGCAAATTTCATTCAGACCAACAAGTTCAGAGAATTCCACTACATTTAGCTAATTATCTAATTCCACTACATTTAGTTAATTACCTTTCTTAAGACCCATCATTCCTAATCAACCCTACAAAACACTAGATTTTTCGTTTTAATTTAATTTTTATTTTTATTAAATTCAACATTCATTCTTCAAATTACTTTATACTGTATTAAGCAGTTTTTTCTCATTTGTTGAGTTAACTTTAATCGTAAACATTTTAATGTTGAGATAAATTTGTCTATTTTATGCACTAAGTAATTCTTTATATATGTATACCAATCCTTTTATATGAACCATTAAAGCTAATTCTTTTCACATCATTCCTTTTAATGCTCAATTAAATCATTGTACTATTGATGCTTTCATATTAAGTAATGTTTAATCTTCTATTTATGTATGAGTTTTCCAAAGTATTTATTAAAAAATTCCTTAGAATCATCTGTTTGTAAGTTTTTTGTTTTTTTGGTACCCGTACCACTTCAAAAATATTTTCCATTCCTTGGTTTTTTTGAGTGCAGCTTTTATTTTCAGCTGTACTACAATTTGAGAATGTGTCAATTACAGTCTTCAAAAATCAACAATTTCTATTTTCTGTAGAATAGTTCTCCATTTCACCTAACTTAGCTCCATAAAACTTCATATATTCCTGTCATTGCATCTCTACAAGCACAAAAAATTTTCGAGTTTTAAAATGGAGTTCGTTTACTAAATTTCTTTTTAAAGACATTGAGTTGTTTTACAGATTTTTTCGATAGTGTGGTGATCTACATGTTGCACTTTCAGCTATTTATACTAACATGTAGTTAATTTTCTAATCTATATATTTAATCGTACAACTCTTCAATTTATTTTTAATTATTTAATTTTTAGAATTCCTTTTCAATTTTATAACTTTTTTCCTTCTCTAATTTTATTTCACGTTGTAGTCCACCAATATGCATTTGAATATATTCTTGAATTATATCAATGCCTTAAGCTATATTATTAATTTGTTCTTTAGTTTGTCGATTTCAGTTTCCAGAAAAATTAACTTATATCATCGTTCTCTGACGGAGAACGATGATGGTTCTGTATGCATACATTAGTAGTAATTAAAATATTTTTATAGATTACGAGTTCAAATTTATCATAATTTTTTGGTATTTTATCAAACATTAGAGAAAATAGTCCTAGTGTTAGAGCCCATATTTGACCACCAACTTGTATTTTATCTTCATTCAGTTTGAGGTTACTATCACCATTAATTTGTATCTAATTCATTTCTTCCTTCCAATACCGATAAGTCTTCGGAATTGGAAGTCCTTGAGTACAAATCATCGTCATCATCATTCTCAGTATTAGCATCATTAAATAAGATGGTATTATCAAATATTCTTCCTTCTGCTAGTTTCTTTGGTGTACTTGTCTCTATCTTGACTGATGGTTTCTCATGCTTTAAACTTGTATATTTTCAACTTCTGTCTTGATTTTACTTTTTTCTTTCATAAGAATTCTTTTAATATTTTTAGAACTATTTATGAATTCTTCTGTTATAGGTTTAAATGCATCTCTTAGTTGTTCATTTGTATCTATTTCACTAGTTTTTATACTACGAAGCTTTTTCTTAATCACATTTGTTCTCAACACCAAATGCTTTAAAACTTTCTCATCCATGTTTGCTAACAGCAAATTCAGGTATCGGCTACTAGATCAGCTTATCGGGAGCTGATCTGCTTTTCAGATCAGCTTATCAGGAGCTTGCCTAGTTATCAGATCAGCTTATCAGGAGCTGGTCTGGTTATCAGATCAGCTTATCAGGAGCTGGTCTGGTTATCAGATCAGCTTATCAGGAGCTGGTCTGGTTATCAGATCAGCTTATCAAGAGCTGGTCTGGTTATCAGATCAGCTTATCAGGACCTGATCTGGTTTTCAGATCAGCTTATCAGGAGCTGGTCTGGTTTTCAGATCAGCTTATCAGGAGCTGGTCTGGTTATCAGATCAACTTATCAGGACCTGATCTGGTTATCAGATCAGCTTATCAGGAGCTGGTCTGGTTATCAGATCAGCTTATCAGGAGCTGGTCTGGTTATCAGATCAGCTTATCAGGAGCTGGTCTGGTTATCAGATCAGCTTATCAGGAGCTGGTCTGGTTTTCAGATCAGCTTATCAGGACCTGATCTGATTTTCAGAACAGCTTATCAGGTAACAGATCAGGCTATCAGGAGCTGTTCAGATTTTCATTTCAAGATATCTGAGTCAGATTTAGTTATCACTGTACAAGTAGCTAGCCATTTAGAACATTTATATACATGAAGTTTAAAGTCAAATGAAATACGAAAAAGTAAAGTTTTATGTAGTAAAATTATTTTCTATAACGATCATCGTTTAATTCAATATCTTTGCTTGTAATCAAAAATTCATATTTAGCCTTTCAACATGCTTTATATTTTTCTCACCTTACTTAAACATTAAAATTACATTATGATGATCTCTTATTAAATGTTTGGTGATTCTGGTGTAAGTTTTACATAAGTAGAATGAATCAACATTCTTATCTCTCCCCATAAAAAAGTATTCTTCCCATACGCATAATCGTTAAATATCATATTGGAATTACTTTGGACTGAAATAACAGATTCACTATCGGTAAATTTTGTAATATATTATTGTTTTAATTGATGAAATTAATTTCTTTATCTCTAGCTTGATATAAAGATTTTGAGTATAAATAAATGTTCTCAAATTTAAGTCCATTAGGACTTTCTAGCAAGCCAATCATAGCGTTTTTTTTTCGCAATTTGACAGGTCAACTATTGTTGCACGAATAGAATTTGATATAAAGGAACTATGATTTATTTTTGAACTATCGTTCGATGATTCATCAATATTTCGTACCAAGGTTTTTTAGGTTATTTTACTAACCGCATTTATGTAGCTAAATACATTTTATAAATATTATCTCTTATTATAAAAAAATAAACTAATACAGCTATACCATATCAGAAAATATTTTCTGAAATCGTATAGCTGCATTAGCTTATTTTTTCTATAATAAGAGATAATGATCCACACTCATAATCAAAACAGCATAAAAATATCCTTTGTTTTGACTATGAGTATGCATCAATATTTTCGTTTTTTTTCTTTTAGTTTTTTGCGTTTAGTTACAAAAATGTGGTTAGTAAAACAAAGTATATTTTAACAGCCTCATTAATAACACTTATTAGGAATTATAAAGACTTTTTAAGAAAAAATGTTTATAAAAAATTTGTTTTAAAAAGCCTTTACAAAGCCTTAATAAGTTTTATAAATAAGGCTGTAAGAGTTTAAAATCAGTATTTTATATGATAATACTGATTTGAAACTCTTAAAATATTCTTTGTTTTGACTATGAGTAGGGCCCATTATCTCTTATTATAGGACAAATAAAATAATATAGCTATACGATTTCAGAAAAAAATTTCATACCATCCTATACTTATGTTGTTTTACTAATCGCATTTTGTAAATAAATGCATTTCATAAATACTATCTATTATTATAGAAAGAATCAAATAGTATGGTTATATGATATTAGAAAACATGATTTCTGATATCATATAATTATACTATTTTATTTTTTTATAATAAGAGATAATGACTCATACTCATAGTCAAAACAAAGGATATTTATATGCTGTTTTGATTATGAGTATGCGTCAATATTTATGAAATGCATTTAGTTATAAAATGCGGTTAGTAAAACAAAGTATATTTTAAGTGTTTAAAACCACCATTTTTATGGTAATACCGGTTTTAAACACTTAAAGCATACTTTGTTTTGACTATGAGTATGAGCTGATATTTATAAAATGGATTTTATAAATATTGACTATTACCCTTAGTCAAAACAACATAAATAATTCTTGGTACGAAATTTTGATGAATCATCGAACGATAGTTCAAAAATAAATCATAGTTCCTTTATATCAAATTCTATTCGTGCAACAATAGTTGACCTGTCAAATTGCGTTCTCCGTCAGAGAACGATGATATAAGTTAATTTTTCTGGAAACTGAAATCGACAAACTAAAGAACAAATTAATAATATAGCTTAAGGCATTGATATAATTCAAGAATATATTCAAATGCATATTGGTGGACTACAAGGTGAAATAAAATTAGGGAAGGAAGAGAGTTATAAAATTGAAAGGGAATTCTAAAAATTAAATAATTAAAAATAAATTGAAGAGTTGTACGATTAAATATATAGATTAGAAAATTAACTACATGTTAGTATAAATAGCTGAAAGTGCAACATGTAGATCACCACACTATCGAAAAAATCTGTAAAACAACTCAATGTCTTTAAAAAGAAATTTAGTAAACGAACTCCATTTTAAAACTCGAAAATTGTTTGTGCTTGTAGAGATGCAATGACAGGAATATATGAAGTTTTATGGAGCTAAGTTAGGTGAAATGGAGAACTATTCTACAGAAAATAGAAATTGTTGATTTTTGAAGACTGTAATTGACACATTCTCAAATTGTAGTACAGCTGAAAATAAAAGCTGCACTCAAAAAACCAAGGAATGGAAAATATTTTTGAAGCGGTACGGGTACCAAAAAAAACAAAAAACTTACAAACATATGATTCTAAGGAATTTTTTAATAAATACTTTGGAAAACTCATACATAAATAGAAGATTAAACATTACTTAATATGAAAGCATCAATAGTACAATGATTTAATTGAGCATTAAAAGGAATGATGTGAAAAGAATTAGCTTTAATGGTTCATATAAAAGGATTGGTATACATATATAAAGAATTACTTAGTGCATAAAATAGAAAAATTTATCTCAACATTAAAATGTTTACGATTAAAGTTAACTCAACAAATGAGAAAAAGCTGCTTAATACAGTATAAAGTAATTTGAAGAATGAATGTTGAATTTAATAAAAATAAAAATTAAATTAAAACGAAAAATCTAGTTTTTTGTAGGATTGATTAGGAATGATGGGTCTTAAGAAAGGTAATTAACTAAATGTAGTGGAATTAGATAATTAGCTAAATGTAGTGGAATTCTCTAAACTTGTTGGTCTGAATGAAATTTGCTAAGACTTCAGTGTTTAAAATAAACTATAACATAGTGCAATATTCAGCAGCACATCATATTATCACTTTTTATAAAGTTGTATGTACATTTTCCCATCGAAAGCGTTAGAACGCAAAATTTTACAATATGAAAATGGGATTATTATAGAAGATCTTCGCTCTATTTATTTCTTTAGCTATCAGATCTTTAGAAAATATATATAAACTACGGAATTTGGACTTTGATATTCAATCTTTAAGAATGTACATGTGTATGAATAAGTATCAAGCAAACTTAGTGAATGAATATACGCTTCAACTAGAATCATGCTGAAGCATGCATACTGCAAACAGATCTTACTTTATATCTGTATCTGTATGAGTATTAAAAAAACTTACAGAAAAAAAATGAAAGCATGCCGAAGCATGAATAATTTCAAAAAAAAAAAAATCCTCACGTCATACAATTTTGTAAGCAAAGAAATTTTATGATTTTGTGGTCACTTAAATACAAACATACATATGTATCTACTTTGCAAAAATTCAAAAGAGCGAACTGGTAAATTCTAATAGTAAAGATTTTTAATTGTAACACTACTACATCTCGGACTCTTACGTCACTATCGATAGAAGCATGCTAAGGCATGCATACTAGCAAAATATATAAAGCTGTTAGAAGGTGATGAGACAGCAATTGCATCTGGATCAACCCAACTCATGAATGTATTGTATACGGGAGTGATTGATGGTGATGATGACCTTTTTTAAGTGGATAATCATTACATATGAATGCGATAGGAGTCAACCAGCAAACCTCATGTAGAAATACCTACTTGAGGCAAAAAAATTCTCCCAAACATAGATATTTCATTGTTTCTAACACTTTATGAAAACACCGACGGTGAATTGCTGGTAGAGGTAACTGAGTTATTTGAGATCGATTTGCTAGAATAGTTGTTTATTAAACATACATTTCTTTGTAAGTGAACTAATTTCTACATACCTAATGTATATACCCAGCAAAAAATTAGACAAAAATACTCTATTCCAAGTAGTAAAATCTGAAAAAAGGAGTGGCACAGCACATTAGAAGAAAAAAATAAATAAAAATATAGACTGACTGACCAACTAATACGTACACTCTGTCCGATGGGAACACAAAACACACTTAAACATTTCAGAAATATATACACAATACGCTGAACTTTAATAAAATTTAAAAAAAATCATATATGACAACAAATAAAAGTGAAAGGTGCTCACCTTTCATAAAACAAACATATATGTACCTTATTAATGTAAAAATATTATAAGTATAAAGCAACAGAAATTTCGTCAAACAAAGTCATCTTGTATCCTAGAGGAACCGTCGAAAGGGTATACCTAAAGTCTCTGAAAACCACTTCGTTTTCTGATGATCGCTTTTCAACAAGAAAATAAGTTTGTTCATTATGACTAATTTAAAAGTACATTTAAATTCAGTCTCATATCCGATCTTCACTGCATCAGAATTTAAGAAAAAAGCTCCTTTTGTTCTATTGAATAAAATTTTAATTTAAAACAGTAAGCAAAGATATCAGCTTCAACTTCAAATGATTTCATCACAAAAAAAAACTAGTGATTGTTTTCAACAATTATGAAAATAATAATTTCAATATAAAGCTCCCTTTTGATTTTAAATGTTTATCAATAAAAATAAAAAAAGAAGTAAGTTGACTACCAAAGAAAAAAAAAACTATCAGTATATAAGCTGGAGTGCCGGATCAGTTTCATTTAAAAATGTTTATACATTTTCATAAAGCAAAGCAAGATTTCGAAAACAAATGTAGAAAGTGAAGAAAAAAGTCTATAGTTAGAAAAAATTATGTACCCCAAAAATTTCTAACGTTAACTTACTAACGTTGCATCAACTTTAAAAAATTTAAATTAAGTATAAGAAATATTTCTATTTTAGTTGCTATTACTATAGAGTATGTATCTTCAGGAAGTCAGTTTTACTTAAAAACAGAAAATCCTCACAAACTTTTAAGTAAACGCAGATAAAAATTAAAACGTTTTTATTTTCAAATAAAAAAAAACTGAATATATCGCATCTATACACAGACGAATATTTACAACAACAACACCAACAACAAGAAGAACAAAAGACATCAATGACAAAAAAAAATTTATTCAAAGATTGAAATAAACAAAATCTGTAATATAAACAAATTTCATATAGGCAGACCTTAACGCGAGACAAATTTAAGTATGAGAAAATATAAAACAAGCATAAGTATAAAAACATAATAAGATTAGGGAAGTCCATACATATGATAGTATTTTATAGTACCAAATGTCGATACTGAAAACAATTTATTTCTATCTACATATAAATATTAGCGCAAATACACACACACATAGCAGAATTCATATAAGAAATATCCAAGAAAATTTTAACAACACCCCACCTTTCACAAATCACGACCAGCCTAAAATTCTCCCCCAGATATACATATAAAAATTCCCATTGTCATACATACATACATATACAATTACAGAATTAATCTCAAGAACACAACACTCACCTACCCTAAATTATGAATAGTCTTAAACTTCTACAGACGTCTATACACATAGATTCTCCCGGCTACATAATACAAGAACACCTCGTCCCTAATAAATCCCAATCATATTAAATTCTTACAGAAACAGATACATACATACACATAACCAATTTACCTCAACAAGATCCTCAAATCACGATCAGCCTTAAACTACTATAGACAGACGCATTCGCAAATCCCCATGGCTACATATTACGTCAACAACCCTGCCCACCCAAATCATGGTCAGCCTTAAACTCCTACAGAAATACAAACACACAGATTCCCCCGGTTACATATTAATAGAATGCTTCGCCCCTCAAAAATCACAATCAGCCTTAAGCTCCTACAGAAATACATATGTACATTTAAATTAATACAAACATACACAGACACACACACACACACACGCACACACATACACACAATCGATCTACCTCAACTACACCCCGCCCCCTGCCAATCAAACCCTCACCTAAATTCTCACAGACAGACAGACACATCCACAAATTCCTATGGTTACATAATACGACAACAACGCCATCTACTCAAATCACGTTCAAATTCTCACAGTCTATCAACACGAACATTAGCATTAGAAAAAATAACTTTCACGTTTTCCCGTCGTCGTTAGGAAAAATCATTTTCCCGTCGGCATTTGAAAAAATTATATTCATGTTTTGCCGTCGGCATTAGGAAAAATTAATAAACATGTTTTGCCGTCGGCATTTGAAAAAAATAATAATCATGTATTGCCGTCGGCATATACACTCATATGAAACCTCAAAAAAAAATCACCCGTTATCACAATTAATGTAACCCAAAAAAAATCACCCGTTCACACAAAGTTAATGTAAACAAAAAACTCCTAATGTAAACAAAAAAAAACTCCTAATATAAACAAAAAACATCAAAGCGCCGCCGAAAACACAAATTTCCAAGAATTTTAAAATTTCAGCAACAATTTAACAATTTCAGCCACAATTTAACAATTTCAGCCCACAATTTAACAATTTCAGCAACAATTTCACAATTTTAATTGTCCCCGAATTGGCAGTTCCCTACTACTAATATTGTTTTGTTAAAAATATATCTAATAACGTTTTTTTAATTTCGATTGATTAACAACAAGTATAACTGTTGTTACATATGTATGTACTTATACCAAGCATTATCTAATTTTTATCGATTTCGTTATGACTAATAAGGCTGAACATGTCGAAATATTAAAAGAAATGTATATATACTCCATTCATCAAATTTGATTAATTACGTCTAAAGATCACATTTTAATAGGCACATACAGTAAAAGTTTGCCTGAGCACTTGAACAGTATTTTTGCTCTACTGAAAAATTTTAAATTCATACATAAGTTTTTTTCTACAAGTTCAACAGATACATATGTATGTATTCATACGTTCGCTAAGAGGAGTATGGTTTATTAGTTTCCTGGCCTTCTACTGTGCAACTCGAATACAACTATAATTCAGTCGAAATCATTCAGTCGGTCGTTTTTGACTAAAACTATTTATCAAATCCATGTAATTTAAATGGGTTTGATCTTAGGTTTGTATCAAGAACGACCGAAACGGTCTAAATAAAAAACAGAATAATTTTGAACTGCAATGTAAAAACATACATACACACTCGAGCAGTTTTTTAGACAAAATACTCTGCATCATTCTGTAAATAGTTCTCGCTTTTACGTCAACCCGACAACAAAAAGTTTTCAGTTGCCTTGTATTGTATTCTACTCTAATTGTAAGGAGGTGTCAATAGTACTCAATTGTTACTGACAAGTAGATAAGCGCTAATTTTTTTTAGCGTTGAGGAGTCGACATACAGACTGCAATTATGAATAAATTTCCGCAAGAAATTTCTCCCTTTTCCAATTAGATTTTTTTGTTTTCCCTATTATTTGCTACTGTTTGAAACTATTCCCCGGGAAAAATGTCTCGTGGAATTTGAATTATAATTGCCCTCATAATATAAAAAAGACGGAATAAATTTGTCAAACTTATGAATTTTTCAAATGTTATTTCCCTTCCAAAGGTAATATGTTTCTTTTGTTTTCAAAATAATTCTAAAATATACATATATTGTAGCACCTTTGATGAAAATAACTGTAAGAAAGTAGTTTATTTATTTTGCTCTTGTTGTTAATTTATAAGAAAAATGTCACGAAAAGTCATTAAATTGTTAAAACTGTACGTATGAAATTGTATGGGACTTTTAAATATTATAAAAAATGCCTTAAAATCAACGAAAATTTAAATTTAAAAAGTTTTAATATAAAAACTGCTGAGAAATCCCGAAAATGAAATCCCGGGATTGAATTTTACAAATCCCGGGATTCGGGATTTGTCAAATCCCGAAAATCCCGGGGTTTCCGGGTTCGGGATTTCCCGTTTGGCATCCCTAGTATTTATGTATGTATATATGCGTGTTTACGTTGATATCTATTTCTACAATAACAAAATACAAAACAAAAACATATTACTTTTCAACCAAAATATATTCATTTCTACTAAGCAATGCATTCATTTCTACATAAGTACATAAATATGTATGTATTTAGCACATACATATACATCTATGTATACACAGGTACACATCACCTCATAAATAAATTCAGTAAAGTGCCACTCTGACTCGCGCACGAAGCGTTCCGTACGAACACTACACACAAAAAAATAAAAGTGTTTATATTGTTACGAAATTAGCCGTCGACAGGTTTAAGCAGCATTACACAAAAATATCCCAACAGGGTAAATGTAAGTGCTACGCGAAAATATTCCTACAGGGTCAAAGCAAAGAATAGTCTAGAATAGTAGCCAACAACTAAATAAGCATGCCTAGCTTGATTAAACGTAAACAAGCAAAAGCAACAACAAAAAGCGTCTGCTTATTAAGAAGATTCACATATTTACACACATACATAAATGCTAATTCAAATGAAAAAGTAAAAGATAAACAACCACCGTGTGTTGCTTAGTTAATGATGTACACACGTTTATAACCATGTATGTACATAGTTACCACATGAACTTAATTAGGCAGCATATAAGATGATAATGATCGTCTAGACATTGCTTGAAACTTCTGGTGGTATTTGTGTGGAGTATAAAAACGGGTGACGCAGCCAATGAGTTAGTTAGTTGCAGTTGTGAGCAGCGTTGCCGTTTTGGTTACTTGTAACCAAAATTGGTTACTTTTTTTCCAATGTGTACTTGTGTACTTTTTTTCCATTTTGGTTGCAAAATATTTATTTAAATGGTTCATTTATGTTATATGATTTTATAATAATACTAGCTGAGCCGGGCAAACATTGTATTACCCTAAATTATGTTATATTTTTCAAACTACAAATTACTCCACACAGTTGTCACTTGTTGGGACAAAAACAAAACAAAAACCTGCCGGGTATTAACCCGAACCTGTGTTGAAAATTTCGGCCCCACAGCTCTTATAGTTCCAGAGATCATGTGTTAGGAACAAACTCACACTACGATTTTATATATACAAATATATTAATATATGTTTGTATATTTTTCAACTGAAGTACAAATAAAACAGTATTTTAAATACATAAAAATTTTGGTTACTTTTTTTTGCATTTGGCTACTTTTTTTTTGTATTTTGGTTACAAAATTTTTTTTGGTCGTGGCAACGCTGGTTGTGAGTCAGTTACGAACAAGTGAGTGTCGGCAGAGTGAGTGCCGTGTGTGACAAGCAGCAGACAAAGAGGTTTGGTGTATCAACTGTGAGTGACGGCAGGAGACAGAGAGGTGTCACGTGAATACTTGCGCAGCCAGATAAGAGACGTGTGTAAACTACAGCGAGGAAGGCGTAGTGGTAACCAGTTGTGAATATCTGTGTGTAATTTATTAGTTTAAGTTGTATTAGTGTATTTAAGCTCTTGAGTAATTTAGTATAAGTGTATTTGTAAATAAAACTTGTATCATTCTTAACCCTAATTACTACACTCGGCTCTTGTATTCATTTGCAAATCTTCGAATCTACGGAAAAGCGTTTTTATAGAGAGAAAAACGTAACAATATTAACTAAGCTTGCATAGTTAACTTTTTTTTATATGAAAGTTAAAAACTCGGGTTTTATTAACTATGCAGTTAGGTGATTTGTACATTACACTTTACCTAAAATCCAAGTTAATATAACTATGACAATAAGGTACTTACATATATTCTTCGAAATGACTTTCATTGAATTGTTTTCTATTCTATTGTCAAAAGAAAATTTTTGAGCAAAAAGGTATGTATACATGAAATTTAAAAAATTTTTAAAATTGTGTAAAAGTATATTTTTTAATTACATATTACTGATAAACTAGCTGAGCCCGGCTAAAGCGAAATGATACACAGGTGAGCTTATCACTATAACATGAACGAAAAACATGTAGTTCGTCTGGCTTCATATCTAAAACGTTTTTTTCTCATAAACAGATTATGGTAGTTGGGGTCTAAAGCAGTTCAATTCGGTTCTTAGATACAACTGACCATCATCAGGGCTCATGACGTAAACTATTTCCCAATTTGCCTTGAGCCCGGTAAATTTATATTGCCTTCAAATGTTCTATTGTCGTTGTTTTTGTATTTGTATGTATAAAAATACAAAAGCTGTAAAAATTTATGCATTTTTGTTGTGAATGAATGGTTAGTTATTGAGCGGCTAATAGACGGTCGCACTTGGTATGTGAATATGGTGCGATCAGAGATACTGCTGTGTTACTGGACTATCATACCAAGTACATATATTAAACATCATTATACTCGTAAGCACTGAGTTAGTCTTGGGTCTAACGCGTAATGTAAATGGGTTTGATCATTGGTTTGTGGCAAAAATTAAGTAGTGAACGAGTTCCACCCAAGTCTACACTGAGTAGTGACTTTCGTATATTTCGTACAACTCTTTTGAAAATGTGCGCTCTAAAGGCCATGATACACTATCATACAAAGTCGTGCGATCTACGAAAATATACAACCCTGGTGTGATGAATTGTTATTGTCTTTTGAAAATTTTCATAAACTCCATCATACCAGCGATGTACTTTTTCGTAGATCGCACGACTTTGTATGATAGTGTATCACGGCCTTAATCAAGTCATCTTCGCCCATTGCTTAAAGAAACGCAAATTAAATTTGCACTGACTTTAACAGAACATCTATTATACGGATACGATGGTATGATTGCAAACACAAAATATAAATTTTTTTAAAACCATGCCAAACTGACAATCACGAATTTTGCACTATTACAGAAATATGATGGTAGGTCTACACATCATGTTCACACGCCAAGTATGACCGTCTAATACACGCTTAATTCAAAAATAAAACGAAAACATAACTTGAATTGTATATATGTAGATAAATTAATAAATAATAAATCAACAAATGCGAAAGTTCTTTTAATTATTATTTAATAACGGAGAAAGCCAAATATACTAAAATGTATGACATATATCGAATCATATAGTTAATTTAACTAAAATTCATGGTAATTTGCCGCAATATATATCTATAAATTTACTTCTCTGTTTAGATAATTCACAAAAAATAAGAATATGAATATCCCTAGTCTTAAAGGAGTTTTAACTAAAATTTTAGTTGATTTTTCGAACATAGAAATCAACTAAAATTTGTGTTAAATCACCTAAAAAATTTTGTAAATGCCATTCTACCCTTTCACTTAGTTAAAATTATACCATAATTTTAGGAAATATAACCTATGAATTTTTTTGTGTGTAATTTAATACAAACTTCATCTTATATAATATATAGTTTTGGCAGTTTTTTTCGTTTTTGGGGTCTTTTCGGTTTTTTTGTTTTGGCAGTTTTTGCGTTTTTGCGGTTTTGGCGATTTTTTTAAGTTTTGGCTTCTTTTTTAGTTTTGACACTTTATTTTGTTGTTTGGGCGATTTTTTCGGTTTTTGGGGTTTTTTCATTTTGGCGATTTTTTTTTATTTTTGGCGATTTTATTCATTTTTGCGATTTTTTTTTATAAAATTTTTTTAGTTTTGGTGACATTTTCGTTTTTGGCGATTTTTTTTCGATTTTTGGCGTTTTTTTTTCATGTTGACGATTTTTTCGAATTTGACGATTTATTTTTGTGTTAGATTTTTTTTAAATTTTTGGCGATTTTTGTCGTTTTGGCGATTTTTTTTTAATTTTTGGCGATTTTTTTTGGATTTGGCGATTTTATAATTTTCGTTTTTTTAGTTTTACCGTTTTTGAAAATTTCAAGTGTTTACCTCTTACGGTTTCCAAGATATAGCAAATTGTCAAAATTACATAGTCAAAATTGCATTAACTGTTGGACCACCCTTTAATTAAAATTTTTTTAAATTTTAGTGTTAATTGTTGTAGTCTGTATAAAAATACACTAATTTTACAAATTTCAAGTTTCAATATACATATGTTCATACAATTGTATGTATATTACATGGGATTTTAATATTTTTCGTTGCTCGTTTTGGAACACCCTTTAATTTTTAATTCTCATGTATTCGTTGTTGTATCGGCCAAGGTTCTACATACTCTGTCCAAATTTCAGGTCCGTAGCTCTTACGGTTCCTGAGAAAATACCGTGTGACGGACAGGCGGACAGCGTAGCGAAAACAATAGATAGAGTTCCTTTTCACCTTTGGTGTACGGAACCCTAAAAACGATTTGATTTGTACCGCTATTAACTCTTCATTTCATAAAAAATTAATTTTCAAACAAACAACAAAAATATACCCTGCAGTCAGACTGGGGCCAATTGTCTCTATGTCAACACTAAAATTCTAGTAGTAGTGACATTGTCTACAATTTCTCTTCTATTCGTCAGTATAAAACAAAGAGAGAAAACAGATGTGGTTTATTTCTGGTGGATTTTGCAACAACTTGTCAATATACATAAATTTGTATGTACGTAAGGTATAGAAATGTACCAGTAAATGTCTGGTTGGTATGTCTCCATGTTCCCATAAGAACTATGAATTCACTACATAGTCAATTGTTTTTGTGTTACTAGTATATTTTCAATGACAAGCACGTGCTAAATGTCTATAGCACAAAGTATTGTATGGGGAATAATTGTAGAGTAGTGCTGGTGAAAAAGTCAAAAGCGACTCAGTACATTTTCACCATCGACATTTCCTTCAGGGTAAGTATACAAACATACATGTATGTATGTAAGTAGTATGTGTATATTCCCACCCATACATATTCACTTCCTTTCCTTTTGAATATTGTACACAATATAAATTTTTTAGTAATGCTTAAGCATCTAGCAGCAATGCTGAAGTCAGCAAAAACAGTAGTTTTTAAAATTTGCTGTTACTGATGCTGACAAACCTTCACAGCAAAGCACCGAAGCATCAGCAAAAAAACGAAAAAACAAATTTGCTGATGGTCAGCATCAGCAGTTTTTCAGAAAAAAATACTATTGCTTCTGTAAGCATCAGAAATTTCTTTCAGTAATTTCATTTTGCTGATTGCTTGTGCTTCAAACATTTCACAGCACAGCATTTAGCAAATAGTTTTTTTTTACATTGAGTGCTGATGCTGATTGCTGCTGCTGACTCATTTGCGTTAGTTTTAGTTCAGCAAAAACTAATTGCTTGCAAATAGCTAAGCAAATTCAAACCCTGAGAAGAAGTCTTGAAAAAGTTAGAATGCTGGCAGTCAATTTTCGGAAAACCACAACGTGTTGTAAGCGACAAAGGTCCAGCCTTTACTTCAAAATCATTTGAAGAGTTTTGCACGGCGACGTATATTGAGCATGTTCAGACAACTACAGCCGTTCCATGGAGAAATGGGCAGATAGAACGTGTTAACCGAACTATAATAACAGTCATCTCGAAGCTCTCATCGCAGAAACCTGAAAAGTGGTACAAGGAAGTTAGCGACGTACAAAAAGCAATAAATAGCAGTTTGCATCGCTCAACAGACCATTCACCGTTCGAAATTTTATTTGGTGTGAAAATGAGAGACAGTAGTTGCAAAAATGCTATCGAACTTTTAGAAAAGGAGCTAATCCTTGATTTTGGTGATGAACGAGATCAACTTAGACATCAAGCAAAAGAACAAATCCAAAAATTTCAGAACGAGTACAAGAAGAATTTCGATATAAAAAAAAGAAAGAAAATGTTTGATTATAAAGTTGGCAATTTGGTGGCTATAAAAAGATCGCAATTCGTGGCTGAAAAAAAAAATAGCTAATGAGTATCTTGGGCCGTACGAAGTGTGCAAGGTTAAGCGGAAGGGTCGTTATGATGTCGTGAAAGCTGCATCTTTTGATGGTCCAAATTCAACAAGTACCAGTAATGATAATATGAAATTATGGAGTGTTTCCGGGGTTGATGATGGAAGTTGTTGCTGATCCGAGGCGGATGAGTTAGTCGAATGGCCGATTGTGGGACATGGCATAGTAATCTGGAAAGACCGACAGAGTGGAAATCACGGACAGACAGAAGAGTAAAAATGAATAGAAAATAATTATGAAGGACAGTTGGTAATAAAAGGTTGAAAAGTTAAGTCGATAAAGTTGTTCAAGTTGTTAAAGTTATTAAAGTTCTTAAAGTTGTAAATTAAAACTCTAATATTATCTTTATTTTGAATAAACTATTCCAGACGGACATTATATTAAATTAATGAATTAAATTGAATTGAATTAACAACAAATAAAATTAAACTTTCATTGAAATTTAATCACAAAGCTACTGGCTTTTCATATTTTCCTACATACATACTTATGTACATTTATATATAACTAGCTGACCCGGCGAACTTTGTTCCGCCTTAAAGGCAATAAATAAGCAGTTTTTTTTAATTGGAAAAAATAAAAAAAAATTAAATACCTACATTAATCATTCATAATTATTTCTGTATTTTAGTACATAGGTTGCTCTTCATTTAAGTACCTTGTGATACACGAAATTTTTTGTTTTATTATCAGGCGCAAAAACAAACAACGCAGATGGTCTTCCGACCCGTGAACATGCCACGTATAATTGACCATGGGAAAAACATGAATGTTCTAGATTTAAACCACAAACTTTTAAGGATTGGCCTTGTGATTTGTTGATGGTCATGGCAAATGCAAGACGTATCGGAAATTGAAGTCTTTTAAATTCAAACGGCATATCGGTTGGGATCATCGGTATCCTCGGAATGAGAACTTCCTCACCTTTGAATTTTCCTATCATTATCGTAGCGTAAATTACATTATTCATCAATTTTCTAACCACCAAACGCGTACCGTTGCACAGTTTTGGTTGGTTTATGTTTCATTGCCAGTCACAGTCTCCGCCGTTAATTTCCGTGGATATCGTTTAGAGCACTTTCCATCGACCATGCAAGGTGATTGGGGATTGATGGCACCACACGGTCCATGAATCATATTAGTAGTAACAACATCATGTAGGTCTGGATCGACTTCATAATCAGGAATCTCGGCACATATGATATCATCTATTTGGTCAGGCTGAATTCTTTCCAATAACCAAATAAGAATGTGTGCGTGCGGCAGGCCTCGCTTTTGCCATTTGATTGAATACATCCAGCATCGAGTATCTCCAAAGACGCGTTGTTTAACAATAAAGTGCATCAGGGACCGAATTTTTTGCCTGAATATACGTGCTGTGATGTCGTGTCTATCACTTGATGTTTGTCCGGGAAGCAGCAATTGAGTAATTTCTATCCATTTTGGATTACAGGTAAAAGTAATAAAGAGATCGGGCCGACCGTAATGACGAATATATGTCATTGCATCTTGTGCATATTCATGCATATGACGTGGACTACCAATATATGTCGCCCGCAGAATAGTCAATCGACCAATATTAGCTGCATTTCCTTCAGTACTAACTGCATCACGTAAATGGATGTACTCCTCAGAACGCAGTTTGGCTTGGTTCAACCTAATGAATTTTAAACGTTCCGTTTCTATTTTTACATACATGTCAACGCAATACTGCTGAAACAATCGACGAAACCGCAGCAAATAGTTGTCAGCATTTTGACGAATCATCAAACGATATGCGTAATAATTCATTGAGCTAACTTTCTTTGTAGTTTCTTCACCTGAAATTAAAAATTTGATAATTAACCATTTCAAAGGCAAATTTTAAAGGCAAACAATACAGACATTAACCATTTTTTTAATAAGCATTATTTTAAATCAGTGTCTTTCACAAAGAAATGAAATAAATTATGATACTGATACTCACCATTCAATGGATTTTTCATTTTAATATTAAAATAATATCCATCTTCTCCTTGCCAAAACATCAGCGGGTATTGCAATGTGTCATATGATCGATGAGTTTCAGATATTTGTTGCAGTTGACCATTATCGCGACGTGTAAGCACAATATCGCGTTTTTCCAATTGTTCACCAACAATCAGGATGGCAACTTTGTCTACTGTTGGAGCATTAAATGTCCTTTCGTGTGTTCCAGATGGTCGTTTATCTGCTTTGATGACAACTTTATAGTCATCACTTGGCATGCGCTCTAAAGCACTCTTAAACAACCTGACCAACGCATGATGTTCATGAAGCAGACACTGCAAGTCTTGAAGAATTGCTCGCTTCATTCCTGCATTGATCTCTAGGCGTCGATCAAGTTGTTCTTCCATGTTGCCCATGAAATATATTTGTAAAAATGTATTCTGTGTATCTTCGAAAGGTAGTAATGATCCAATTCGATGATGAATCTGTCCTTGTATCTACAAAATAAAAACCAGACAGTATTAACTGTGTTATAAACACTTTTTTCGGTCGGAGAGTAGAGTTCAGAATTAGCAAGTATACTACATAAGTACCAATAGATAAAGTAAGTTATTCTTTAACTACATCTATATAAGTACAAAAATAAATACCTTAAATGTCGGATTAAATCCTCGTTCTTCGATAATATCTGCCCCAAATGACGTCATCTGGAAACAACCATTGAATTTTTGTGTATTTGCAAGAAAGTGGCGTGATTCTTGTGTTTCGCCACAAAGCAATGAATACAATGGCTCAGGTGGCGGAGTCAACAATGGCAATTTCACTTTACCATTAAGGCAGCATAATCCAGGGGTTTCTCCGGAAAACTTTAATGCACCACAATACTCGCAAACTACGCCCATTTGCCCAATGCAAACGCTAGGATGCAAGCTGTAATCATTACTGCAATCGTATTGAAACGCTGCTCGATTCAAATCAGCACTTGATAAATATCTTGTTCTGCGTCGCAAATTATCTATTTGTTGACCTCTGTTGTTCGCTCGACGATTCTGCATTGCCAACCGAGCTGTTTCACGGGCTGCTTCACTTTGCTCTCGTGATTGAGAAGCACGAAGTCGAGCCATACTATCGCGGCGCTGTTCACGTGCAATTTCTTGTTCTTCTTCAGTCCTTTCATTTGCAGTATTTCGTATTCTTCTTGCATCACGGCTTTGTCGGGAAAGATTCGATCGTCTTGGTCGCGGCATTATTAATTAAACTTCACTTCACCTAAAAACTCAAATTTTCAACCATACCGAGTTTTATAGTTCACTTCACTTTTTACGAATGGGCAATGGCACTATCATTACATTATAATTGTTAATTATTTATTTAATAGAAATAGTTTTATTATTGATTTCTTACAAATATCAAATTGTCATCCATACGTCATTACATATCTGTCATTATACGTCAATTACATAGCTGTCATTTGCGTTTTGTTATTCCAAGTCTGATTCTTTTTTGTTATACCACGTTTTATAGTGACTGACGTTTCATGTCAAGTCACACGGGAATGCTGTCGAGTGGGATAATGTCCTTCTCCTGGCTCTAAACTACCTCCCTGCCAATTTTCAGCTAAATCGGTTCAGCCGTTCTTGAGTTATAAGTGGAGTAACTAACACGACTTTCTTTTATATATATAGATAATTTGTTAATTTTTATTTTCAATATATGTATGTATACATATATACATACATACATACATAGCTTGCATGTTTGTGCTCGTGTTTTAGTGCACTCGATGTTTCTGCTATGATTTACTGTTGAATTGTTTCATTCTTGCATATAGTTTTGATGTTCTACTTGTTTCGAGAACACAAGCACTAACAAAACTGCAGAGAAAAACTATTCGAATGATGCAGTAGTATGACATAGAATACAAAACTTTTAGAACGATTTACTACCCCTTTAGTTTTAACTATTATAAACTATATAAATATATATGCATGAATGTACGTTTTTATATGCACATGTACATAAATATGTACATTAGAGCCGCCCACATAAAAAAGAGGTTTCCCAAATGATTTGAGTGGTCTAGAGATGACCGTTCGTGAGCTGGACCGTGTCCTAAAATGTTTATTTTTGTAGTTTTTTGCATGTTTTCTCCCAAGACAACATTTAACAAAAAATATCATCTGAAAGAGTTTTTCAAGCCGCATCCAATGGTGCATTAAACCTTACCATTCATAACATTTGCTTACTTGGTAAAATGATGTACCATTTTTGATGTTTTAAAATTTTACTTTCTAAAATTTTAAACAAAAATATTATTAAAAAAATATTTCTAAATAAACAAATAACAAATTCAGTGTGAACTATATTAGAAAATAGGTATTTAAAAATATATCATAGTTACCCCCAGTTTTTAACTCAAAAATTAAGTACGTAATTAGCCAATTTTTATTTAAAATTAAGTTGAAATTGAATACGATTTCATTTTTTCAGTGGTTACTTAAAGTTCTTATTAAATTTCGTTGAAAATACGGTAGCTCTGCAAAATTTCCCAGTATTATGGATGGCTTTTCAAATAACAGCTGTTTAACAAATATTAGAAAGTAAGGTTATCAAAATGCAGAAAATTAAAATTGCATAAAAACACATTTTTTGAAACCAAAGGAACATCAGAATGCATTTTTCTATTTATTTATTCCATGATATGAAACTATGAACTGTATTTGTTATATATTTATGAAAATTAAGCGAAATTCTTTCTAGTACTACCACATGCTGTTTTTCATACGGCCACATGATGTTCATGTACATACTTATATGTTTTCAATAAACATACACACCAATGGTCACCAAGAAGAGAAAACGCTTAAAAGCAGAACTAATACATGTTTAGTAATGTTCCACTGAAAAAAATCGCTTTTGTAAATGTTTAATTGGGTATATGAATAATATTTTTATGGGTTAATTTTATATGAATGAACGTTTGTATGTAGTGGTGCCTAAGACTGTATATACTAGTTTTTTTTTTTAAATTTCTGGATACATACTCGACACTCAGCATCTACAAAAATATTTAAGCCAAATAAAAACTTATCTTTTATCTCTATATTCCATATATTTTGTATATTTTTTATAGCAATAAAAAGTGCTGTTATAAAAAGATTTAAATTAGATATTTTATTTACATAATTAATATAGAAAAAAGAGTTTAAATCATTTTGGTGGTATTTGAATATTCTCGGTGTATATTTTTCATACAAAATGCGAAAGAAATCTGTTTTTTTTGTGTGTTTTATGCTCTTGCTCAGCGTTGCTACGACCAAAAAAATTTTGTAACCAAAATACAAAAAAAAGTAACCAAATGCAAAAAAAAGTAACCAAAATTTTTATGTATTTAAAATACTGTTTTATTTGTACTTCAGCTGAAAAATATACATACATATATTAATATACCTGTATATATAAAATCGTAGTGTGAGTTTGTTCCTAACGCATGATCTCTGGAACCATAAGAGCTGTGGGGCCGAAAATTTCAACACAGGTTCGGGTTAATACCCGGCAGGTTTTTGTTTTGTTTTTGACCCAACCAGTGAGAACTGTGTGGAGTAATTTGTAGTTTGAAAAATATAACATAATTGAGGGTAATACAATGTTTGCCCGGCTCAGCTAATATTATTATAAAATCATATAACATAAATGAACCATTTAAATAAATATTTTGCAACCAAAAAAGTAACCAAAATGGAAAAAAAAGTACACAAGTACACATTGGAAAAAAAAGTAACCAATTTTGGTTACAAGTAACCAAAACGGCAAAGTTGCTCTTGCTTTAGATTTTTGTTAGTAGTTGTGATGTGTAGGTATAAAAGCAGAATGCTAGCAGAGCCCTCAGGGCAATGGGATGGTGGACTATGATACACACGCATAAAGACATATGGTACGCTCATAAAACTTAAGTAGTATTTAATTACGAAAGGTTGGGCATTTAATTATTATTTAAATATGCACTCAATAACACAATTTTGTATTTAATTAGAACATAAATGTGCATTAGAGTCTTTGGTTTTGGTGTGTTTCGATTTGGTGCTATGTATTAACACAGAAAATATTAAAATAACTAATAAATTCAAAATTAAGCGCTTCGTTAAAATTAATAAAACAAGATTAATTTTAAAAATTAGAAGAAACTCACAATAACAAAAAAGAAAAATTTTTGTAGAGAAATTAAAATAATAGAATAGAATTTGATTGTTGCGATTTCTTTGTTTAAATTTCTTAGTTTCCCATACTAATGCTTTAAGTTTTTCATTCGGCTTTTCCCAGCCTTTATGGCAACTCTTACAATAGACGTGTGACGTCACGTCTAACGATAAACTCTCCGATTGGCGTAATCTTGTAGTTTATCATTCTTGGATACAACCCTTTAGAATGGACAACCCTGAGTGAGTGTCACACACGTTTACTATTAAAAAAATATAAAAATTTTATTATAGCTAATCCTAGGTATACAAAAAAATAACTAATATTGTTTTATTAAATTAGGTATTATAAAATGTATGTACGTATGTATATGTAATCTGATAAGGTATTTTATTTATTTTCAGCCTTAAAATACAAGAAGCAACCATGGTTCTGGGTGCTGGCCACATTTCCACTTGGTTTCTGCTGGCACCTCTCATCATAACTATTTATGAGAATAGTGGAAACATTAAATTAATTAGATGCTGTGTTCCAAAAAAAATCATTCATAAGTATGTATGTATGTAGTTTTCTCTTGTTAGCAGTACCCATGTTCAGTAACTTTGCCGAGAACTTTTTGTGTTGAAAAGATGTGAAACAAAGTATTCCATCGTTTCTCGAAAAGTGAGCAAAAAGTGTGTCTGTAAGTCATGTCGAAAATCATCAAAAGTGATAACGCCGTTACGTTAAAAATGTCATAATATTCAAGTCGAAGCCGAAGTGAAATCGCAGACGTTGTGAACGCTAATCACACATGTCGTGGACGGCGACCAAAATTTACTAAAATTTAAAAATTTGCAACGACGGCGGCAAAAATATAACCGACGGCTATACCAAATAATGTTTAGTGCAACTGTAATCTTTATTGTTTACTAAATAAATAAGAAAACAATTTTCTATGAAAAAGTCGTAAAGGCCCAACTATAATATGAATAAGCTAGCTTAAGCAACTGTGCGGTTACATATAAGACGCATGTGGCAAACTATAATGTACTTAGCAAACTTTTCGTCAAGTTTCGTCAAATGTCATTTGCTTAAAGGCCTAACTATAATATGAATAAGCTAGCTTAAGCAACTATGCGGTTACATATAAAACGCATGTGGCAAACTATAATGTACTTAACAAGCTTTTCGTCAAGTTTCGTCAAATGTCATTTGCTTAAAGGCCCAACTATAATATGAATAAGCTAGCTTAAGCAACTGTGCGGTTACATATAAAACGCATGTGGCAAACTATAATGTACTTAACAAACTTTTCGTCAAGTTTCGTCAAATGTCATTTGCTTAAGTAAAGTGCCAAACTGAACGCACATTCCGTAAGGAAACAACTGTTTGTGCATTTTTTAAACTCAAACAAGCAGCAGCAGAAAATATTCATTGATTTTAAATATTTTTTTATTGTTTCTTATTTTAAACTCGGAAAATAAAGCAAAACTTTTATTTTCATTGTTTGTTTTACAATACACATATACACACATACACATGTATATTCACTGTTGTACTTTTTAGTAGGCAAAACAAATAAAACAAGTAATAAGGTGATGGATATATTTATATGTGAATTTCTAATAGATTAGGACATTCTTTCAAGTTATTTTGATTAAATTGCATTCATTTAGGAGTTATGAGAAGAAACAAAATTACTACAAAATTATTGACAATACCTAGATGTGCAGCTGTGGCTAAAGAATACTTAAGTGCATGTAAGTACATTGTGGCCACCTAAAAGTCAAATCTGAATTGTTTAAGCATTTGACAGACTTATCGTTAAATTCTGACATTAGCTTAAGCCAGCTTATTCATATTATAGTTGGGCCTTAAGTAAAGTGCCAAACTGAACGCACATTCCGTAAGGAAACAACTGTTTGTGCATCTTTTAAACTCAAACAAGCAGCAGCAGAAAATATTCATTGATATTAAATATTTTTTTATTTCTTATTTTAAACTCGGAAAATAAAGCAAAACTTTTATTTTCATTGTTTGTTTTACAATACACATATACACACATACACATGTATTTACTTATGTATATTCACTGTTGTACTTTTTAGTAGGCAAAACAAATAAAACAAGTAATAAGTTGATGGATATATTTATATGTGAATTTCTAATAGATTAGGTCATTCTCTCAAATTAGTTTGATTGAACTGCATTCATTTAGGAGTTATGAGAAGAAACAAAATTACTAAAAAATTATTGACAATACCTAGATGTGCAGCTGTGGCTAAAGAATACTTAAGTGCATGTAAGTACATTGTGGCCACCTAATAGTCACATCTGAATTGTTTAAGTATTTGACAGACTTATCGTTCAATTCTGACACTAGCTTAAGCCAGCTTATTCATATTATAGTTGGGCCTTAAAACTTAAATTAGACGTGACATAGCCATAACGCCATAACCACAACCAAACCAAAATTCAATTGGTTTCTATGGTGAGAGTTATGGCGTTATGGCGAGTCACGTATAATCGAATACAGTGTTGCCCATTAGTTTGGTTCGAACAGCTGCTCTCTATGGCTATGGTTATGTCACGTCTGATTGATCCTTAAGTAAAGTGCCAAACTGAACAAGTTAACATCTCTTATTTTAAGATAGTAATAACAAATCCATAAATTCAAATATAACTAAGATAGTAATAAAAGATGATAACAAATCCATAAACTCAAATGTAACTATTCTAAGCTAGAGATAAGACAAACATCATAAATACAACTATTGTAACGATAAGAAACACATTTTTTCTCAAAACATGTTTTGCTGATAAGAAAGGTACTAGTAACCTAAACAAAGAAAAACATATTAGAACAAAGAAAAACATATTTTGAGTTAGAACAAAGAAACATTAAACATGATTATTATTATAAATAGATATTAAGTAACACTTTGTAAGTTAATCTTAAGAATATATTTAATAAAGAAACGCACATTTCGGTGCAGAAAAAAAGAAAATATATTTTTTTTATTTTTTACTCATTTCCTTAAATAGGAAATTAACTGGGGGCTCAAGCCGGTCTAAGCTCTTGACCACAGCCAAATATTCTTGACATTCAAGATATTTAAATAAAATTCCACGGCTTTGAAGAAAAATAAACCAATCCCTGAAAAAGTGAGAAATTACCACGCTGGACCAACGTCAGAAACGGCAGAAAATATTCAATTCCTTACGATCTATGGGAAAAGACAACGACACAATGAATCAAGATATCGCAGCTTTACGAGCACAAATAGAGGTACTAGCACAAACTCTACAGAATACCCAATTGAAGGTTAATACACTGGAGGCTGAACGATCTCCCCACACAATCATTACGCAGGAACAACATAGTGACTTCACACCAAATATAACTGATGCAACTCAGATAAATTTAAAAACATTCGAAGCCATACCGTGTTTCAGTGGAGATAAAAACCAATATAGATCCTGGCGGAAAAGGGCATGGACATTCATGCAAAATATCAAACAATTTTCCAACCACCCAAATTACTACACAGCATTCACGATACTGCATTCAAAAATTGTTGGAGAAGCAGCAGACATCCTCATCAACCACAATACCAAGATGAACTTTTATTCTATAATTAACAGGCTTGACTACACCTACGCAGACCAACGACCATTATATGTACTACTCGAGGAAATGAAGAAACATAAACAGGGAAGACAAACACTCTCAGAATTCCACAGCAAAATCAGCAAAGCACTGAACCTCGCACTTTCGAAGATAGAGATGTCAGGTGATCAGGGATCTGCATCCATGGCGGAATATGCAAATCAGGAAGCAGTCCGTACATTCATCACAGGACTCAACAGCAAATATACAAGCAGTACATTATATAGCCATCATCCAAAGGACCTAGAAACTGCATTTGCAATCGCAAGCACTATATACCATGACAACGCAAATATGCAGTTCGACAGACTGGCTACAACACAACAATACAACCAAAAACCAAACTTTGGACCACAACGACACGAAGATAGAAGGAGGTACAATCCCAATGTACAAGCTCAATTTAATCATCAACCACGGCAGGAACCCATGGAAGTGGATAGTTCGCAACAATTTAGACGTTCAACACAATATTCCCCACAGCATCATTACAACCCATTCAGAAGGGAGCAACAATCAACAAAAGGGGATAGAATGCTTTCATCAAAAAATTATAATCCGAACAAAGTTCAACGAGTCAACCAGACGAGAGATGAAGATATACAATCACTTGTACCACACAACGAAGATACTTATGAAACCGGCAGCGCTTTTTTAGGCGAATAAACGGATTGCCATGTCTGCAGAGGCACTGCCAAACAACAGGTAAATCCGTTAATATGTTAATTGACACAGGTGCGACAAACAATTATATTAGTTCTAAGTGCAACATAGGAAAATCTATTCCCATAAAACCAGTTAAGGTAAAAACGCTTCACGGATACTCTTTAACGAAAGCAAAAAAAATTATTACACTATTAGGCCATAATTTAGTATTTTTCGAAACTGAAGCCTTAGAAGAGTTCGATATGCTTCTCGGGGAACATGGTCTCAGAGCCATAAAAGCAGAAATTAGCTTATTTGAGTATAACATCACGTATAAATTTAAAAGAAAAGAAGAAATTAGCGAACAAAAAGTGAATTACACAGTCAATAATGACAAATATAAAAATGAAATTGAAAATATAATGAGAATAAATGACAAAACCAACAAAATTCTGCCCTTTACAACCACTGTACAAGCTACAATTAGGACAAAATCAGAAGATCCTATTTGGGTGAAACAGTACCCGTATCCAATAGCAGACAATGAATTTATAAATAAAGAAATTCAAACATTATTAGGCAACCAAATAATACAACCTAGCAAAAGCCCATACAACTCTCCAGTATGGACCGTTGCGAAAAAAGGCACAGATGAGGAAGGGAAACCAAAAAAACGTATGGTAATAGATTTTCAAAAGCTTAATGCTCAGACTATAACTGACAGGTACCCTATTCCAGATGTAGCAATGACTATTCAAAATTTAGGTAAAGCAAAAGTCTTTACAACACTAGACTTAGAGTCAGGATTTCACCAAATCTCGATAAAAAAAATCAGACAGAGAAAAGACTGCATTCAGTGTGAATGGAGCAAAATACGAATTTCTTAGAATGCCATTCGGCCTAAAGAACGCACCTTCTATATTTCAGCGATGTATAGATGATATTCTGCGTCCATATATTGGTAAGTTCGCTTACGTTTATATCGACGACGTGCTTATATATTCTTCTTCGCCTGAAGAACACATGGAGCACATTCGAATAATAATAAACGCATTACACAATGCAAATATGAAAATTTCTGACGAGAAATCACATTTTTCCAAGACTCAGTAGAATATCTTGGTCACGTAATCAAACACAATTAAATAACTGTAGATCCTAGTAAGATCCAAACAATAAAGGATTATCCAATACCTAAAAATTTAAAAGAATTAAGGTCATTTTTAGGACTAGCTAGTTATTATAGGAAATTTGTACAAAACTTCGCTTCAATAGTGAAACCTCTCACTACATTCTTACGCGGAGACAATGGCGGTGTAAACAAAAAGCAAAGCACAAAAGTATTAATTAATCTAGATAAACCAGCACTCGAAGCGATAGAGAAAATTAAAGATATGTTACAAGCACAAGTCGAATTATTTCAACCAGATTTCAACAAGCCCTTCGAACTAACGACTGATGCAAGCAACTTTGCAATAAGAGCTGTACTTTCTCAGAATAAGAAACCTATTTCATTTATATCTAGAACCCTTAACCAAACCGAACAAAACTATAGCACAAATGAAAAAGAGCTTCTTGCGATCGTTTGGTCACTTCAAAAATTAAGAAATTACCTTTACGGTATAGCAGACTTAACCATTTACACGGACCACCAGTCACTTATTTTTTCTATATCTGATAAAAATCCCAACACAAAATTGAAACGATGGAAAAATTTCATCGAAGAATATGGCGCTAAATTAGTATATAAACCAGGAAATCAAAACGTCGTCGCTGACGCATTGTCACGTCAACAGATTAATAATACTTCGAGTTGTTCACAACATTCAGCACAAAGTTCGCCAATCGAAAAATTGAAACGCGTGAAACAACCATTAAACGCATTTAAGAATCAAATAATTATTCACTATAACACAGATAACTTAGTGCAAATATCTTCACAAAATATTTTCTCATATGCACGACACACACTTTTCTATTCAACCAAGGACGAATTATTAGACAGATTAAAACAAATAATAAACCCAAAAGTAACAAATGCTATAAAAATAGAGGAAGAAACTCTATTCCACGTCTTCTTTTCCAAATGTAAAAGTTGTAGTAGCTCAGAAAATGACAGAAGATATAGAAAACATAGATAGACAAAAAGAAATCGTAGTACTAGCACATAGACGAGCACACAGAAATCACAAAAATAACGCTCAAGAAATACAGACAACGTATTTTTGGCCAACCATACGCACCATGTGTAAAAAAGAAGCACAAGACTGTGAAATCTGTCTTACAAACAAATACGAAAGAAGACCAAATAAACAACCAATTGGAACGACACCGATTCCAAATCACGTGGGAGAACACATACACTTAGATTTATTTTATATGAACGGAAACACATACATCACCACAACTGATAAGTACTCAAAATATTGCTATATACGAGAAATTTCAAATAAGAAAAACATACACAAATACATCGCAGAAATACTATCGCAAATCTATCCAAATGCTAGATTCATAATGACTGACAACGAAGCAGCATTATCAAGTATATGCGTAAAACAGGTATATGAAAAACTACATATTGAGCATAAGTTAACGCCAACATACCATTCAACAACAAACGGTCAAGTGGAACGCACTCATAGCACGCTGATCGAACTCACTAGAGTCCTAGCTCAAGAACACAATTCTTCACCAGGAGACGAAATCTTTAATGCCGTTCGACAATACAACAAAACAATACACTCAGTCATTGGAGAGAAATCCGAGGACGTGTTTTTTAACCAGGGAGCACATCTTGATATTAAAGAAAAAATTGAAATAAACCAACAGAAAATACTTCTATATCACAACAAAAATCGTAAGAACATCACCTACCAAGCAGGGGACGTTATATACTCCAAAACGCACCGACGCAATAAAAACGTAAGGAAATACTCAAAACACATTGTAAAGGAAGATAAAGGTAACACAATAATTACAAACAAAAATATTGTTATACATGAGGATAATATACGAGTACAAACATGCAAAGAATAATAATATTATTATATATATCCGTCGCATTCGGTAACAGACTAATAGACTTAAAAGACAAAAAATATATAATGATAGAGACTGACCCTGTATACGTTTTTCAGGACACAGCGTTCTTATACCATATAACAAACCTTTCTAGAATCTTGACACCCTACGAAAACATAGTACGATTTGCATATAATTTAGAACAAAACTCTGCAGAATATCTGTTGATAACTAAAATAGAAAATCTGAAGTCACAACTACTTCCTAGAATCTCCACAACTAAACGTTCACTTAACTTTCTAGGATCAGCCCTCAAACTTATTACAGGAACACCTGACCACGATGACCTAATCGAAATCAAGACAGGGTTGAATATGCTAATAGAAAATAATAATAAACAAAAGAAAATAAACTCTGAATTTGAAAAAAATATTAGAAAGAATTAGCCCCGAATCTATTTCAGAACATTTAATACTTACCGAAGTATACAACGAACTACATTCTATCGCTACAATGATTTATTTCGCAAAAAACGGAAACTTTTATTCCGGAACTTTAAATTTAAAAGATATTCAAGAAATAGTGTCTAATGAAGCGTTAGATCTACCTATAATAAATATATTAGAATATGCCGATATTAATGTTTTTTATTTTCATCACACAATTGTAAACACCTATAAATACCCATTATTAAAAACGAAATGTAAGCTATTTAATTTGTATTCACTAGCATTTAAGCACGGAAAACTATTACTAGACTCTAGAATAGCAAAATGCAATAATAAATTTACAAGTATCGAAAAATGTAAAAATTATCTAGGAAACTTTATATGCAGAATTAAGAAACCGGACAACTGTACTATTAATGTATTAGAAAACAGGCCAGCCAAATGCGAAGTGATACATGAAAATAACGTACCGTTACAAGTACTCGAAAGTGGAAACATCATTACAGATTACGAACACACCTGGAATAACGTAAAAATAAATGGACCTAAACTAATACAATTCAATTACTCAACAAACCTAGATGGAAAACAATACTACAACCACCAACAAGCACTCAAAGATGCCATACATAACCAACACGACGATCAATTACAAATAATGCGCATCTTAGAATCTAATGGTAATTACAAATTTAACAATATCAAAGAAATATCAACCTTCCTGATACCCATCGAAGAACATCCAGTCAAATACACATTTTATTTCATATTGGGACTATGTACATTAGCATTACTAACTTATGGTATGATTAATTTCTGCGAATGCTACAGGATAAAGAAAATAGAAACACAAAGGAAAAAAATCGACGAATTATATGAAATAGAACTTCTCAAACTCCGACAGAGACAATATACAGTTTAAAACGAGGACGTTTTTTTTAAGAAGGAGTAGAGTTAACATCTCTTATTTTAAGATAGTAATAACAAATCCATAAATTCAAATATAACTAAGATAGTAATAAAAGATGATAACAAATCCATAAACTCAAATGTAACTATTCTAAGCTAGAGATAAGACAAACATCATAAATACAACTATTGTAACGATAAGAAACACATTTTTTCTCAAAACATGTTTTGCTGATAAGAAAGGTACTAGTAACCTAAACAAAGAAAAACATATTAGAACAAAGAAAAACATATTTTGAGTTAGAACAAAGAAACATTAAACATGATTATTATTATAAATAGATATTAAGTAACACTTTGTAAGTTAGTCTTAAGAATATATTTAATAAAGAAACGCACATTTCGGTGCAGAAAAAAAAGAAAATATATTTTTTTTACTCATTTCCTTAAATAGGAAATTAACTAACGCACATTCCGTAAGGAAACAACTTTTTGTGCATTTTTTAAACTCAAACAAGCAGCAGCAGAAAATATTCATTGATTTTGAATATTTTCTTATTGTTTCTTATTTTAAACTCGGAAAATAAAGCAAAACTTTTATTTTCATTGTTTGTTTTACAATACACATATACACACATCCACATGTATATATTAACTTATGTATATTCATGTTGTACTTTTTAGTAGGCAAAACAAATAAAACAAGTGATAAGGTGATGGAGATATTTATATGTGAATTTCTAATAGATTAGGACATTCAATCCAGGGGCCTAATTCCTGCAGTCGTGATCGGAATTGCATTCGAATAGAAATTAATTTCGATGGCAAGAAATTTTCGGATGATGTCACTCGCTACAAAGCGAATCGAGTTTTTGTTTCAATGTTGGAAAAAGCCAAATATATTTATATATAAATTCATTTCACAACACTGAATAAATTGTAAGCAAAAGCATATGTTTGTATATATGTATGTGTGCAAAAATATATGTATGTACGTACATACACACGTATATGCAGAAAAGAGAAATGAATATACATAAATGTTATTTTCATTTTAATTTAATTAATAATTTAATAATAATAAATTATAGCACTAGCCACATTTTCGATTCTTTTATTGGTTGACCAGAAGCAGTTAATTTGTTATTTAGATGCTCCCAGAGTTGGTTGATTTTTTTATATTTTATTTTATTATTTGCCAAGTCGGTGTGTTTTTTTATATTTGAAGTCAACTAGAAAATTTTTAATTTTTATTTTTATACGTACATTTGTGCATTCAATGTGTTCAAAAACATATGTATGTATGAAAAAGAAACGAATATACATAAATGTTATTTTCATTTTAATTTAATTAATAACTTAAGAATAATAAATTAGTGTAAAGTTGGAGAATAGAGCACATTTTCGATTCTCTTATTGGCTGACTAGAATGTTATTTAGATGCTCCCAGAGTTGGTTGATTTTTTTATTTTACTCTTAGGCAAAACATTATTTGCCAAGTCAGTGAGTTTTGTTATATTTAAAGTCAACAAGAAATTTTTTTAATTTGTATTTTTTTATAAGTACATTTGTGCATTCATTCATTTATAAATAAATATGTCTAATATTGAACATACATTTTCTTTTTCTTCGCTTTTTCTATGTTAAACATGACTTCGAATGCCTTTTTGCTTGCGAGTAAAAACACGAAAGGTTGCATTCGAATGTATGCACGTTATCGAATGCTGTCATTAGAAATTTCGATATGTGTTACTCGAAACCGAATGCGAAAATCCCAAAAGCTAAAAAACTCGTACATTCGAGTAATAACTCGCTCGCAATCGAATGCGGGAATTAGGCCCCTGAATTGTTTAAGCATTTGACAGACTTATCGTTCAATTCTGACATTAGCTTAAGCCAGCTTATTCATATTATAGTTGGGCCTTAAAGCAGCTCTGGGTTGAGGAACATCTCTCGGATCATCGTAATTATTTCTTAAGTGTTTGGCCTTCGAGAGTTTTTCGTCTCGCTCGCACTTGATCTTGAGGTATTTGTGGAATTTCTTTAACAACCACGTTGCTACTTCCTATGTGAAGGCATAGGTCGTGTACAGTCAGTCACAAAACCTTTTAAAATACTGTTAATACCAGCTTGGGCATATGGTCTAGTTACCCCGCCCATATTTGTGCAACACCATATTATGCAAATTTACTTTGTATAATATATATAATAAATACATAAAAATAAAATTTTTCAGGAGAAGGTTTTTTTTTTATAATATTCAAATTTGTTTTACATACGTAATACTTTATATATATGTATATACTATAAAATTTTAGAGCAGTTATCAACAAATTTGGCATTTTAATAATTTTAAGCTACGGAAGTCCCATAAAATTTTAATTTCAATAAAAAGTCTATTTTCAATGGCATGTCGCTTACGATAAAATCGAAAATAAGGCTCGATATAATAGCGTGTAACAATTTCTAAATAAAACTAGTTTTAAAATAAAACTCTACATACATTTTAGAATTGTGTTTTTTATAAAAATTTTCTTAATGTCAAGATTGTAACTCCGAAGAGTTACTCTTGAAATAATCTTTTGAAAACATGATGATTTCAAGGGTTTCTGTTTCCAGTAAATTTCAGGTCTTGGTTTTAGTAAGATTAGTAATACCAAAGACTATAAATCTATAAAGATATTCTACGTCCATACATTGTACTGCCAGTGCTTAATTTGCTGGTGGATTTTCTACTAAATCCATTTGTTTCAAAGAGAGTAATTTATTTTCTCAGAGCACTTATTATTCTCATGTCTTCGCTATTCATCTTCATACGCATGCATGTGTGTGTGTCTTTGCATGCGTAAGTATGAATGGATGTGTGTATTTAACTTAAAGCGAAAAAATTTACACAAACAAAAAGAACTTGTGTTTTCGCACATATGCATATGTCTATGGACATAAGCTACATAAAATTTAATGTTACCGATTGTCTATTTGTATGGCAAAAATATGTATTTTATTGTTATATATACTTTTGCAAATACATGGATTCGCACCGAATATAAATTTACCGTTATTTGAATTTAATATATTTAGCGTTTACGTTGGAAACTATTTATTTAACTTTATTTCAGTATTGCTTTCGTTGTGAGTTACCAGTGCTTGAAAATATAATCTAGTGTGAAATTAAAAAAGTTAGAATAATAATATAAATAAATAATATCATAATGAGTGAACTAATTGAAATTACTTCCGTAGTAAAACAAAAGAAGTTATCGCTTAAAGCAGGCAATAAGTGTTGTTTGCCTCATTGTGGCAGATCCAAAAGAAGTTTTCCAAACTTAAAAATCTTTCGTTTCCCATATTGCAATGACATATTACTTAAAGCGTGGATAGAAAAGTGCAACTTTGACGAAAGCTTTTTGGAAAAATCGCGGACATTATATATATGTGAAAGACACTTTTCGTCGGGAAAATATAGGAAAGAAATACTTGAAGCGCGACGCAGTACCAACCTTAAATTTGACTGATGACTCGGGTATAGAAAAGTGTTTATTAAGTGAGGATGTTGCCTTACCCTTGTTTAGATGTCCGCCTCTTAAGCGCAAAAGATCGGAATCACCATCGTTTTGCACAACTTGTTATAAAAGTTGTAGAAATGAAGAGTTTTATAGAAAGAAATATTTTACAATGTTTAAAAAACTTAAAACTGTTTCGCAAGATAAACTTAAATTAAAGAAAAAATCCGAAAGTTTAAAAAGAAGGATAAAAACGTTATAAAGCAAAATAATGATGAAGAAATCTATTGAAGCCGAAGTTGATAATTTAAATATAAATCCAAACGAAAAAACTTTTTGCAAAATGCTCCTAAAGATAAATAGAGGGACAAATGCGCATTGGGAAGAGCATGAGATAAGCTTTTTTATAGATCAACCTCCACATACTTGTTCTTAAGAAATATATTGAAATTGAACCTTCCGAGTCCTTCATCCCTTAGTAAATGGAGTAGCATTAAAAATTTGCAGCCAGGTAACAATTCATGTATATGCAATGCACTCACAGAAACTGTTAAAAAGATGCAACTTTTTGAAAAATAATGCATATTAATTTTTGATGAAGTATCTATAAGAAAAAATTTTACTTATAATAAATGTGCAGATGTTATAGATGGAGTTGTCGATTTAGGATATGAACGAGTGAATCAAATGGGGTCCCAAGTTTGTGTTTTTATGATAAGAGGAGTTGTAAAAAATTGGAAGTTCGTTTTAAATTATTTTGTTACTTCCAGTTCAATAAAAGGTGATGTACTAAAAAAACTTGTAGAGTCAAACTTGGACATTTTAAGAGAAATGCAACTAAATGTGCGTGGGCTTACGTGTGATCAAGGACCCAATAATAGAAAATGCTATGATATGCTAGGCGGATCTTGTGAAAAACCTTATTTTATTTATAAAAATGCAAAAATTTACTTGATTTAAGATGTACCCCATATTTTCGAATCCATAAGAAATGCTTTCATCAAAGCTGATTTTAAAACACCGCATGGCGTAGCGCGATTTGATGTTGTTAGAAAAATATTCTAGTTGGAGTATGGAAAAGTAACCAAAATGACAAAATTAACAACGGTGGACATAAGCCCAAATAATTTTCAGAAGATGCGTGTTGGCCTAGCTGTCCAAACTTTGAGCAATTCAGTAGCTGCTGCAATCCAATCTGTAAATGAAAATCGCCAGTTTACACGAAGTTCCGCAGCAATAGCCACTTCAACGTGCTCTTTTATAAAAAAAACTCGATAGCTATTTTGATTGCTTAAACAGCATGTATTTTAACGATGCAAAGCCCCTGAAGCCGCAAAGCACAACTTGGCAATTACTCGAAGAGCTAATTACCTATATGAAATAGGTTGAATACGCAGGAAATAAAATATTTTCAATCGATGGCCTAATTCAAACTACGAGAGCTATTTTATCGTTATCGTCAGAATTGTTTGCGGAAAACTCAAATTTGATATGCATTTTAACGAGCCATTTTAATCAAGATCCATTGGAAAACTTGTTTTCATATATACGTGCCAAGGGCGGACACTGCAAAAATCCTTCGGTCTATGAATTAAATGTCGCAGTAGCTAAACTGCTATCTCTTAAAATAACGCAATTTAGTACCTCTTCAAATTGTGCAAACGACGATGCGATATTTTTACCTATTGAGTTCAAACAATTTTAGAAGATACTCAAAGAAGTGGAAGTACAGCAGAAAGTAGTCGCACACCTGACGTTAATGTAACAAACATATTCGATGAAAATTAAGATTATTTTAATGAAGATGCAGATTGTTTTAACTCTAATAATGTTCCAATAGAGTTAACATCAAGCCGATATTTTGTTGGTTATATAGCTCAACGAATTACTTGCGCTAAATGTCGTGTGGATATAATTAAACCAGCACAAGTTTTGTCATATCCTTCAGAAATGTTTGTTCACGCTAAAAATTATGATAAAGAAACAGATTTTGGAAGTTTGTGTGCTCCATCAGACTTATTTTTTGCAGTGTGTAAGATTCACATAAAAGTTTTCGAAAATGTTTTTACTAATTCTAAAGAAATAAAAAACATAAAAAAACTATTGCTGAACAATGCGTAAATTGTACCAAAAATACAAAATATTCCTTTTGGTTTGACGAGAGCTACGTATGCTTTAAGCACAGGATGGAGATGCTTAATTTATTAGTTCTTACACTGCTACGAAAACATTCGTCGTGGGAAACATAAATTCAAATCAACAAGCACTGAAAAACTCCAAATTTTAAAGCAATAAATAAAACCTATTCTTTTTTAAACATATATATATATATATATATATATATATATATATATAATTGAAATTTCTAAATAAAATAATTATAGTTCGGTGCGAATGAACTTATTTTTAATTTTACAACAATAAAACACGTATTTTTACCCTACAATAACACAATCCGTAGCATTTGATTTTCGTGATTTATTTGCACATGAATGTATCAAAACAAGAAACTTCTTTTAGTTATTTCATATTTTTGCTCCTACTTGACTGCGCTTTAAACAAGAAATATAACACACACACAACTAAATTTCTCTATAAGCTTCAATTATGTGTGTGCATACATTGTATGCCAATCAACATTACTACATACATATTTATATAAGTGTGCATGCTCAAAAATTTTGTGCTCTTTTGTGGTTTCGTTCAAATAACAAACAATATATTTTTCCCTTGTTACTTCCCCCACAGCATCTATAAACGCAAACAATTTTAGTTTTCATTTAATGTTCTACGTGGAACATCTTTATATATTTATAGTCTTTGGTATTACTAAATATTCCTTCAACATTAGCTGATGAGTTTGGCAAAGTAAAAAAAGTAAATAACAAACTCACATTATGAAGAGAAAGTTTGTTGTTTGGTAATTTAATCGATTTAAATTTTCTCCAAAATATATTTATATAAACATATATACATACATATAATAGTCATGATCTTGAAAGTTAAAACATATAAAGGGTGTTTTTTATTGAGGTATAGAACTTTAAGTTGGCATCACTTTTTTAACTGGCGGCCATTTTGTCAGCTGTCAAGTGATTAATATTTAGTTTGGTTTGCCATTTCATCATAAACAGGTTGACAAAAGAACAACGCTTGCAAATCGTGCAAATTTATTTCGAAAATAATGGTTTAGTTCGCGAAGTTTACCGCAAGCTCCGTCCATTTTATGGTCGACATAATCGTCCATCAGAGCAATTAATTCGGTTAACCATGGATCGTTTTCGCACTACGTTTACTCTATGTGATAATACGCATCCGCAGAGACGTCGAACAGTGCGCACCGAAGAAACAATTGCCGCTGTAGAGCAAAGTGTTGAAGAGGACCCGAATGAATCGATTCGCCACCGTGCACAGCAATTGGAGCTTTGTCCATCAACTTTATGGAAGATTTTGCGCAAAGATCTTGGCTTGCGACCTTACAAGATCCAGCTTGTGTAAGAATTAAAGCCACGAGACCATGCAATGCGTCGTGATTTTGGTGTATGGGCCGAAAATGAGATTGATCTCGATGCTGATTTTCATCGCAAAATTTTGTTCAGTGATGAGGCTCATTTTTGGTTGAATGGCTACGTCAACAAGCAAAATTGCCGCATTTGGAGTGAAGAGAATCTACATGAGACCCTTGAGACGCCATTACATCCACAAAAACTGACTGTTTGGTGTGCTCTATGGGCTGGTGGAGTCATTGGGCCATACTTCTTCCGAAATAATGCTGGAGAGTCAGTTACCGTTAATGGAGACCGGTATAGAGCCATGATAACCGACTATTTTGTTCCCGAATTGGATGGCATGAATGTGGATGAGTTGTGGTTCCAACAAGACGGCGCTACATGCCACACAGCGTACGTCACAATCAATTTATTGAAGGAAACATTCGATGAGGGATAATTTCGCGGAATGGACCTGTCAATTGGCCACCAAGATCGTGTGATTTGACACCATTGGATTATTTTCATTGGGGATATGTGAATTCGCTCGTCTACGCCAACAAACCAGAAACGTTAGGGGACTTGGAAGCCAACATTCGTGGCGTTATTGCCAACATACGGCCCCATATGCTCGAAAAAGTGGTTGAAAATTGGACCTGTAGAATTGGCTTTATTCGAGCCAGCAGCGGCGGCCACATGCCCGAAATCATATTTAAACATTAATGGCATAAAATTATCCTTCCAATAAAGCCAAATTGATGGACATTAAAACGATTTTCTTGTGTTTTATTTCAATTCAAAGTTCTATACCTCTTAAAAAAACACCCTATATGTAAGTTCTCTTATTCCAATTTCAATGTCTTAATATTTTTCTTTATACACAAGATTAGGAAAACTTTTAAGTAAAGGAAGAATTTCAGAGTCCATATTTAAAATAACTGATGCTGCAATTAAATTAGAATGTTTGATAATTGTGTTATCACAATAAAATATTTTTTCTGCAAGGAATATTTATGTTATTTATGTTATTTCAAGAAATCGTCAACATATGAGGAACATTTGTCATTTCTTGTAAAAAATCGTCAAAATGACGAAAAATCGTCATATCTAGCAACACTTCGCAAAGCACAAGATAATGCCTATGTAGTGGTGACAAAAAGGGGTTTTATAGAAAACAATGACTATTAAAAAAAATGTTTAAATACAGTCAGCCGTATTCATAAACATTTTAAGCAGCATTTCAAATCTTGTCTAAACAAAATTCGCTAAAATTGTATTCATAATAGAATTTTAGCTTAAAAGACGCTTTTTAAACCTTGCGTAAATCAGCAAATTTTAAAATTGACTGCCCCCATGTTTAAACCAATTTTAAGATGACGTTGTTGTAACTTTGCTTCGTTTTTGTTGACATTTTTAACTCTGCCTGTATGTGTGTATGTATGTACTTATGTATGTGTGTATATGCTAGTATTATTTAGAAGAAAATAATGTAATTTAATTTAAAAGAAACTATTGCCGAAATATCAAATAGACTCCAAAAGAATATTTAAAAGAAAAGGAGCGATCCAGTTTCCATTCCGAGTCATTATTTTCTAATTTTATGTGTTAAAAAATAATATAATTGTAGAAAATTAACTAGTGATGTATAAACACTCAAAAGTAACAAAATAGAACTCGTTATTTTAGTGATGCTTAATCTACAATAAAATAAATCATATATAAAGCACTTTTAACAAAGATTTGTTGTGAACTTTTTTATATTTTTATTAAATACAAGTTGGAACACATCTTTTATTTTATAGAAACAATATTTCTCTGAAAAGCGACAAATAAACAAATATAGACACGAGTAATTTGTGAATTAACAATCGTTGTTTTGCAGAACTTTTTTTTTTAAACGAGGGTACGCATGTAAACTTTGCATACCGTATGTATTTTGTAATGGATTTCCAATTCAGCACTGATAAAATACCAAGCTTTTTCGATTGCAAAAACGATCTTATGTGAGATATCATGTATGCATACATTCTTACATGGCTCCACATATTAAATCTTATTTCTTTATATGGATCCACATGTGAAGAGCTTCTATATATATATATATATATATATATATATATATATGTGACAGCACATAGAAAAAGGGACTTAAGGGTAATAAAAATATCAATTTTCACTTTTTTTTTATGTGGACAACACCTGAGCGTCGAATGAGACCGATTTCATGCCCCAAAAGTGTTCCCTCCCAGAGATATGCGCGTTTGATGATGTGATGGTACACCAAGGATACACGTATTTAAATCTTTAAAATGGCTCTCCTGAACAAAACCGGTTTTTACCCTTAGGTCCCTTTCTATTTTGCGCGTCACATATATAAAAGAGCATGTGTGTATGTATGTAACGTATGGACTCGAAAACGGCTGGGCCGATTTTGATGAAATTTTTAGGGAATCTTCAAAATATTCAGGCGGGTGACACTGTGAAGTCTGATTTTTTATTTTCTGTCTGCGGGCGGATGGGCTGGCAAAATCCATTTCTCATATTGCACCACCAATGCCATAAATATATATTTATCATAATTTTTTTGCTTTTTTTATTTAATTTTTTTTGAAAGCTGTTGTCATGTTTTTCAAAATGAGATATCAATCTCTTAAATCGGTTATGTAGTTCCGAAGATATTTACAAAAAACTTTTGTTAATAATTATCCAATATCAAAATTTTAAAACTTTCGAAATGTTATATTAAAAAATCCGAGTTTTCGGTTTATTTACAAAATATTTACATCATTCGATAACACGATGGGGGTAGCGAAGCACACTGGGTGTAGCTAGTCATAAATAAATTTCATTATATGAGCTCATATACATATTATAATACATTTCATATATTAGTCCATGTATTAGTTCTTATATAATAGTTTTGCTATGTATAATCCCATACATTTCCATACATGAATTCATACATATTCATATATATACATTCAAACATTAAACATACATATATGGACCATGTATAATTTTTAAGCTATTGCATAGCTTTTATCAAGAAATTCCGTAACGAAAAAAAGCCTAAAGGTACGGTCACACTTGCCAAACATTTGCCCAAAAAAAGCGTAACCAAGAAACACTAATGAAAAAGTTTTGATCCAGACACTTGCTTATCCAATTAAACAGTTTCGAACACAACTAATAGATGATGTAATAGAATCCAACTTTATTGGCTGCTCTTTAACTTGACAAACTTTACTCTGAAGTGAAAGATTTTTCATTAGCATTTAGTGGTTGCACTTTTTTGGGCAAATGTTTGACAAGTGTGACCGTAGCTTAAGACTATTTTTATTTGAATCCCCAGTGTATGTTAACCCCTAAAGTATGCTATTGATTTCATTAACATACAGTATTGCTAGAACAGATTTTTACATGTTGGAAACCACAATGTGGCGTACTTAAGAGCAATCAGGAGGCAATTCACCAGCGATGCCAACTATTTATAACCCAAACGCGCTACTGCCCTTCTCAAAACGCGCTAGAACGCACTAAGTTACAGCATTGTCAAATATTTATAGCAAAAACCTGCTATTTTATACGCGCTAAATTAAATTTCAACAAAAGTGGATGTATTTATGTATGTATTAGTACTCGTATATACAATTAATTTTTCAGATTTTGCAATATTGCTTCATTGACATTAATTAATTAACTAAAATCATTTAATACAGAATCAGGGGGCAAATTACGGCACTCGTTATCGAACGAAATTGCGAAATATTTCAATAGAGTTTATATGGAAATGTTTCGTAATTTCGTTTGATAACGAGTGCCGTAATTTGCCCCCAGAATCGCCTTCCAAATAATCGAAACGCTTAGTTTTTACTTCTAATTTATTTCTAAAACTTTGTAAGTAGTAGGGAACTGGCGGTTCGGGGACAATTAAAATTGTTAAATTGTTGCTGAAATTGTTAAATTGTGGGCTGAAATTGTTAAATTGTGGCTGAAATTGTTAAATTGTTGCTGAAATTTTAAAATTCTTGGAAATTTGTGTTTTCGGCGGCGCTTTGATGTTTTTTGTTTACATTAGGAGTTTTTTGTTTACATTAACTTTGTGTGAACGGGTGATTTTTTTTGGGTTACATTAATTGTGATAACGTGTGATTTTTTTTTTGAGGTTTCATATGAGTGTATATGCCGACGGCAATACATGATTATTATTTTTTTCAAATGCCGACGGCAAAACATGTTTATTAATTTTTCCTAATGCCGACGGCAAAACATGAATATAATTTTTCCTAATGCCTACTGCAATACATGATAATTTTTCCTAATGCCTACCGCAATACATGATTATTATTTTTTTCAAATGCCGACGGCAAAAAATGAATATAATTTTTTCAAATGCAGACGGGAAAATGATTTTTCCTAATGACGACGGGAAAACGTGAAAGTTATTTTTTCTAGTGCTAATGTAGGTGTTGCTAGACTGTGGGAATTTAAGGCTGACCGTGATTTGAGTGGGTGGCGTTGGTGCCGTAATATGTAACCATAGGAATTTGCGGATGTGTCTGTCTGTCTGTGAGAATTTAGGTGAGGGTTTGATTGGAAGGGGCGGGGTGTAGTTGAGGTAGATCGATTGCGTGTGTGTGTGTGTGTGTGTGTGTGTGTATGTTTGTAGGAATTTCAATGTGTGTATTTCTGTAGGAGCTTAGGGCTGCTTGTGATTTATGAGGGGTGAGGTGTTCTAGTAATATGTAACCGGGGGAATCTGTGTGTTTGTATGTCTGTAGGAGTTTAAGGCTGATCATCATTTGGGTGGGTAGGGTTGTTGACGTAATATGTATCCATGGGGATTTGTGGATGTGTCTGTCTATAGTAGTTTAAGGCTGATCGTGATTTGAGGTAGGTGAGGATATTGTTGAGGTAAATTGGTTATTTGTATGTATGTATGTATGTATTTTTGTAAGAATTTAAGATGATTGTGATTTATTAGGGGCGAGGTGTTCTTGTAATATGTAGCCGTGAGAATCTATGTGTATAGACGTCTGTAGAAGTTTAAGACTATCTGAATTTCAGGTAGGTGAGAGTGTTGTGTTGTTGAGATTAATCTTATATATTGTATATGTATGTATGTATGATCATGGGAATTTGTGTATGTATATCTGAGGGAGAATTTAAGGCTCGTCATGATTTGCAAAAGGTGGGGTGTTGTTGAAATTTTCTTGGATATTTCTTATATGAATTCTGCTATGTGTGTGTGTGTATTTGCGCTAATATTTATATGTAGATAGATATAAATTGTTTTCAGTATCGACATTTGGTACTATAAAATACTATCATATGTATGGACTTCCCTAATCTTATTATGTTTTTACACTTACGCTTGTTTTATATTTTCTCATACTTAAATTTGTCTCGCGTTAAAGTCTGCCTATATGAAATTTGTTTATATTACAGATTTTGTTTATTTCAATCTTTGAATACATTTTTTTTTGTCATTGATGTCTTTTGTTCTTCTTGTTGTTGGTGTTGTTGTTGTAAATATTCGTCTGTGTATAGATGCGATATATTCAGTTTTTTTTTATTTGAAAATAAAAACGTTTTAATTTTTATCTGCGTTTACTTAAAAGTTTGTGAGGATTTTCTGTTTTTAAGTAAAACTGAATTCCTGAAGATACATACTCTATAGTAATAGCAACTATAATAGAAATATTCCTTATACTCAATTTACATTTTTTAAAGTTGATGCAACGTTAGTAAGTTAACGTTAGAAATTTTTGGGGTACATAATTTTTTCTAACTATAGACTTTTTTCTTCACTTTCTACATTTGTTTTCGAAATCTTGCTTTGCTTTATGAACATGTATAAACATTTTTAAATGAAACTGATCCGGTACTCCAGCTTATATACTGATAGTTTTTTTTTTTTTTCTTTGGTAGTCAACTTACTTCTTTTTTTATTTTTATTGATAAACATTTAAAATCAAAAGGGAGCTTTATATTGAAATTATTATTTTCATAATTGTTGAAAACAATCACTAGTTTTTTTTGTGATGAAATCATTTGAAGTTGAAGCTGATATCTTTGCTTACTGTTTTAAATTAAAATTTTATTCAATAGAATAAAAGGAGCTTTTTTCTTAAATTCTGATGCAGTTAAGATCGGATATGAGACTGAATTTAAATGTACTTTTAAATTAGTCATAATGAACAAACTTATTTTCTTGTTGAAAAGCGATCATCAGAAAACGAAGTGGTTTTCAGAGACTTTAGGTATACCCTTTCGACGGTTCCTCTAGGATACAAGATGACTTTGTTTGACGAAATTTCTGTTGCTTTATACTGATAATATTTTTACATTAATAAGGTACATATATGTTTGTTTTATGAAGGGTGAGCACCTTTCACTTTTATTTGTTCTCATATATGATTTTTTTTTTTAATTTTATTAAAGTTCAGCGTATTGTGTATATATTTCTGAAATGTTTTACTACTTGGAATAGAGTATTTTTGTCTAATTTTTTGCTGGGTATATACATTAGGTATGTAGAAATTAGTTTACTTACAAAGAAATGTATGTTTAATAAACAACTATTGTAGCAAATCGATCTCAAATAACTCAGTTACCTCTACCAGCAATTCACCGTCAGTGTTTTCATAAAGTGTTAGAAACAATGAAATATCTATGTTTGGGAGAATTTTTTTGTCTCAAGTAGGTATTTCTACATGAGGTTTGCTGGTTGACTCCTATCGCATTCATATGTAATGATTATCCACTTAAAAAAGGTCATCATCACCATCAATCACTCCCGTGATTGGGGATGATCCAGATACAATTGCTGTCTCATCACCTTCTAACAGCTTTATATATTTTGCTAGTATGCATGCCTTAGCATGCTTCTATCGATAGTGACGAAAGAGTCCGAGATGTAGTAGTGTTACAATTAAAAATCTTTACTATTAAAATTTACCAGTTCGCTCTTTTGAATTTTTGCAAAGTAGATACATATGTATGTTTGTATTTAAGTGACCACAAAATCATAAAATTTCTTTGCTTACAAAATTGTATGACGTGAGGATTTTTTTTTTTTTTGAAATTATTCATGCTTCGGCATGCTTTCATTTTTTTATCTGTAAATTTATTTAATACTCATACAGATACAGATATAAAGTAAGATCTGTTTGCAGTATGCATGCTTCAGCATGATTCTAGTTGAAGCGTATATTCATTCACTAAGTTTGCTTGATACTTATTCATACACATGTACATTCTTAAAGATTGGATATCAAAGTCCAAATTCCGTAGTTTATCTATATTTTCTAAAGATCTGATAGCTAAAGAAATAAATAGAGCGAAGATCTTCTATAATAATCCCATTTTCATATTGTAAAATTTTGCGTTCTAACGCTTTCGATGGGAAAATGTACATACAACTTTATAAAAAGTGATAATATGATGTGCTGCTGAATATTGCACTATGTTATAGTTTATTTTAAACACTGAAGTTTTAGCAAATTTCATTCAGACCAACAAGTTTAGAGAATTCCACTACATTTAGCTAATTATCTAATTCCACTACATTTAGTTAATTACCTTTCTTAAGACCCATCATTCCTAATCAATCCTACAAAAAACTAGATTTTTCGTTTTAATTTAATTTTTATTTTTATTAAATTCAACATTCATTCTTCAAATTACTTTATACTGTATTAAGCAGCTTTTTCTCATTTGTTGAGTTAACTTTAATCGTAAACATTTTAATGTTGAGATAAATTTTTCTATTTTATGCACTAAGTAATTATTTATATATGTATACCAATCCTTTTATATGAACCATTAAAGCTAATTCTTTTCACATCATTCCTTTTAATGCTCAATTAAATCATTGTACTATTGATGCTTTCATATTAAGTAATGTTTAATCTTCTATTTATGTATGAGTTTTCCAAAGTATTTATTAAAAAACTCCTTAGAATCATCTGTTTGTAAGTTTTTTGTTTTTTTTTGTACCCGTACTGCTTCAAAAATATTTTCCATTCCTTGGTTTTTTGAGTGCAGCTTTTATTTTCAGCTGTACTACAATTTGAGAATGTGTCAATTACAGTCTTCAAAAATCAACAATTTCTATTTTCTGTACAATAGTTCTCCATTTCACCTAACTTAGCTCCATAAAACTTCATATATTCCTGTCATTGCATCTCTACAAGCACAAACAATTTTCGAGTGAGTTTTAAAATGGAGTTCGTTTACTAAATTTCTTTTTAAAGACATTGAGTTGTTTTACAGATTTTTTCGATAGTGTGGTGATCTACATGTTGCACTTTCAGCTATTTATACTAACATGTAGTTAATTTTCTAATCTATATATTTAATCGTACAACTCTTCAATTTATTTTTAATTATTTAATTTTTAGAATTCCCTTTCAATTTTATAACTCTCTTCCTTCCCTAATTTTATTTCACGTTGTAGTCCACCAATATGCATTTGAATATATTCTTGAATTATATCAATGCCTTAAGCTATATTATTAATTTGTTCTTTAGTTTGTCGATTTCAGTTTCCAGAAAAATTAACTTATATCATCGTTCTCTGACGGAGAACGATGATGATTCTGTATGCATACATTAGTAGTAATTAAAATCTTTTTATAGATTTCGAGTTCAAATTTATCATAATTTTTTGGTATTTTATCAAACATTAGAGAAAATAGTCCTAGTGTTAGAGCCCATATTTGACCACCAACTTGTATTTTATCTTCATTCAGTTTGAGGTTACTGTCACCATTAATTTGTATCTAATTCATTTCCTCCTTCCAATACTGATAAGTCTTGGGAATTGGAAGTCTTTGAGTACAAATCATCGTCATCATCATTCTCAGTATTAGCATCATTAAATAAGATGGTATTATCAAATATTGTTCCTTCTGCTAGTTTCTTTGGTGTACTTGTCTCTATCTTGACTGATGGTTTCTCATGCTTTAAACTTGTATATTTTCAACTTCTGTCTTGATTTTACTTTTTTCTTTCATAAGAATTCTTTTAATATTTTTAGAACTATTTATGAATTCTTCTGTTATAGGTTCATTTGTATCTATTTCACTAGTTTTTATACTACGAAGCTTTTTCTTGATCACATTTGTTCTCAACACCAAATGCTTTAAAACTTTCTCATCCATGTTTGCTAACAGCAAATTCAGGTATCGGCTACTAGATCAGCTTATCAGGAGCTGATCTGGTTTTCAGATCACCTTATCAGGAGCTGGTCTAGTTATCAGATCAGCTTATCAGGAGCTGGTCTGGTTATCAGATCAGCTTATCAGGAGCTGGTCTGGTTATCAGATCAGCTTATCAGGAGCTGGTCTGGTTATCAGATCAGCTTATCAGGAGCTGGTCTGGTTATCAGATCAGCTTATCAGGACCTGATCTGGTTTTCAGATCAGCTTATCAGGAGCTGGTCTGGTTATCAGATCAGCTTATCAGGACCTGATCTGGTTTTCAGATCAGCTTATCAGGAGCTGGTCTGGTTATCAGATCACCTTATCAGGAGCTTGTCCGGTTATCAGATCAGCTTATCAGGAGCTGGTCTGGTTTTCAGATCAGCTTATCAGGAGCTGGTCTGGTTATCAGATCAACTTATCAGGACCTGATCTGGTTATCAGATCAGCTTATCAGGAGCTGGTCTGGTTATCAGATCAGCTTATCAGGAGCTGGTCTGGTTATCAGATCAGCTTATCAGGAGCTGGTCTGGTTTTCAGATCAGCTTATCAGGACCTGATCTGATTTTCAGAACAGCTTATCAGGTAACAGATCAGGCTATCAGGAGCTGTTCAGATTTTCATTTCAAGATATCTGAGTAAGATTTAGTTATCACTGTACAAGTAGCTAGCCATTTAGAACATTTATATACATGAAGTTTAAAGTCAAATGAAATACGAAAAAGTAAAGTTTTATGTAGTAAAATTATTTTCTATAACGATCATCGTTTAATTCAATATCTTTGCTTATAATTAAAAATTCATATTTAGCCTTTCAACATGCTTTATATTTTTCTCACCTTACTTAAACATTAAAATTACATTATGATGATCTCTTATTAAATGTTTGGTGATTCTGGTGTAAGTTTTACATAAGTAGAATGAATCAACATTCTTATCTCTCCCCATAAAAAAGTATTCTTCCCATACGCATAATCGTTAAATATCATATTGGAATTACTTTGGACTGAAATAACAGATTCACTATCGGTAAATTTTGTAATATATTATTGTTTTAATTGATGAAATTAATTTCTTTATCTCTAGCTTGATATAAAGATTTTGAGTATAAATAAATGTTCTCAAATTTAAGTCCATTAGGACTTTCTAGCAAGCCAATCATAGCGTTTTTTTTCGCAATTTGACAGGTCAACTATTGTTGCACGAATAGAATTTGATATAAAGGAACTATGATTTATTTTTGAACTATCGTTCGATGATTCATCAATATTTCGTACCAAGGTTTTTTAGGTTATTTTACTAACCGCATTTATGTAGCTAAATACATTTTATAAATATTATCTCTTATTATAAAAAAATAAACTAATACAGCTATACCATATCAGAAAATACTTTCTGAAATCGTATAGCTGCATTAGTTTATTTTTTCTATAATAAGAGATAATGATCCACACTCATAATCAAAACAGCATAAAAATATCCTTTGTTTTGACTATGAGTATGCATCAATATTTTCGTTTTTTTTTCTTTTAGTTTTTTGCGTTTAGTTACAAAAATGTGGTTAGTAAAACAAAGTATATTTTAACAGCCTTATTTATAACACTTATTAGGAATTATAAAGACTTTTTAAGAAAAAATGTTTATAAAAAATTTGTTTTAAAAAGCCTTTACAAAGCCTTAATAAGTTTTATAAATAAGGCTGTAAGAGTTTAAAATCAGTATTTTATATGATAATACTGATTTGAAACTCTTAAAATATTCTTTGTTTTGACTATGAGTAGGGCCCATTATCTCTTATTATAGGACAAATAAAATAATATAGCTATACGATTTCAGAAAAAAATTTCATACCATCCTATATTTATGTTGTTTTACTAATCGCATTTTGTAAATAAATGCTTTTCATAAATACTATCTATTATTATAGAAAGAATCAAATAGTATGGTTATATGATATTAGAAAACATGATTTCTGATATCATATAATTATACTATTTTATTTTTTTATAATAAGAGATAATGACTCATACTCATAGTCAAAACAAAGGATATTTATATGCTGTTTTGATTATGAGTATGCGTCAATATTTATGAAATGCATTTAGTTATAAAATGCGGTTAGTAAAACAAAGTATATTTTAAGTGTTTAAAACCACCATTTTTATGGTAATACCGGTTTTAAACACTTAAAGCATACTTTGTTTTGACTATGAGTATGAGCTGATATTTATAAAATGGATTTTATAAATATTGACTATTACCCTTAGTCAAAACAACATAAATAATTCTTGGTACGAAATTTTGATGAATCATCGAACGATAGTTCAAAAATAAATCATAGTTCCTTTGTATCAAATTCTATTCGTGCAACAATAGTTGACCTGTCAAATTGCGTTCTCCGTCAGAGAACGATGATATAAGTTAATTTTTCTGGAAACTGAAATCGACAAACTAAAGAACAAATTAATAATATAGCTTAAGGCATTGATATAATTCAAGAATATATTCAAATGCATATTGGTGGACTACAACGTGAAATAAAATTAGGGAAGGAAGAGAGTTATAAAATTGAAAGGGAATTCTAAAAATTAAATAATTAAAAATAAATTGAAGAGTTGTACGATTAAATATATAGATTAGAAAATTAACTACATGTTAGTATAAATAGCTGAAAGTGCAACATATAGATCACCACACTATCGAAAAAATCTGTAAAACAACTCAATGTCTTTAAAAAGAAATTTAGTAAACGAACTCCATTTTAAAACTCGAAAATTGTTTGTGCTTGTAGAGATGCAATGACAGGAATATATGAAGTTTTATGGAGCTAAGTTAGGTGAAATGGAGAACTATTCTACAGACAATAGAAATTGTTGATTTTTGAAGACTGTAATTCACACATTCTCAAATTGTAGTACAGCTGAAAATAAAAGCTGCACTCAAAAAACCAAGGAATGGAAAATATTTTTGAAGCGGTACGGGTACCAAAAAAAAACAAAAAACTTACAAACAGATGATTCTAAGGAATTTTTTAATAAATACTTTGGAAAACTCATACATAAATAGAAGATTAAACATTACTTAATATGAAAGCATCAATAGTACAATGATTTAATTGAGCATTAAAAGGAATGATGTGAAAAGAATTAGCTTTAATGGTTCATATAAAAGGATTGGTATACATATACAAAGAATTACTTAGTGCATAAAATAGAAAAATTTATCTCAACATTAAAATGTTTACGGTTAAAGTTAACTCAACAAATGAGAAAAAGCTGCTTAATACAGTATAAAGTAATTTGAAGAATGAATGTTGAATTTAATAAAAATAAAAATTAAATTAAAACGAAAAATCTAGTTTTTTGTAGGATTGATTAGGAATGATGGGTCTTAAGAAAGGTAATTAACTAAATGTAGTGGAATTAGATAATTAGCTAAATGTAGTGGAATTCTCTAAACTTGTTGGTCTGAATGAAATTTGCTAAAACTTCATTGTTTAAAATAAACTATAACATAGTGCAATATTCAGCAGCACATCATATTATCACTTTTTATAAAGTTGTATGTACATTTTCCAATCGAAAGCGTTAGAACGCAAAATTTTACAATATGAAAATGGGATTATTATAGAAGATCTTCGCTCTATTTATTTCTTTAGCTATCAGATCTTTAGAAAATATAGATAAACTACGGAATTTGGACTTTGATATCCAATCTTTAAGAATGTACATGTGTATGAATAAGTATCAAGCAAACTTAGTGAATGAATATACGCTTCAACTAGAATCATGCTGAGGCATGCATACTGCAAACAGATCTTACTTTATATCTGTATCTGTATGAGTATTAAATAAATTTAAATAATTTCAAAAAAAAAAAAAAAATCCTCACGTCATACAATTTTGTAAGCAAAGAAATTTTATGATTTTGTGGTCACTTAAATACAAACATACATATGTATCTACTTTGCAAAAATTCAAAAGAGCGAACTGGTAAATTCTAATAGTAAAGATTTTTAATTGTAACACTACTACATCTCGGACTCTTACGTCACTATCGATAGAAGCATGCTAAGGCATGCATACTAGCAAAATATATAAAGCTGTTAGAAGGTGATGAGACAGCAATTGTATCTGGATCAACCCAACTCATGAATGTATTGTATACGGGAGTGATTGATGGTGATGATGACCTTTTTTAAGAGGATAATCATTACATATGAATGCGATAGGAGTCAACCAGCAAACCTCATGTAGAAATACCTACTTGAGACAAAAAAATTCTCCCAAACATAGATATTTCATTGTTTCTAACACTTTATGAAAACACTGACTGTGAATTGCTGGTAGAGGTAACTGAGTTATTTGAGATCGATTTGCTACAATAGTTGTTTATTAAACATACATTTCTTTGTAAGTAAACTAATTTCTACATACCTAATGTATATACCCAGCAAAAAATTAGACAAAAATACTCTATTCCAAGTAGTAAAACATTTCAGAAATATATACACAATACGCTGAACTTTAATAAAATTAAAAAAAAAATCATATATGAGAACAAATAAAAGTGAAAGGTGCTCACCCTTCATAAAACAAACATATATGTACCTTATTAATGTAAAAATATTATCAGTATAAAGCAACAGAAATTTCGTCAAACAAAGTCATCTTGTATCCTAGAGGAACCGTCGAAAGGGTATACCTAAAGTCTCTGAAAACCACTTCGTTTTCTGATGATCGCTTTTCAACAAGAAAATAAGTTTGTTCATTATGACTAATTTAAAAGTACATTTAAATTCAGTCTCATATCCGATCTTAACTGCATCAGAATTTAAGAAAAAAGCTCCTTTTATTCTATTGAATAAAATTTTAATTTAGAACAGTAAGCAAAGATATCAGCTTCAACTTCAAATGATTTCATCACAAAAAAAACTAGTGATTGTTTTCAACAATTATGAAAATAATAATTTCAATATAAAGCTCCCTTTTGATTTTAAATGTTTATCAATAAAAATAAAAAAAGAAGTAAGTTGACTACCAAAGAAAAAAAAAACTATCAGTATATAAGCTGGAGTACCGGATCAGTTTCATTTAAAAATGTTTATACATGTTCATAAAGCAAAGCAAGATTTCGAAAACAAATGTAGAAAGTGAAGAAAAAAGTCTATAGTTAGAAAAAATTATGTACCCCAAAAATTTCTAACGTTAACTTACTAACGTTGCATCAACTTTAAAAAATGTAAATTGAGTATAAGGAATATTTCTATTATAGTTGCTATTACTATAGAGTATGTATCTTCAGGAATTCAGTTTTACTTAAAAACAGAAAATCCTCACAAACTTTTAAGTAAACGCAGATAAAAATTAAAACGTTTTTATTTTCAAATAAAAAAAAAACTGAATATATCGCATCTATACACAGACGAATATTTACAACAACAACACCAACAACAAGAAGAACAAAAGACATCAATGACAAAAAAATGTATTCAAAGATTGAAATAAACAAAATCTGTAATATAAACAAATTTCATATAGACAGACTTTAACGCGAGACAAATTTAAGTATGAGGAAATATAAAACAAGCGTAAGTATAAAAACATAATAAGATTAGGGAAGTCCTGACATATGATAGTATTTTATAGTACCAAATGTCGATACTGAAAACAATTTATTTCTATCTACATATAAATATTAGCGCAAATAAACACACACACATAGCAGAATTCATATAAGAAATATCCAAGAAAATTTCAACAACACCCCACCTTTTGCAAATCATGACGAGCCTTAAATTCTCCCTCAGATATACATACACAAATTCCCATGATCATACATACATACATATACAATATATAAGATTAATCTCAACAACACAACACTCTCACCTACCTGAAATTACAGATAGTCTTAAACTTCTACAGACGTCTATACACATAGATTCTCATGGCTACATATTACAAGAACACCTCGCCCCTAATAAATCACAATCATCTTAAATTCTTACAACAATACATACATACATACATACAAATAACCAATTTACCTCAACAACATCCTCACCTACCTCAAATCACGATCAGCCTTAAACTACTATAGACAGACACATCCACAAATCCCCATGGATACATATTACGTCAACAACCCTGCCCACCCAAATCATGGTCAGCCTTAAACTCCTACAGACATACAAACACACAGATACCTCCGGTTACATATTACTAGAACACCTCACCCCTCATAAATCACAATCAGCCCTAAGCTCCTACAGAAATACACACATTGAAATTCCTACAAACATACACACACACACACACACACACACATACACACGCAATCGATCTACCTCAACTACACCCCGCCCCTTCCAATCAAACCCTCACCTAAATTCTCACAGACAGACAGACACATCCGCACATTCCTATGGTTACATATTACGGCACCAACGCCACCCACTCAAATCACGGTCAGCCTTAAATTCCCACAGTCTAGCAACACCTACATTAGCACTAGAAAAAATAACTTTCACGTTTTCCCGTCGTCATTAGGAAAAATCATTTTCCCGTCTGCATTTGAAAAAATTATATTCATTTCTTGCCGTCGGCATTTGAAAAAATAATAATCATGTATTGCGGTAGGCATTAGGAAAAATTATCATGTATTGCAGTAGGCATTAGGAAAAATTATATTCATGTTTTGCCGTCGGCATTAGGAAAAATTAATTAACATGTTTTGCCGTCGGCATTTGAAAAAAATAATAATCATGTATTGCCGTCGGCATATACACTCATATGAAACCTCAAAAAAATCACCCGTTATCACAATTAATGTAACCCAAAAAAACTCACCCGGTCACACAAAGTTAATGTAAACAAAAAACTCCTAATGTAAACAAAAAAACTCCTAATGTAAACAAAAAACATCAAAGCTCCGCCGAAAACACAAATTTCCAAGAATTTTAAAATTTCAGCAACAATTTAACAATTTCAGCCACAATTTAACAATTTCAGCCCACAATTTAAGAATTTCAGCAACAATTTAACAATTTTAATTGTCCCCGAACCGCCAGTTCCCTACTACTTTTGTAACAACATATAAATTCTCGAATGGTTTTCCGATTCAAATGCTTTTTGTACTTCAGCTAATGTACATTTTTGGGTCATTGTATGTACATATTTTTATTTGTGAAATTTCAAAATATTTGTCATTACAGTATTAAAATGCGTTTTTTATTCTAACCACAGTCAAGCGAATTTTGTTTTCGACAGCTAAATCATTAACTAATTTAAAAAAATTTATCGGAGTTTTGGATATTAGAAAATTGTTAAATTTTTACAAAAAAAGTTAAAAAAATATTGAACTGAAATGATATTATTGACTTTATTCAAAACGCGCTAACTTAGCGCTTTTTTATTAAACACGCTAAGGCGGAAAAAAGCACGTTTGGCATAGTTAAAACGCGCTAAATCTAGCGCGAAAAGTGCTAAATTGGCATCACTGCAAATCATCGCATTCGGAATCGAGTACTTTGTCATCGAAATGTTGTTAAAGCCCTTATGACACTTCATTTTTTCTTCATTGATTTGATATTGAATTGATAGAAAGAAACAATAAATGTTAGAAAGAATAATATATATAAAACGGAAACAAAATGTTTAAATGTTGTCAAATTTTCGTAACTAGAAACCGCTAGTATTAAGATAAAACAAACTAAAAATCATAATAATTTAATTTGGCTTAAAAAGCGATACGAACTTTAGCCCTTTCAAATCACAAATATAGAAACAAATGGAGTTCGAATAATAATTAAAATTAACTAAAAATTAATAGCCATGGGCCTGTGGCAAAAATTAAATAAAAAATATACTTAATAGTAACAAACCAAAAAAGTTTGTCTTAAGTAGAACAAAAAATAAGCAAATTAAGTAACATGTGTACAATTAGTAAAAAGAACAAAACGACAATGGTAAGACTGTTGTAAATATAGTGATGGTAAAATTGAGCTTACAATACAAAAAAGCTTTCAGCAAATTGAAATACGATGAATCAAAACAATTCACATATTCCATTTGCAATCAAATGCTAAGTATATAAAGCAGAAATCTACATCAACTGACACCACACACAGTGGACCAAACACAAAAGAACGCTGATGATGAAGGTTTAGTGGCCTTCGAAAACGGCTGGCTGTTCCGTTCAACTATGTGTTGTTAGTCAGAATATTTACAACAGACTTTGGTGTTATTTGTTCATTAATAATTATCACATGTAATTTGGCTTAAAAAGCGATACGAACTTTAGCCCGTTCAAATCACAAATATAGAAACAAATGGAGTTCGAATAATAATTAAAATTAACTAAAAATTAATAGCCATGGGCCTGTGGCAAAAATTAAATAAAAAATATACTTAATAGTAACAAACCAAAAAAGTTTGTCTTAAGTAGAACAAAAAATAAGCAAATTAAGTAACATGTGTATAATTAGTAAAAAGAACAAAACGACAATGGTAAGACTGTTGTAAATATAGTGATGGTAAAATTGAGCTTACAATACAAAAAAGCTTTCAGCAAATTAAAATACGATGAATCAAAACAATTCACATATTCCATTTGCAATAAAATGCTAAGTATATAAAGCAGAAATCTACATCAACTGACACCACACACAGTGGACCAAACACAAAAGAACGCTGATGATGAAGGTTTAGTGGCCTTCGAAAACGGCTGGCTGTTCCGTTCAACTATGTGTTGTTAGTCAGAATATTTACAACAGACTTTGGTGTTATTTGTTCATTAATAATTATCACATGTAATTTGGCTTAAAAAGCGATACGAACTTTAGCCCGTTCAAATCACAAATATAAAAATCACTATGTTTAACTATAAATCGCTAATTAACTAACACTTTTATGTTTCAAGCTTGAAATGTCAATTTTAAGTTGAAAATTTTAAATTTTTTTTGACAGATTTTCATTTGTTATCGATAACTTTAGTCAAGTTGTTGACATTATTTCATTTTTCTTAATATAGCTGAAACCCTTTGCTCATATTGAATTTTCCTATTACAATATGTTTGCACTTTTCTCTAAAACTTGATAAATGAAAGAAAAATGAAGTGTCATAGGGGCTTAACGTGGATCACTGCAATCGTTATCGTAATATCCTATCGAAAACAAGTAAGCTCTAGCTTTTTGCCCCGAAACAAACCAAAGAAACAAAACAAAGGAAAAAAGAAAGAAGTAATAAAAATATAAGTATTTTTCTGATATTTTCGCACAATTAATTTAGAAAATAAAATTTTAATTGTAATTAATTAATAAAATTGGCCAATAGACAGTGAAAAAAATAAATAAGGGAAAAATCGCTTCCAGAACAAATACAAATAAATTAAATGGGAAACAAAAAAAGTATTGGAGCAATTTATGATGGAACATCCCGTTTCGTTTTGTTTTTCTTATTGTGATATGCTAACAGCAATGTAAAAAATAGTATTAGGTAACATAAAATACGATCGAATACCGTGATCCAAAAAATTGCAGCCATCGAAATATTTCTCTACCCGAACGTGAACTCGATTTCGAATGCCGTGATTTACCCCCCGGTTGACAAAAAATCATAAACACAAACAAACAGACAATTCGTACGTTTTTTATTAAAAAAAATAAATTTGCATAAGTTGATAAAAAAACGCTAAGCAATAACTTTACCGCGGCAGTCTCCGAGTGCCACGCGCAATTTTTAGCTGGGTATATACTTATATCAAAACCTGTTTTCGATTCATTGCACATGTAAAAAATAAAGTTTTTAATTGAAATTAAAGTTTTATTGTCCTGCCCATAGTTTAGAATTATCGAAAACGTCAAAATTTTTGACATCTTTTAAAATAAAATTTTAAAATATGAAATTTTATCGTAAGCGAGAATTTGTCGAGCCTTATTTTCGATTTAATCGGAAGCGACATAAATTAAATTTTTCAGGAGGTTTTTTTGTGATATTCAAATTTGTTTTACATACGTAAATTATCGCTTACGATAAAATTTTACAGCCCGTATCTTAAAAGTCATCAACAATTTTGGGGTTTTTATAATTCTAAACTATGGGTAGACCCAGAAAATGTTAATTTTAATAAGAAAGTCTATTTTCGATAGCATGTCGCTTAAGATAAAATCGAAAATAAGGCTCGTTATGTATGATATAAACCATATTTGAATACTATAAAAAACCGTCTTCTGAAAACTTTAATTTGTGTCGCTTATGGATAATTGAAATACATGTGAATGTGTGTATTAGTGGTGCACGAATATTCGGTAATTTTTAAATATTCGTATTCGCATTCATATTCGTCAAATGCAGGCGAATACGAATACGAATATTTCCAAAAAAAAAATTAGATTAATACATAAATCCTGAACGAAATTTAAATAAATGGATAAAAATATTAGTTTTTACGAATCCATTAAATTTTTATATAAATTTGTGCCTTGTATCATTTTCAAATATTATTTACTGACAATCATTAACATTTTGAGTAGTGTATATTAACTTTAAACTTTGTACGCCAACAAGAGTACGAAGTCCTTTTTCATAACAATTTTTTAATATTTCATGTCGCAGGCGTAAATAGAACCCTAATTAAATGTATATAAATTTCACATTAAATAATCGTATTCGCGAATACGGTTTCAAATATTCGTATTCGGGAAAATCAAAAATTTAAATTCGTTACATCACTAGTATGTATATAATACGTACATTGGTATTAGTGTCCTGCATTAGACATCTTATAAGAACTTTCAAGACGAGGGATTTTTCAAATGCTTTACTACAGCGAAATCTTATAAAACAAACGTTAACAACACTGTTTGCAAGAAATTTGTTTGAGTATTGTAGGTATAAGAGTAAAGAAGAAAACACTTCGTGACAGAAGAATTTGTGATACTTGCTTCTTTCTACGCATGAGTGCGTGTACAAACGTCATGCATGTAATATGTGTGTATGATTTTTTATTTTACTGCGCACATGCAAAGGCACACACATGCATTAACACTAGTTGTATGCGGTTAGCCACCCTGTAGTCAACTTAGAACCATATGTCTCTATGTCAATACTCTTTCTCCAGCGACAATTGCACTAGTAAAAATGTCGACAACTTTCCTTTTATGCGCGAGTAGAGATACGTTAGAGACGACAGTTCTAGTGTATTTCTGGTGATATTGTCAATGAACGCGTCAATAGTCGCATATCTCTGGGAGGGAACACTTTTGGGGCATGGGATCGGTCTCATTCGATGCTCAGATAGTGTCCACATAAAAAAAGTGAAAATTGCTTTTTTACCCTTAGGTCCCTTTCTCTATGCCCTGTCACATACATATGTAGACGAGGGTCACTAAAATTTGCGAGTGATTCTTCGGTTCAAATATCTTCATATGGTCATAAAAGAACTACCTTCTCAACAGTGCTAAGTCTACTGATAGATTTTGAATAACAACCCTATGTTATTTGTCAATAGGCATTTGCATTGGCTGGGGTACACCTAGTAAGTAGCACTATTGACAATGTCAATAGAAAATCACTATAAGTTTACTATTGACAACGAGATTGGATATATCGATATTGTAGACTAGAGCCCCTAAAATTTACTAGTGAATCTTTGGTGCCAATGTCTCCATGTGGTCCCGAAAAAACTACTTAGTAGTGATATAGTCTAGTGGTGGATTTTCAATGACAAGCTAATGTTAAATGTCAATAGATGATACCATTGCCTGGGGTACACTTGGTCACTAGTGCTACTGACAACGTCACTAGTAAATCACCACAATTTCACTATTCGCACTTTCTGCAGGACACATAATAGCTTACCATCTACATATTACACACACACTCAAACGTACAATATGAAAAATAACAAGCATACACTAATCAACAGTACTTCTTTAGAGTGTTTGTTACAACTGATATACACATACACCAATGCATCCATCGTGCTTCGCTTATAGTACGACAGCATTTATTATTGGTTTAGTATAATACATGCGACGGGAATACATCTAAAAATCATGAGGTATTTGCATTTAAAGACCTTTTACGCAGCTCTTTAATAGGTATTCATTGTATCTACATCACGTAGGAAACTCGTAATTGTAAAAAAATACGTTGATGTAAAGAATTAAAAATTTTAACAAATTAACATTTTTTATTTCAAGCAAATTCTGCCAAAAAGCATTTGGCAGAATTAATTAAAAGTTGAATGCTTTTCAACGAATGAAAATGCCAGATCTGGCAGTGAAAATGGCAAAATGGCAACAAATCCCGAAAGTAAGTAAGCCTCAGTAGCTGAGTAGCTGGTGAAGTCAATAAGAAATTTGAATATTCTTGGTTCTAGTTTTAGTAGTAGTTTTTTTATATTTTTTTTAAATGGGTGATAAAACTATATATATAGAAAATGCAAGAACCGATTCTTTATTTTTGCTGATTTTCAATAATAATCATGCCAAGACAACTGCGGTCGTTTCAGTCCAACTCCGAGCTCTCTAACTTTTTTGGGAGCTTCAGAAAATCACTTTCAAGCCACCCGTACATGCAGACGGACAGACGGACATGTCTTTTTTTATCTCCTGTTCATAAGGATCCAGAATAACTAACTTTATGTGGCCACAAATGGTTATTGTAGAAATTACAAAAATCTCGACAAACCTATATATACCCTGTACCATTTTTGGTGAAGGGTATAAAAAGAGTACTAAATATGCCGTGGGGGTACTGCGGTATTTTTGTTGCGAAAAAGTACTGAAAATAGTGCAATAGTACTGAATTTTCCATCACTGAGTAGCATAATCAAGTAGCACCTCCCGATGACGCTGTAAAGTAATGCGCGAAAAGCTTTTTTAAGTCCATTAAAAATGTGTGTTGTTATTCGTTAAATGCTTACCTGTGATTAGCATAATATACACTTACATGATAAAACATATCGTATAATAACCATAAATATTTTTTATTGCGAAAAGTGTACATAGACTTATTTTTTAACATTCCAAATTTATTTTTGTTTTTCTATTTAGGTTGAATTTCAGAATTCATAAAAGTTTTAAGCAGCTGATGTGTGAATAAAAGAAAAAAGTTAAGCGTATTCTATATATTTTTTGAGTTGCACCCTACAATCGGAATATCTCGAGATCATTTAATTATATCGGAATAATTTTTTCAGGCGAAGTAAAAAGACTCATATAGAAGTCAACAAGGCCAATATAAGAAAAGAAAATTATTTTAATATATATTTTTTATGGTACAAAATAATTATTTGACCAAATTTTGACTTTTTTCAGAAAATCTGCGCTTATGTCCGCATTTATGAAAAGGTTCTCTAAAATTTCAGTTAAACATGTTGAAAACTATCTACATTAATAAATGTTATAGTTCCATTTTCAAAATTTACCGTCACAACTTTAATAAGCGCTTAAATACAAAAAATATTTCTAAAATTGGAGATTTTCGGACAATGCTGAATGTAGGGTGAATGCGCAAAATACAAAATAATTGGCTTTTAGCACATTCTGAATAGATTGTCTTTGGCGCTATGTGGTTTAAAAGAGCATGTGCTAAACAAAGTTTTTCACAAAATTTAAAATAATGAACATACTTATTCTTGAAGAAACATGCCATATTCAGGAAAATTTTAAAATTTTGAATTTTTAGCATTTTCCCGATTTCACCAATGCAGATATTAATCAGGTTTTTTACTTTGTTTTATTTAAAATTTTGTGAATAATTTTATGCTGTCTTTTAATTTCAAATTCAATAATATACTAAAAAGTTATAGGTGAAATACTAAAAAAAGTCAAGACAAACAAAAATTTTTTGTCTAAAGTCAAATATCGTTATGAGAGATACGAAAACATATCGCAGAAAATTATTTCTTGAAAATGTTAGGCTTAGCTCAAAACGCTTTATACCATAAAAATCGGATAGTTTTTCTAAAAGTTACGATCCTCAGAAGTTTTTTTACTCCCATGTGGTCAACTTGTAATATATGAAATCAATTTATCCACTTTTTTTTGCCCACGTCATCCATGAATATGCGAATATTTCTGTTTTTTTATTTTATTTTTTTCAAGAAAATTTCTTCTTATCTCCAGAAATTTGTCTTTATTATTTAAGATTTCTAAGCTTTATTATTTAAGTCTTTAGTATTATAAACATAAGTATGTATGCAGTAGTTATACCCAGTTAAACATTAACGATGGTAACCTTTATATATTAACATTATGTTCCACTTTCACATTATCCATGATAAACAAAACATAAGTGGTGATTTAGTTGTACTGGTGGTGGTGGAATTGGGTTATGTCTGAACTACGTAGCAAACTGTTATACAGAGCGTAGTAGATTAAGCTTTCATTCAATGGTTGGGTCGCCACAACTTTTCAATAAAAATAATAAAATGCGATGTAGAGAATCGGAATTATTCCATTCTAGAAATACTACTGACACCAGGTTTATGGCCAGAAAGACATTAATAATTAAAAAATTTTATATAGGAGTTTCTTAAGAAATCTACCCGTATGGAATAAATTTTGTAGGAAATAATAATGATAATGATAATGATAATGATAATGATAATGATAATGATAATGATAATGATAATGATAATGATAATGATAATGATAATGATAATGATAATGATAATGATAATGATAATGATAATGATAATGATAATGATAATGATAATGATAATGATAATGATAATGATAATGATAATGATAATGATAATGATAATGATAATGATAATGATAATGATAATGATAATGATAATGATAATGATAATGATAATGATAATGATAATGATAATGATAATGATAATGATAATGATAATGATAATGATAATGATAATGATAATGATAATGATAATGATAATGATAATGATAATGATAATGATAATGATAATGATAATGATAATGATAATGATAATGATAATGATAATGATAATGATAATGATAATGATAATGATAATGATAATGATAATGATAATGATAATGATAATGATAATGATAATGATAATGATAATGATAATGATAATGATAATGATAATGATAATGATAATGATAATGATAATGATAATGATAATGATAATGATAATGATAATGATAATGATAATGATAATGATAATGATAATGATAATGATAATGATAATGATAATGATAATGATAATGATAATGATAATGATAATGATAATGATAATGATAATGATAATGATAATGATAATGATAATGATAATGATAATGATAATGATAATGATAATGATAATGATAATGATAATGATAATGATAATGATAATGATAATGATAATGATAATGATAATGATAATGATAATGATAATGATAATGATAATGATAATGATAATGATAATGATAATGATAATGATAATGATAATGATAATGATAATGATAATGATAATGATAATGATAATGATAATGATAATGATAATGATAATGATAATGATAATGATAATGATAATGATAATGATAATGATAATGATAATGATAATGATAATGATAATGATAATGATAATGATAATGATAATGATAATGATAATGATAATGATAATGATAATGATAATGATAATGATAATGATAATGATAATGATAATGATAATGATAATGATAATGATAATGATAATGATAATGATAATGATAATGATAATGATAATGATAATGATAATGATAATGATAATGATAATGATAATGATAATGATAATGATAATGATAATGATAATGATAATGATAATGATAATGATAATGATAATGATAATGATAATGATAATGATAATGATAATGATAATGATAATGATAATGATAATGATAATGATAATGATAATGATAATGATAATGATAATGATAATGATAATGATAATGATAATGATAATGATAATGATAATGATAATGATAATGATAATGATAATGATAATGATAATGATAATGATAATGATAATGATAATGATAATGATAATGATAATGATAATGATAATGATAATGATAATGATAATGATAATGATAATGATAATGATAATGATAATGATAATGATAATGATAATGATAATGATAATGATAATGATAATGATAATGATAATGATAATGATAATGATAATGATAATGATAATGATAATGATAATGATAATGATAATGATAATGATAATGATAATGATAATGATAATGATAATGATAATGATAATGATAATGATAATGATAATGATAATGATAATGATAATGATAATGATAATGATAATGATAATGATAATGATAATGATAATGATAATGATAATGATAATGATAATGATAATGATAATGATAATGATAATGATAATGATAATGATAATGATAATGATAATGATAATGATAATGATAATGATAATGATAATGATAATGATAATGATAATGATAATGATAATGATAATGATAATGATAATGATAATGATAATGATAATGATAATGATAATGATAATGATAATGATAATGATAATGATAATGATAATGATAATGATAATGATAATGATAATGATAATGATAATGATAATGATAATGATAATGATAATGATAATGATAATGATAATGATAATGATAATGATAATGATAATGATAATGATAATGATAATGATAATGATAATGATAATGATAATGATAATGATAATGATAATGATAATGATAATGATAATGATAATGATAATGATAATGATAATGATAATGATAATGATAATGATAATGATAATGATAATGATAATGATAATGATAATGATAATGATAATGATAATGATAATGATAATGATAATGATAATGATAATGATAATGATAATGATAATGATAATGATAATGATAATGATAATGATAATGATAATGATAATGATAATGATAATGATAATGATAATGATAATGATAATGATAATGATAATGATAATGATAATGATAATGATAATGATAATGATAATGATAATGATAATGATAATGATAATGATAATGATAATGATAATGATAATGATAATGATAATGATAATGATAATGATAATGATAATGATAATGATAATGATAATGATAATGATAATGATAATGATAATGATAATGATAATGATAATGATAATGATAATGATAATGATAATGATAATGATAATGATAATGATAATGATAATGATAATGATAATGATAATGATAATGATAATGATAATGATAATGATAATGATAATGATAATGATAATGATAATGATAATGATAATGATAATGATAATGATAATGATAATGATAATGATAATGATAATGATAATGATAATGATAATGATAATGATAATGATAATGATAATGATAATGATAATGATAATGATAATGATAATGATAATGATAATGATAATGATAATGATAATGATAATGATAATGATAATGATAATGATAATGATAATGATAATGATAATGATAATGATAATGATAATGATAATGATAATGATAATGATAATGATAATGATAATGATAATGATAATGATAATGATAATGATAATGATAATGATAATGATAATGATAATGATAATGATAATGATAATGATAATGATAATGATAATGATAATGATAATGATAATGATAATGATAATGATAATGATAATGATAATGATAATGATAATGATAATGATAATGATAATGATAATGATAATGATAATGATAATGATAATGATAATGATAATGATAATGATAATGATAATGATAATGATAATGATAATGATAATGATAATGATAATGATAATGATAATGATAATGATAATGATAATGATAATGATAATGATAATGATAATGATAATGATAATGATAATGATAATGATAATGATAATGATAATGATAATGATAATGATAATGATAATGATAATGATAATGATAATGATAATGATAATGATAATGATAATGATAATGATAATGATAATGATAATGATAATGATAATGATAATGATAATGATAATGATAATGAATGATAATGATAATGATAATGATAATGATAATGATAATGATAATGATAATGATAATGATAATGATAATGATAATGATAATGATAATGATAATGATAATGATAATGATAATGATAATGATAATGATAATGATAATGATAATGATAATGATAATGATAATGATAATGATAATGATAATGATAATGATAATGATAATGATAATGATAATGATAATGATAATGATAATGATAATGATAATGATAATGATAATGATAATGATAATGATAATGATAATGATAATGATAATGATAATGATAATGATAATGATAATGATAATGATAATGATAATGATAATGATAATGATAATGATAATGATAATGATAATGATAATGATAATGATAATGATAATGATAATGATAATGATAATGATAATGATAATGATAATGATAATGATAATGATAATGATAATGATAATGATAATGATAATGATAATGATAATGATAATGATAATGATAATGATAATGATAATGATAATGATAATGATAATGATAATGATAATGATAATGATAATGATAATGATAATGATAATGATAATGATAATGATAATGATAATGATAATGATAATGATAATGATAATGATAATGATAATGATAATGATAATGATAATGATAATGATAATGATAATGATAATGATAATGATAATGATAATGATAATGATAATGATAATGATAATGATAATGATAATGATAATGATAATGATAATGATAATGATAATGATAATGATAATGATAATGATAATGATAATGATAATGATAATGATAATGATAATGATAATGATAATGATAATGATAATGATAATGATAATGATAATGATAATGATAATGATAATGATAATGATAATGATAATGATAATGATAATGATAATGATAATGATAATGATAATGATAATGATAATGATAATGATAATGATAATGATAATGATAATGATAATGATAATGATAATGATAATGATAATGATAATGATAATGATAATGATAATGATAATGATAATGATAATGATAATGATAATGATAATGATAATGATAATGATAATGATAATGATAATGATAATGATAATGATAATGATAATGATAATGATAATGATAATGATAATGATAATGATAATGATAATGATAATGATAATGATAATGATAATGATAATGATAATGATAATGATAATGATAATGATAATGATAATGATAATGATAATGATAATGATAATGATAATGATAATGATAATGATAATGATAATGATAATGATAATGATAATGATAATGATAATGATAATGATAATGATAATGATAATGATAATGATAATGATAATGATAATGATAATGATAATGATAATGATAATGATAATGATAATGATAATGATAATGATAATGATAATGATAATGATAATGATAATGATAATGATAATGATAATGATAATGATAATGATAATGATAATGATAATGATAATGATAATGATAATGATAATGATAATGATAATGATAATGATAATGATAATGATAATGATAATGATAATGATAATGATAATGATAATGATAATGATAATGATAATGATAATGATAATGATAATGATAATGATAATGATAATGATAATGATAATGATAATGATAATGATAATGATAATGATAATGATAATGATAATGATAATGATAATGATAATGATAATGATAATGATAATGATAATGATAATGATAATGATAATGATAATGATAATGATAATGATAATGATAATGATAATGATAATGATAATGATAATGATAATGATAATGATAATGATAATGATAATGATAATGATAATGATAATGATAATGATAATGATAATGATAATGATAATGATAATGATAATGATAATGATAATGATAATGATAATGATAATGATAATGATAATGATAATGATAATGATAATGATAATGATAATGATAATGATAATGATAATGATAATGATAATGATAATGATAATGATAATGATAATGATAATGATAATGATAATGATAATGATAATGATAATGATAATGATAATGATAATGATAATGATAATGATAATGATAATGATAATGATAATGATAATGATAATGATAATGATAATGATAATGATAATGATAATGATAATGATAATGATAATGATAATGATAATGATAATGATAATGATAATGATAATGATAATGATAATGATAATGATAATGATAATGATAATGATAATGATAATGATAATGATAATGATAATGATAATGATAATGATAATGATAATGATAATGATAATGATAATGATAATGATAATGATAAT